>VZRX01001525.1:192374-207885 GCA_013398075.1 Notiomystis cincta
AGAGAAGAGAAGAGAAGAGAAGAGAAGAGAAGAGAAGAGAAGAGAAGAGAAGAGAAGACTGCCGTATCAGACTAAAGTGCTGAGTCCACTCACATATCATTAATATATGCCTAAAAGGATGTGGGCATGCAAGCCAGTCCTTTGAATTATCTTGATATTACCATATGAGATCTATGAATACCCAGTGACATCCCACAGACTGGAAAGTAAAATGTGCACAGCAAATGCAGGAAGAAAAAGTTTCACACTGCAAATCATACAGTCCAGGAAGAAGAAATCAGTGGAAATGGCAATTTTGCTGGCATTATGGGCAGCAAAGTAGGCCTGATTTAAGAGATGCCTTCCTAAGGAATCCACACATTTCAAAAAATAAGCCCGGTCCCAGAAAAATTTAAACAGAGATGGACATGTGCTTTCACAAGCATCAAAAATTAACCAAAGACACAGGTTCTCCTAAAATGAATGAGTCTTTCTTTGTTAGAAGAAATATTTTCTTCATTCTAAGCATTTTTTAGAATTTATATAAAGGGAGTTCTGGTGAACTAGTAAGAAGGTGTATTGCTCTTCCAAAGGCAATGCATGTACCTCAGCTGGTTGTGTTAAGAGAAATTCACTGTGTTTCTAAATCCCAACAGAAGCCTGAGAATCCCATAAGTTGGGTTGGGCTCTCCTCCAAAGCTGCAGTACTGACCTGGGCTATGCTTTCACCATGCACCAGGAGAAGTAAAAAGTTTCCCCTAATGGGCATCCATTGTCCCTTAGGAAAAAGAAGGGCAGTAAAAAGACAATGCACGATGCTAGATGGAACACATTACTACAGCATCATATGACACTGGCTGCTCTACAAGACTTTCAGAATAAGATTAACACAGTGTACCCATTAGAAGATAAGAGTCCTTCAGTTTTTGTGTTTCCTTTCTTGAATTTTTAAGACAGCCTGATTTACTAGCTCAGGATTTACTAAGCTGTTCTGTTTGGTTGTTTTTTTGTGGGTTGGTAAGTTTATATATTTTGTCAAATAACAGTGATGAAATAGTATATAAAAATCTATCAATTCTTTCATCTAGGAGTCCTGCAAGTCAATTATCAGACTTCCTCTACATATGTCCTGAAAAACTCATTCTTCAGTGAAGTTCATCTTCTCTGTCACTTGGACCTCATAATGCTAAAATAAAGTTATGCAAGAGGTTTCCAAGATACCTCCCTCATCCTGTCCTTATCAAACAACAGGAATCCTGTCAAGGTCAGATAGAGATAGGGAAATCACTAAAAAGCAGGAATTGAAGAAAATGAACAGTGAAACACAGAGTAGGAAGAGACTCAGATGTAATGAAAAGAAATAGAATAACCAGTTGCAGTAGCTAAAAATTAAGCCGTAAAAAACACCCAAACCTGACAAACACTGCCAAAATGCAGACCCATCACTTAAACACACATATCATCCATCCAAATCTGACACTGCAGTTTTAATCACACAAACATTTAACCAGAACTATTCACTACAAAAAGCTCCAGCACCTGACATAACTTACAGTATTGCACAAAAATTTGTTAGTGTATTACATCCTTTGTTAAGTCTCAGTGTAAAATAGTTCCACTCTGCTGAAGCCAATGAAGCTACCACAATTTACATCAGATAGAAGTCTTAGTATGCACACACAATCTGTATAAAAAGATTGGTATTGATCCATCAAGGAATAGACCAAACATTTTATTTGGGAAGTAGTTATGAGTTTCTTTCCTTCTCTTCTTGCATCCCTTAGAAGAAACCCTAGATGAGGGAGAGCAGGGCATTCTTTACTCTGAGCTGGTACTAGTTTCTTTAAGATGAATGATTTATAATTCCTAGCTGAAGAAACCAAAGAAAACATTGCTTTCCACAACAGTATTGGTTGGGACCCAGAAGAATTTTTGCCTAAGTGCAACTAACTCAATAACTGCTCTGCAATACACTTGTAAAAACACTCTTGTTACAGAACACAACAGTAAAGCAAAGTTCACACACAGTTGGAAATCCCTGAAAAAAGAGTGGACAGACGTAATTTAACATAAGCAGGTCACGTCCTCTTACACTTCCTTACTCACTTAACAAGTCTGCTTCGAGTTAAGCCTTTGCAGCTATGTCATAGCAGTGAGAAAGAAAAGAGTAGAATGATGTAGCTGTATCGTGTAAGGGGAAGTTGCTCTTCTGTTTAATTTAGAGGGAGATCTGAAATAAAACCTCTCCCTAACTGAAGCCTATTTTTACCTTCTTCACAACTACTTTACCTTAATGTTACTTATCATCAAACATTAATACTCTAAAAGCTTTGACTTGCAGTGGGCGATGCTGAGAAATGTAATTTGCCTGCCTGCCCTCAAGAATATCCACCATACTCTTTAACTGAACATTTTTACTGTAGCACAAAAGAAAAACATACTGACTCACGGCCGGCTGGAGTCACGTGAAGAACTTGGAAGCTGCCAGCACACACCACAGCAGTGTTGCACTGCCAGAACCTGGCTGGATAGCACCAGACAGACCACACGTATCAGTTCACAAATACTGGCTGCTGCCTCTAAATCAAGCCCGCAGCTGCCTACAAAGCTATTTGCTTGATTATACTGTAGCATTCTGCCTCTCCTTCAATGAGTAATCAGCAAACAATAATAGTCTTCAGACCTTTAATTTAATCTCCCCATTGTAAACTACCAATGAATTCTAATAAAGGCATTCAGAATCACACACCTAGGCTGCACATTGCAACACACAATAGCATGTTAATCTCTCCACTCTGAATGGCATCACACACTCACACTTCCACCACTACTACAACATTTTGGAAACAACAGTTTAAAATCCTAATCTATAAGAGTCAAAAGAGTCTATAAGAGCCCTCCAAATAAGATCTCCTTTGAGAGGGTGGTCTTCACTTACACTCATTACAAAAGTGAATGGATACAGATTATGTTTAACATCAGTGAAGCAACCTCTGAACTGCAAGAGCATAAAGAGAAAGTGGGCTCTGATCTTTAAAGCCATCTAGATTATTCTATTCCTTAGTAATTTCATAAAAGGATTTCATGCCAGCTTTCAAATCTTTTCCTTAACATGAATATAAAAGACCAGCAGAAATATGCCTTCCTAACTTACTTACTCCATTTCCTCCTGTTTAATGTATGTTAAGGTATACTACTCCATCTGGAGCTATAAGGACATGCTGGGAAAAAAACTCGCACATGCTAGTCTTAACAGCATAGATGCAAGCAAATAACACTGTAATGCAGCTCCAGAAGTAGTTCTGTTGCCAAAAAACTCCCTTTATGGGAAACATATTTTCTTAACACTCCAAAAAATAAATCAATTATATGTCTAGCTCTAGTTCATACAGCTGGGAAGAAAAGTTTTTAAAATTAATAAACACTCGCTGGTGAAATATTTCTGAACTTTGGGAAAACTTTATATTCCAAGTTATTTTTTCACTAAGTCCTTAGAGGACAAAGGCAGCACACTTCAGACATTGAACTGTCAGTAGATGAATTACCATTTAGTGACAGGTCACGTATGTCCCTAGTCTACACTACTGTGATAGCTGTATGTTAACACTGACAATTAAACATTGCAAACTTCCCTAGTGCCATATCTTTTTACAAACTCAAATGTTCAAATACCAAGTTCATCAAGAGGTAGGCTAAAACATAGAGGCGTTTTCAACACACATGGGCTGATTCATTGTTATGCATTAAGATCACCTAAAATTTGTAAACTTGATATGAAACCTGACATATTCAACTGGGTTACATTTGTAGCCCCTCTGAAACCAAGTTTAAAATAACACTGAAGTGGTATGAACTCACAGTTGGAAAATGAAGCATAGGGCTACACAATGTTGCATATCAGGAATGTAAAGTTTCAGACAGATGTAGGCATTATTGCTATAATCTCTGCCCAATCAAGAAATTTTTCTGCAAAGGACCAGGCTTTCTCTAGGAAGGAAAATCCTAACAAGCAATGAGCATGATATAGACACCTAAACCCAACAAGTATTTTACAGATATACAAGCTTACTCCAATTATTTTATTCTATTTTACCTTCTCCATCTGGTACCATAAGTGTGAGGTTTAATGAGGGTAACTTCAGGAAACGAAACTTCTACTGCTAGAGGAGCATGCCATAACTCAGGAAAAATGCAGTGTGTTGAGACAATCCATGGTGGACTTACCAAGCATTCACCAATGCTTGACTCTTTCCTTGGCTGCCAGGTGTGTCCTGACAAACTCTGAGCAAGTGCTGCAGTGGTATTTTTTTTTAAACTGTGAATCACTCTGCATTGCACAAAGAGTGAAAAACTGGTTGCCACTATCACAAGTTCCCTAAGGGTTTTTTCCTCACATTTAGAGTATTTAACCATAAGTCACAGAAGACTACAGGAAATAGCTATCCACGTGCCAGTGGAGACAGCAGCTCTGGAGACAACATAATTAGCTCTGGGATTTGTCTTTGCAGACACAGGCATGCCCAATTTTTCAGCAAATCCTGCACTACACGTATCACATACTCAGGTAATGCATTGTTCAGGACAATCTGGAACTCAACATCTCACAGGCAAGGTCAGAGACCAGTTAATTTTAAAAGTTCCCTGTTCCTGAGGTACGGCTGTGTCCAACTGTCAGAAGGCAGAAGGGCCCAGACATTCTTCACCACAATAATATACTATTATCCAATTAGTAGCATATAGCTGCCATTGCAAATTGATTCTCCAAAGCCATCATCTTGAACAAGTAGTGCCAACACACGAGTTCAAATAAGAAGAAAATGGGAATTCAATGGAGATACCAATCTTGTTTTGGCACTGCAGGAGCAGATCCGTGCTCTTGCGTATGACTCCAATTGCCTAGAAAATGGAAGTCCATGGTTTTACAGCCAACCTCTGTTCCCACTTTATAGCATGAAGACAAAAGTAAAAATAAATTAATATGCCTGGAATGCAAAGTTTAAAGAAAGTTACTGTAAGCCAGGGAAAATGAAATGCAATACACCCTTGGTTTTACTTATGTTTCTGGTTTAGCCTCAAGGTGTTTGTTTTATTCTCTTCAGATAATGAACCACCAAATCAAGCAACTTCTCAAGACATTTCATGCAGCTTTCCAGATTTAAGATTTATGCTCTTGATGAGCTCCACCTTCAGAATTACTTTCTCCCAAATACATGCAGAGCTTATTTAAGTATTTTCTCTATTTAGAGACCCTTCGAGATCCCCAAGTTTGTACACTTGATATTGCATCAAGACATGAATTTTTGATGTTTTTCCAGGAATACATGACAGCTACAGATTTGTTTTTCCTTAGCAAAGATATTTTGGAAATGTCAATATTCCTTTTTGTTTTCAGAAGGCCAAAAAAATGACCTGTTTATTCTAAAAGATGTATCCTAATCTCTGACCTTATATTTAATCTTCAAAGCATGTTTTCATCCCCTGTGTATGAAATAATCTATGCAGACTGCTAGGAAGAGGCTTAAACTCCCATACAGACCCTTTATAATATATATATGCTAAAAATCACACAGTAAATTGATATACAAAAGGAGAGTAGTGAATGTGGCTTTCCATTATTTCTCAACAGAAAGGAGTCATGAGACTAATCTTTATTAGTATTGTTGTTGTTGATGATGTTATTATTTCCTTGCAAGGACGAAAGAGTATTTCAAAGGAATGAATAAATACAAATACATGTGACAGTTCTTTCTCCTGCAGAACCACCTAGTCTTCAAAAAGTAGTAATGCAAATACTCTCTTTTCAGCACTTGCAGACACCATCTCTATTGCTGTCACTGTCCTTGATGCAAATGAGAACGGAAAAACATCAGTTCCACAAGAGCACAGTAAGATTTCACACAACCATCCCTTATATGCATCTTTTTAAGTCCCTCAGTGAATAAAAACATTAAAGGCTCTTGGTTGCTGTCAAAACCTTGGAATTCTCTTCCTTTCAGGTGTCCATACTCAGACAGTGACTTTCTAGAAGAGATGTCTTAGGTAACTGCGCATCATTCAGAGTTGGATAACACTTCTGACATAAATCAGTATCCCCCAAAACAGTTTTCTTCCTGTCTCTGGGTTCTGACATGTTCAGTATTCCTTGACTCTTTCACTCAACATAAGACATTCCTTCTCAAATCTCCTTTGAAGTCAGCCTCCTCCCATATATACAATTCCCACTGTTTGACATTAATATTTGGATTTATTCAGTTTTAAATTAATGGCTCTTAGAATATCAAATACTCCTATCAATCTGCTCGGGATCACTGGATCATCAAGGCATATGTCTGCACCTGCTACTCTGTTCACTGTCTCAGTCACTGCATGCAGTGCACCTCATGCCACATACAGATCAAAAGGCAGTACTTCCAAATGGTGGAGCAAAGATGCAAAACTTAAAGCCATCTATCCAGGAAAATCCATCTACATCCTGTTAATACATTAAATTCGATGAACAATTTGACGCCTGACATCTCAAACAATATTCCCCTTTCCCTTAGCCAGGAAAAGGTTTCTTTCTTCTGTTTTTATTTAAGTCTTGAGAGGCTACCTATGGTCATAACCTCTACCTCTTTTCTGTGCAATTATTGCATAGAGAACCCAGCAGGTAGATGTTCTTCCAGTCTGCAGATGATACCATCTACTGCCATGGTTCACAATTAGTTTCCTAGACTCCTTTCCAAGACCTGTGAAACATCTTCTGTAGCCCTGTTCACAGATCTGTGTCTTCTCCAAGACATTCTTGTCTTATAATGAAAAACATACATGAATAGAACTTCACATTATTTTACTGAAACATTCCAAAAGGGTTATGGGTTGTCCTTTAAATGTTTACCTCATTCTTTCCAGCACCAGAACAGGTTGCCACCTTCTTTACGTTGACACCAATCTTACCACGTAAATTTAGCCTATGCATTTTTCATAGAGCATTTCAACATTGTTTGAATTACCTTTCAGAGACATCCTTCACTGTTTCATATTTATGCGCTCTTCACAGTTTCCTATTTCATTTTATCACATTTATTTACATTACCGTGTAGTCCACTTTTCATTTTAGCTGGCCAATCTTTTGAGTTCATAGCTTCTTCCATTAGCATTATTCCACTTGAGGAACCCTGTTCTTCATTTAGTGTAAGTAGTTTCTCACTTGTGCTGCATACATTAGCATAATGATGTGTTTATTACACTATCTGCACAATTGTTAGAATCCAGAATATTTCTAATATTTTTCCTGACTGTCACATTGCTGCTACTGCTTCCTTTCCTGTACTTCCACATTCCTGTACTAGGACATTTTGATTTTGAGCAAATTCTCTGTCGCAATGGTACACTCAAGACAACTATCCTGTGTCTTTCAGTTTTCTCTTTGTATTTCTGTTTGTTCTGCTACGTGACATATGCAATGCTCCTTCTAGACTATGACCAACTAGTACTTAAAGCAAGCTCAGGGATAAATTTGTTGTTATACTTTTAAAGTATAAGGGAAATATATTCTTTTGTAAGCATTTATTTTAATTATATTATATATTATAGTTTCAAGTCTTAGATCACCTACTCTACCATTTTGCCTTCAAATGTTCACCTACAAATATAAGATCGACCGATATTTTGATGATACCTCGAACTGTTGGGATTCTCACCTCCTAAACCTTTCATTTTTGACATTCAGTATGAAGAGCAGCACTGCTACAAGTTAAACTGTTCATTAAACTCAGGAGAACATACAGAAGTGCTCTAAAACAAGCAAAAACTCTGCTTGTAATCAAACCATGCAATAGAAGGAGCAACTGCCCTGTCTCAATGCAGACAGAAACGCCACGAAGAGTGGGGAGAAATGTCCAGAGCCAGAAAGGAAGAGTCTTTCTTCCACCCACACCAGCCTCTAAGGCAAGTGGTATTTATTTCTGTACTTGTGCTACCTTCATATCCCCTAAATGGCATAGGCTTCAGGCAGCAAGATTGTCACAGCACAGAACATGATCCAGGATTTCCAGTGATGTCTATAGCAGAAGTGGTATCCAGTATTAATATTTTTCTACTTAGGTACCTTAGTTTGTGCCAATTCAAAATGTTTGTAATCTGTTGTAATTTTGTTATAAATAATGGCAAAAGTATCATCAACTAGTCAAGGGAAGGGATTATCCTGCTTTACTGTGCACTGACCACACCTTGAATATTGTGTGCAGTTTTGGGCACCACATTATAAGAACGATATTAAACTATTACAGACCATCCAAAGGACAGCAACAAAGATGGTGAAGGGTCTTGAGGGGAAGGTGTACAAGTAGCAGCTGAGGTCACTTGGTCTATTCAGCCTGGAGGAGACTGAGGACAGAGCTCACTGCAGTTACAACTTCCTCATGAGGGAAATGGAAGGGGCAGACACTGACCTCTTCTCTGTGGTGACCTGTGATGGGACCTGAAGGAATGGCCTGAAGCTATGTCAGGGGAGGTTTAGGTTGGATATTAGGAAAAGGTTTTTCATCCAGAGGGTGGTTGGGGTCTGAAACAGCTCCTCAGTGAAATGGTCACAGCACCAGCCTGGCAGAGTTCAAGAAACATTTGGACGATGCTCTCAGGCACAGGGTGTGACTCTTGGGGATGGTGCTGTGCAGGGCCAGAAGCTGGACACGATGGTCCTTGAGGGTCCCTTCCAACTCAGCATATATTGTGATTCCATGATATGTGCACAATAGAGTCTTAGAAAGACACTTACCTGCTACCACTCTAAACTTGAAACTCTTAAAATGTATGCTTATGCATACTTCATAATTAGACCCATGGAGTAAACAAAACTGCTCCCAGCTGGAGAGTACAGTATATATGTTTACCAGGTGAAGATCACTGTATGCATAATGTGTCCCAAAACCTGTTTCTAAAAATTAGAAGAGGCAAGACTGGAGAGGAGAATAGAAGATGAATATGCAATAGACTATTCACCCACCTAGTGGGTGGAAAAAAAAAAAGAAGACATCTTTGTATGAGGTTGAAGACCACAGATTTGGAGGAAATGCTATAAATAATGCTCCAGCGGCATCCAGGAGTACCAGATTCAATTCCTTCCTCTCCCTAAAGAAGTATGATTCCAGTCTCTCAGAAGATCATATTTACAAAGCCATCTGAAAGAGGGCAATCTCCACCTTATCTGTTTTTGCTGTTCTTGTTTTTGCTGTAATTGAACACTCAGGGAAGCAGGAGCAGGACCCAGCTGTCTCACTACACGAATAAGCACCACAGCTTCTTAGCTAAACAGACTGTCCTGTTCTCTGACCCAAAAGCACATTTGAATATTCTATGCCAAGGAAGGCAACTCAGACAGGAAGAACCAAGGAAAGCCCACATCTGCACACCATACAGGACCAGCAGTTAAGATGCTGACATGCTAGACCTTGGTTCAGACCCATGCTCTGCTTCTGGCAGAGCAGCTCTTCACATGCATGCTGAAATAGTTCACCTAGGACCGCAAAACCAGTTCACTCCACAGTATGACCCTGATTGCTGAAAGGAAGGTTCTTGCTTTTGCCCCTAACCCCAGAGAACTAAGTCCCTAATGTTTTCTTAATAGTTGGTGGAGATGGAAGGGGATGACTGCATTGGGTAATTTGCAGAGGGAACCTAATTTAGCCTCCTGAATCACTTCCTGGAAGAAGCTCGTTCTCCATTGTGGAGAGTAGCCAGTGGGTGCCTTTGCTACACAGTGAGTAGGGATTTGCCAGATTTCAAACGCCAAGGCTTGGGACAGTCCCAGAGGCGATGAGTCGGTCCAGCGCATGACACCCACAGCACACGCTGCGGGAAGGTCTCCCAGTCCATGCCCAGCAAGTCTGGCATGCCCAGTGTGCGCACACGATTTATCCGCATATGCTTGCCGCACCGTCTGGCATTCAGAAAACCAGACGGCTGTTGCAAAAGAATGGGAAAAGTCACACCCTGTGCATTCTTCCCATGCATCTTATTGTGCAATGTGGGGTAGCCCGTGCCTCACAAGGTACCTGCTGGACATTGCCTTACTTAGATTTACAGGTAAGGTCAGGAAAGTAAATTTACATCTGAAACTGGAAGATTTCTTTTGGCTCACTTGTCAAATCAAGAGGAAAAACGTAACTTTCCCAGCCTCAACTACAGCTCTGCAGACAGATCCTTCCATAGGGAACTCAGAAGCGTTGCCATTTCACTGTTATCGGTTTCAGCAATGGACTGACTTAGCTTTGATTAATGCATTGTCTTTCTTTTATTTATACTTCAGACAACTGTATACAACGAACCTTATATCCTCTATGAATCCATAGCAGGAGCTGCAACTTTTTTTGCACGAGGAGGTTCATTCCAAAGCAAAATTATCTAAAATGTTGTAAAAGTCTCCTTCCCGAAATACTCAGTCTCAGCTTCCACTTACCTCAAGGTATTTAGTATTCATACAGAACGAAAACACATGAAAGGCAAAAAAAGCTGCAGTCAAAAACACATCAAGCAATCGAGCAACAAGCCCCATCTCTTCCAAACTTAAAAAAGGCAGGAAAATGCCCGAATCAAGGTTCCTTTCATCCTTCACATATGTACTCTAAACCGTGCTGGTGAAACACTACCTCCATTCATTTTTATCACTGACTTTACACAGGCCAGAATCCTAGCCTCAGCTTCCCCCTGAAATAAAAAGCATCAAACTACCTTGTAAGATCAGGACTAGTTTGCTTTAGCAAAGTACAGTTCAAGTTACACTGCTCAAAGATTACAATCTCTCAAAATGCCCTAAAATACCTTGAACACCTTTGGCCTGCTTTCTTCCATTTTTTCTTACTTCTGTAGGAAAAAAAAAAACTCATTACTTCAGGCCTTGTCTAGAAGAAAGGAATATTGACCTGAAACCCAATCTCCAAGAATTTATCCCAACAATGAAAGCTCAACACAGAAACATATATGGATGAATTGGTATTAAAAATATTTAAGTTTCAGCTATAGCCTCTGTCAATGATCAACACTCAATGCAGGTAATTTTCTTACAAGAATGTAATAAAAAATAAATGCAGAATTTCCATGATGTGGCTCCTTTTCAGTCAGTCCACTACAACTGTGCAATGTGATCATGAGATGATTGTGGAGTTCAGCACCTTGCACGAAGGAAACAGGGCATCAAGTGAGATTTAAATGTTGGATTTCAGGAGAGATAACTTTAGCCTCTTCAAGGATCTTCTTGGAAGAATCCCATGGAAATAGGCCCTGCAGACAAGAGGAATCCAAGAGAACTGGTCAATAAATATTCAAGCATCACCTCCTTCAGGGTCAAAGGTGCATCCTGATGAGTGAGAAATGGAGGAAAGAGGGCAAGACAGCTCCATGGATGAGCAAAAAACTCCTGCCAAAACTGAAGCACAAGCAGGAGATACACAGGGAGGGAAAGCAGCAATTGGACACTTGGAACAAATATACAGATGCTTTTCTGATGGGATGCATTCACAAGCACTGAGGGAGTTGGCAGACACCATAGCTGGGCTGCTTGCAGTTGTCTTGGAAAAGTCATGACGATCAGGAGAGGTGTCTGAGGATTGGAAGAAAGTAAATGTCACTCCAGCCTTCAAAATGGGCAAGAAGGAGGACTCAGAGAACTACTGGCCAGTCAGCCTCACCTTGATCCCTGGAAAGATGATGGAGTGCCTCATTCAGGAGGCCATCTTTATCCACATGGATGCCAAGAAGGTGATCAGAATTAGTCAGCATGAATTCAGCCAAGGGGAATCATGTTTGACCAACCCGATTGCTGTCCATGATGGGACAATTACCTGGATGTATGAGGGGAAAGCAGTGGCTATTGTCTACCCTGACTTCAGCAAGGTTTTAGATGCTGTCTCACATGTTATCTTCATAGGCAAATTCAGGAAACACAAACTAAATGAGTGGACAGTGAGCTGGATTGAGAACTGGCTGAATGGCAAATCCCGAAGAGCTGCAGTCAGTGGCACAAGGTCTTGTTGGAGGCTCATCACAAGTGGGGTCCCCCAAGGGTCAATACTGGGCCCCGTGATATTTAATTAGTTTAGCAGTGACTGAGGCAATGGGACAGATGCCTCCTCCTGACAGCCCAAAGCTGGGAGCAGTGGCCAATACCCCAGAGTGCAGCCTTGATAGGATGGAGAGAGGGGCAGAGAAGAACTCTCTGAAATTCAACAAAGGCAAAAGAAGGGTCCTGAATTCCACCGTGGAGGAATAACCCCAGGCATCAGCACAGGATGGGGCTGATCTGCTGGGAAGCAGGTCTGTGGAGAAGGACCTGGGATTTCTGGTGGACAACAAGCTGTCCATGAGCCAGCAGTGTGTCCTGGTGGCCAAGAAGGCAAATGGTGTCCTGGGGTGCATCAGGAAGAGCATTGCCAGCAGGGAAAGGCAGGTGATCCTGCCCCTCTACTGTGCACTGGTGAGGCACATCTGGAGTGCTGTGTCCAGTTCTGAGCTCCTCAGGACAAGAGTGGTATGGACCTCCTGGGGGAGACCAGCAGAGGGCTATGAAGATGATTAAGGGACTAGAGCATCTCTCATACATGAAAAGGTGGAGGAAGCTGTGTCTGTTCAGCCTTGAGAAGAGATCACTTAGAGGTGATCTTGTCAATGTATAGAAGTGTCTGAAAGAATGATGTCAACAGGATGTGTGCTTGTGGTGCTGAGCAGTAGGACAAGAGGCAATGGGCAGAAACTGATGCACAGAAACATGTGCACCTGAACATGAGGAAGAGCTTCTTTGCTGTGCAAGTGACCAGGCACTGGAAGAGATTGTCCAGAGAGGTCGTGGAGTCTCCTTCACTGCAGATATTCAAGAACCATCTGGATACAGTGCTGTGCCATGTGCTCTAGTGGACCCCTCCTGAGCAGGGAGGTTGGACCAGACGATCCCACCAGTGGTCCTTTTCAACCTGACCCATTCTGTGATCCTGTGTTACTGTAATATTACGTTTAATAGCAACTATGTAAAAACACAGAATCTCCATATGTGCATTTCAGGACAGGCAGTTGTTTGGTTTGCTTTTTGCGGTTTCAGAAAATATAGGTTCACAATCAACCAGAAATTAAGATGCATCCCAATTATATATGATCATATATAATTTAACAGCAGTGATATACTACATACATCTGGATGAAGAGATCTTCACAAACATAACAGTATCCTGTAAAAAAGTATATTCACAACCCAAGCAGTAGAAGGCTTCAAACCTCTGCGGATTTCTCTCTCCATTTGAAATGCATGTAAATTAGTGAATTTATACAATCTGCCGTGCTTTTTAAAGGACGGTTTTCAAAGAGCAGTTTTTCAGAGGTAACAAGCTAAATATACATCTAAAATCAACAACACACTGAAGCAGTTTTAGGGTTCTTTGCTCCATTTCTCATTTTTTATTACTCATTACCTGCTACACTCCTCCTGCTCGGGCAAGGATATCTGGATGACCACCTCAATGGCCATACTCTTAGACATTTGCATAGTAACAGATGCCAAACATGGGAGAAAGAGAGCTGCAATCAGAAAAAAAAAAAAAAAAAAAAGGGGTAGGGTATCCCTCTTTACTTTAAAATGAAAACCAAAATGGAGAAATCAGGCCTATATTCAGTTACATAAAATTTTTTTGCTCTACAGTGATTAGGGATCCAGAATATTGCTAAGCTACTTTCTCTGTTACACTTGTCAGCATAAAAATAATGAAGAAAAAATAGAACCTGAGAAATCTGGAAAATGCCATCCTAAAGATATCACAGGCTGCACTGCCAAGCCCTATTTTCTCATTAGTATGGGAAAAAATGGAAGTTTCTTGAAAACAATGTATTCAAGATCAAATCTTTCATTTCATTATATACATCTCAAACCTCTCTCAAAACTCTTGAGTGACCAAAGACATAGAGGGACAGACAGTGTGCCTGCCACCCTGCCCAACACTGAGGGTCTCTCCAAGGATGATGCTCTCTTCCAGCCTCATGAGCTGTTTTGTCTCTGCCTGACTGAGACAGCCTCAGTGGAAACCCTCAGGAGCCCCATCAGTCCTCACAAACCAGAAGGGCAATGTCTAGAACAAGACATTCAAAAGGTTCCCTGGGAGCAAAAAAAAAGAACATATATAAAATTCAATGCCTTGTGATCCTGGAGTATTTTTAGAGCCTAGAAACTACAAAACTGATTTTCACGGTGCTTACTTTTAACTCACCTTAACCAATTACCTAGATCTTTAAAAGAAGTTTAAAAAAGAAAAAAAGGACAAATTCCTAAAGGAAGCTATTACATCACCACTGTCCAAAACAGCTTTAATAATTTGTAGCCTGGTGCCTCATGTTTTATTATACAATTCCAAGTCACCAGAAATAACTTCTCAATCCAGCCAAGTCATGCAATGATGCACAGCCAGAAATTGCTTTGAGGAGGAAGAGGTTAGAGGCTGAGGAGCCTTGTAGACAGTTATATATTACATTAAATCTATGACAGTCTCGAAATCTAGAATAAAAAAGACTCAAAATACCAACAGCTCTGAGCTTCAATGAATTTAAACATGCCCTTTTTTTTAGCACAAGCTCACATGACTTGTTAAATAATTTACTCTATAAATTACTTATCCTGTCTTACTTATTAACAATTCTAGAGTGCTTTATATAACTGCATTAGAAATTTATTTTGTGGTTTTGAAATGTACGCAATACACAATCACCTCTCTTTTAATAGGCAAGAGCTTAAAAGTCGCCTACTATTTTGTTGGCAAGCAGTTCTTCCTGAAAAACACCAATTAATTTCAAACGCCATTCACCTGAATAATCATAAGTAAACATATTAATGACTTGATAGCAGAACTGTGAAACTAGGCCAGGAATATACTTGTACTGCAAGATGTCACTTTTAAATCAAAGTCTTTGAAGAGTCATGTACACTGAGATACAACAGTAACACATTTTCCTTAATGAGAAAATATTACACTGGTCCTTTTACAAGAAGTTCTGACCACTCTAAAAAGTTCTGGTTTACTATCCTATTAATATTTTTGTGTGAGTGATCTTGACAAGGACTACTTATTTGCCACTGTGCCTACAACACACGGATTTTACAAAACTGATAAAGTCATTTTGCTTTTGTCACTCTTGGTCCTTACCTTTTAATGTATCAATGACTGATATCATGATCCTCAATGCAGGATCTCACTCTGGAGTTCAATTTATCTCCAATAATACCAAAATGACCAAACAATTTTTACAAGTACACTCTGTTACGATAAGCACTGGTACTTGCTTTCCAGATAAAAACCAGCCCACATCATCATCTTAAGGCAAATCTAAGATCTGTCTTATTTACTGTAGTAGAAAACTATGCAAAAACATCCAGGAATGGAAAGAGTGAGAGAGATGACTAAGAAAGCACCAGGCATAAATACTCTTACGCCCTCCCACACCAAGTTCCAGTAGCTGGCCTTCATAGGGCTGATGCAGAAGTACCCTCTCCATAGATATGGGTGCTGGATTCAAGGAAGGA
>VZRX01001525.1:211611-227605 GCA_013398075.1 Notiomystis cincta
GCAGTCCTCGATCTGTATCGACGGGTTCTTCACGCACCACTTTACCATTAAGTATAAAGTTGTTGATGGTCCTTTCTTATCTAATTTCCCAAGCTGAGTATTTTGAAATTACTAAATCTGGGTGAATTAAAGGAGAAAAGGTTACAGAATTCCTGTTACAAAGGTACAGAATGAACAATTAATACAATATTAGAAGGTGCTCAGGAATCACACTTATTAATTGAAAACACACCCTATTCCATTTGTATCTGCTCAGGCTAACAGGAAAATCCACATCTTACTGTGTGCCTTTGTAGGCCTAGCATGGGTTGATTCTGCTTTAAAAGAACATCCTACTAAGAAAGTCATAGCCATACCTAGCTGAAACACACTATATAGAAATCATATACCCCCCCATAAAGCAACAAATGCAGACTGTACAAAAAGACATGATTGAAAGTATTGTCAGTGATGATATTTTTTAATCAAAGTTACTGGCTGAAGTTTAAGTAAAATCATTGTATAGATAAACAGAATATACTGCCTCTCTGTGAAGTTCAGCACTTTGTCCTTTCTGAATAAAACACAAGGAAGATGAAGAGAGCCCAGAGGAATAACAAAGCCCATGATACTGCATAAAAACATGGAAGGACAAAATTTTTTGAAAGGCACTAATAACTTTAAAATAAAGTATTTTTCTAAACAAAATATTTGTGGAAGGCTAGCAAGTAAGATTAAAATGTCATGTAGCAATTTTCTAGAGGCAAGGCTTGGTGATTTTTAAAGAATTTGGAGCAAAGAGAGACAGAAAAATTAATAGTATAAACTGCAATATGATTCAAATTAGAAAAGAGACATTAGAAAGAGCCTTAATACAGGATAGAAGTAAAATTTTGAAACGTGTAAGTTGCTGCAAAACCTGCATTACTGTTCTCCAGTCAAGTCTGCTTGCAGCTTTGGAAAATATACTTCATACCCTCTCTGTCTCCTGAAGGAACACAAAGACATCAGCTCTTTAAGGCAATAAATACCCATTGTAACTGTCCTAGTGATTTTATGACAACAAGCTCACATTTGTCCAATCATGTATTGGCACATACTGAACATTACTCTTTCACAGACACCTCTGTTTTCTGTGAATCTGTGAAACTGAGGAGTTGTCAAAGAAGTTTCAGATAACACTATGCAGTTTGATCAAATTGGCCAATTAGATAATTCAGTAGTGTTGAAATAGTAAAGGTCTGTAGGCTAGACCATACATTTGCAAGGCTGCAGGTCAGAGTTAAATAAAGCTGGAGGCAGCACTTGGAAAAGGGTATATATATATATATGATATAAACATCAGTTTATATTTGCTGCAATTCAAAAGATTTCTCATAGGAATGTTGTTGAACTGTACAGAAATCTTGTCTTAGAAGGTTTGAGACACACAGAATTCTGCATGACAATGCCAAAAATTACCAGAGATGGTAGAAATACTGTTAAAAATCTGTTTTCCCCTAAAATTACTTTTTTATCAAAATTGACTTGGGGAAGAATGTGGGAAAAAACAACCTGAAAGTGCCATATTTTCAGGCCACCAAAGTTGTCAAAATGAAAGCTACAGAATGCTTCATCTAGAAAAACCATTGCTGGCTTAGCAGGGGAAACAGCAACTCTTTCTATAGGCACAGCTCCTGCTTTGAGTCTTAAAATTCTAGAATTACTAAAGGGTAGCTGTACAAAGAAATTCTATGTTAAATCATGACTTTATTTCTACATAGATAAGTTTTATTTCTATGTTTTCTGTGCATTTTTTTTCTTACAGTTTCAAAAATGTAGAAAAGAACTTAAAATACTCAAATATTTCCTATTACCCAGTACTTAAGGAAGAGACACAATATGAATCAGTACTTAAGGAAGAGCCATAACTAAACCACTAGAGGTAAGTAGATTTCTGATAATCCTACAAGAGCAAACATCATCCTGAATATGGTAAAACTGCAGCAAAGAGTTGAAAATATGACAAATCTACTTCGTGCGATCAGAGGGCTAGAAAATATTAATTGAATCAAGATTTAAAGTACTCACTTTCTTCAGTTCATGAAAGTCTGACAGGAGGCTCAATAACACCCCTGAAATATGTAACAAGGACAGGTAATATTTTTTTCCTTGTTTATAGGACAGGACAAGAAGTAATACACTAGATTTACAACAAGGCAGATTCATGTCTGACACTATGAAAACTTTTGAAAAGGACAGTTAAGCACAGCAAATAGATCACTTCAGGGAACACTCAATCTTGACTAACAGAGCCTTCTCAGAGCAGGTGAGGTAAACCTCTTCCAAGCTAATAAAGAGTCAGATTTGCCTTAGGTAGGTGAAAGCGAATTAATGACTTCCCAGAAATTCTATTCCTTTGCAATACACTTATCTTTGCCCATTTTTATTTTACTGACATAGATAAAGTTATGGGAGAACATTCATCTGAATATATTACAAGGAAAATCTGAAGATGCTGAAAAACTCAGTGTTTGCTTGAAATTGCTGTCCTAAAGTTGAGTGTTTGATTACTTTGAAAGTTTTGAAACTTTAACTCATACAGCAAACATAAAGAACCTTATATATATATATATTTATATATAACTATAATAGGAATTATAGTAAATATGTGTAAAGATTTAAACATGTATTTCTGGAAACGAGGTAGGAGCTGAAAATGCAGATAATCCTGTGAAAGTGCTGTTATTTAGGTAGAGGAATAAGAAATTATAGCACACAGTCTGGGAACAGGTAAAGGCCACAAAATTTGTGTGTGTGCTATGGTATCCTATCCCATCTAAAGGAACGTGTACAGAAAAACTGGTCTTACCAAAACTGTGCAGAAATAAAATGCTTACGTTTTGCTTACAACTTGTGAATTTTTATCCCTTACAAGAGGTAGAGGTTGGACAGTTCATGGGACCTCATGATCTTATCAGAAACATTTTGTTTTCCAGCGAAATATCCTGATTCCCATGAAACTTCACACGAAGGTGTTCTTGCATTCAGGGTAGACCTGTGGTCAGAGACACACGTCTGTGCCATGACTCAGAGCAAGCCCGTGAACTCTGGTGCACAGCGTCTTTTGGGCTGGAACTACACTGAGGTGTCCCTGCCTCTCTGACACGAGAGGCACGTCTTTTCCCTAAAGGACAAAATTTGGCTTCCATACAACACCTTTCTGAATTTCCTCCAAACACGAGGCACTCTCCGAATGTTTTAGCCTACGTTTTATTCCACCTATTTGCAGATTTTCCTAGCTACTTTATCCTGGCTGAATGGAAACGTGTTTACCTTACCACTTTGAAGCACTGCTCAGCCTTCATTTGCTGTAAAGTGAAGCTGAATCCTGCCACCTTGTGCTCAAGAAAATTAGCACAGCTCTTTATTTTGGGAAGGAGAGAAAAAAGAGGAAAGTGGAAAGATAAATTTGTTAACATGTTTCTATTTAACAAGGAATTAAACGAGGATCTGATGATTTAATTGGTTGGGTCCAGTTCAATATTGCCTGAGATGTCTACCTGAGTTCTTCTTAAAAGTCCAGTCACTCTTCTAGAGACACTGTTCATACCATAGACAACCACTTTTCATATCCCCACAGGGTTTTGAAGCTGTGGCCTTCCCCATGATCTGATGCAGACAAGGCACTTACCCAGCCTCTCATCCCATAACCTCTGTCTGATGGCCCAAGGTGTTAATCACACAGTTCTGGTTGTGTTGGTCACATTTGCTACGAGAGCTATGAGAGTACTCCTTTCTTTTCATCAGTAAGAAATCACATCACAGACTGGAGGGAAAGACCCTTCTCATTTATTAAAAAAATNTGTGTTGGTCACATTTGCTACGAGAGCTATGAGAGTACTCCTTTCTTTTCATCAGTAAGAAATCACATCACAGACTGGAGGGAAAGACCCTTCTCATTTATTAAAAAAATAAGAGTATTTTTTGAGGGGATGGTAAAACTGATGCTTGAAAGGAGCATGGATGTCCCTTTTCAGCTGAAGTCCAAGGCAGCATTCTTTATTTCTGTCTGACAGGACTCCCCAAGTACCTTCCTGGTAAAATGTGAATGCCAACATCATCCTGAAGGTGGTAGAATTAGAACACGCTTGAAAAAGTGTCTTCCTCCACCACATGTTTAACCGCGCCTCCTCCTCCGAATGCTGTCGCTGTGAGCTCCTGCTTCAGCATCAGTCTGTCTTATCCACCACTCTTGTGAGTCTCTGTGAAACCAGACAAACAGAGCAGCTTGTTGATTCTGCAGCTATCCACTCACCACATTCTGGATGCCAGGCAGCAAACATAAATGGTGTGCTTACCTGTAAGACTTCAGCAGCAGACATCCCAAAGCAACTGCTCAGCACTAATGTTCCATTTTCCTGGGTTATTTTCAAACAGTGTTTGTTCAGGTAAAGTTTGTGTCCATTGCATGGATTTTCTCAGTTCATAGAAATCATTTCTTCCTCAGATAACCCAGCAGACTCTCTATATGTCTGTTTGCAGCATACGTTTTGTGTAAATCATGCTTGTCTTTCTGATTACAAGGATTCAACAGGTGGAGAATGGCAACTTAATAAAAATCTGACAGCCAGTTGTCAGTTTTCTCCCCATTTAAAAGCAGTCCAAACTGCAACGATTTTTTGTGCATGTTGAGCCAATGATATTCTCAATCTTACTGTACATAAGTCAGTGAAAAATAAGATAAAGAAAAAGGCAAAAAAGACTTCCCAAAACCCAGTGTCCTGTACACTTATTAAAAAGATCCAAAATCATCTAAAAACTTAGCTATTGGAATATTGCAAGCTGGCTTCATTTGGCACTACAAGTTACCGAGTTACTGTTGCTCTCATCATTTACATTCACATAGACTACATAACATTGTGCATTGCTTGTAATTAGGATTTTTGACTCCTTGTCCTTCTTGGCTGTAGGAAATACAGGGGCCTGAAGAAAGAAAGCTCTCTAATTTATTGCTCAAGATAGGTATCATTTAGTTTCTGATGCAGATATGCTTATCATGGCTGTGCTAGTTAGTGTTTCATTCAAATAGAGGGCAAATCTCATTATAAGGCCTGTTTCTCCAAGGGGAAATACTGCGTGTACAGTTGTGTTCATTGTTGATAGCGTACAGAGGACACAGTAATTGTGTTCCAAAGCTACTGATGATGTCTGAGCTTGCCTCTTGTCACAATGGCACAGATAAAGGCCATGAGCACTGATAAGCCAGTGGAGACCTAGAAGGTCAGAAATCAATTACTTCCAGCTGATCGATTTAGGACTGAGAGATCCTGATGGTTGGTATAGCAGCTGTAAATGGAGGTAATTATTCCACTTATGGATAATATACTGTGAATGTCTTGGTAAATCTAACCTTCATCTAACTGAAAATCACGTGTATGGGACCACTGTTAATTTTTTTCTCCTTTGTTAAAAATATTGGTGCTAGAGAAAATACTATGTAAATGTAATACTTGTTAGCAGTTTCTGTTTCCTGTTTGACTCTTCCTATGTCTAGTTCTATTTTGCATAGCTTGTGCAGCTTCTATACAATAGAAGACTTTACATGATATTAACTCTTTTTAAGACTGAGCAAGAAGAAAACAGAAGAACTTTTATAAAAGGCATGGTAATTTCTTTGCAGTACAGTAAAGTATTCTGCTCCCGGAAAATGTCCATCTTGTCCTCTGTTCATGAAATAATCTCTTGATGTTGACAGAATTCCTTGCCTCCCTCTGGCCTGACTTAAGAGAACATATTGACAAGTTTGCTGCAAAGTCACACTGCTATCATCTGGAAGCTTTCCTATTCAAGTTTATTTTGGGATTTTGTCTAGCATGGAAGCTATGCAGATCCCTTTAATACTTTTTCTAGCCTTCTCTCTCCCTACATTCTCCCCCTGCCTCAACTACTTAAAAAGCCACTCCCTTGCTAATTATTTTCTGTGGCTTCTACAGCCTTTAGTGGCCACCAAGATGTCCTGGTCTTTTTGTCATCTCCTACAGTACCTTCTCTCCACAACACCTAGGATTGCTCACAGGGCATGAGGGACTCTCTTACATAATATTCTGCAGGTTTCTATGGTACTTCCACTCAGTTTCCCACAGCAACCATACTGAGAAGGAGACATTTTAAGATGTACCATCATCAGTTATAAATCCTTCTCACAAGATTCAGATAACATTGTTTTTTCACATGGTCACGTCCAGCCAAGACAGAGGCACCAGAGGCACCATTTGATGTCAGTTTTCTGAAGCTCAACAATATTGCCTAGTGGCATGGCAACATCTGGGTCAAAGAAAGAACTGATAAGTCACCATTCTGGTAACAAGGAATGCAAAAAATATTTTAAATCTGGAAACTTTTGGGTTTTGAAAATGTTGACTTAAATCAGTGTCAGTGGGTTTGGTACCTTCTTCAAATGTCTAGGTAAGGCAGTGTCCAGCTGCCTGCCCCAAGCAGCTGGACCAGTTGGATTAAGCACATTATGTACAATTCTGTACAGAAACAATGCAGCACTCTTGACTGTTCTCAGTACTCACAGTCATTTAAGGTCAATTCACCTTACTACTTAGGTCCTGAAGCTGAAGTCAGTGGAAAATTCTTATCACCTTAACTGAAGCTTATCTATCATGCACAACTTGGACCTCAGCAGTTAAATTCTGTTTGGGTTGTATTTTTTGCTTTGGCCTTATGTGCAGTCTTGAAATTATAATGTAGCAGAAGTTAGTACCTACTTTCAGTGGAATCTGCTTTAAGTTTTTGAACGGATTATCTTTCTTTGATGTATGAAAATTCTTGTTATGTAATCCATTCATGCCCAAAATACTTGATTTTATTCTTTTCCTATGTTTTTTTTTGTTGTTGTTGTAGTCTGGTTTTTTTTTTTTTTTTGTCAACACAGCATGTTGACGCCTAAAATTTCACTAAATATATTTTCACTTGGACATTTCATCCAAGAATTACAGGGCAAAAAGGACTTCCTATCAAAGTTGCCAACATAAGGCAGTTAAACTTGTTTTTCTTCCATCGTTTGCAGTTTTATTACTCATCTGAACACCTGAAGAACACCTCTCTCTGCAGGGGCTGGTACTTTTACTTGTCATTTACATAGGCATTGCTTTCTGGGATCTGTTCCCATCAGAAGTACCTCCTAATGGCTTCTCTTTCTTCCAGAGCCACTACTGTCAGATACCACACCTCATTCATGTCATAGGGCTTCTTCTAAACTCTTTAGATAAATACAAATAGAAAGATGAGGTAACTAACAGCACCAGTGGCACATCAGCAGCAGTGCTCAGGTTTTTTCTAGATCTTTTATCTCTTCAGCTATTTCAGAATTTAGTCTATCCCAGCTGAAGAGACAAGCAGATGAAATAACAGGAGTTGAACTCACCCTGTAACGGGGAAAAGAAACACTTACTGTGGATCCATTGCTCCTCACACTTAAGGTGTATTCCGAAGGTTTAAGTTACTCCTTACAAGTACCACTGAACACTTGTCTCAGCAGCAAAATTCTCTGGTTTTCTTAGTAATTTGGTCCCACACTTAGTAAAGAAGCTAAAAAAACCCAGAATTTTTATATCAAACCTTATACCTTTTGATATCAAACAAACACAGCCTTTCTTAGTTGTGCCCATTTTAATCTGCTGTTTGAAGACCTCTCCTGAAGAATTACCATCTTCTGAAGAAGACAGATTTTCCTTAGCAACAGAGGCAGACTTTAGTGTCAGGATTTGTCTTACTACATGTAGAATTTTACAGCATAACTCTATGTTTCTTTTATATTTAGTCAGTAGAAATGGACAGTGGCTGAAATGTCTCATCCTACAGTTAAGTCTGATCTGTGTCAGGTGGATCATTTCCTGGAAGTACCCATTTCTGTACTGATTGCGAGGTGACTTCCTAAATGTGGAAGTTTTTATTCCAGATGCATATATTTAAGTGAATACTGGTCCTAAAAGGATTTCTCTATTTGATTGGAGAAATCTGTTGATGTTCCTATAAATAACTGGAGTAGAAGCACTAAGTAAAAAATTACCTTGACTCCTTGATCATTCTGTCCCACAAAAAGATATTTCTTGATTATGCATCCTTTCTATTTTTTATCTCTGTCAATGGAGTTCAAAGATGTGAAAGAGAATTCTCCAGAAAAACAGTGAGCAAAATCCCCTTCAATTTCAAGTGTATTATATTCCAATACAGTTTGCATATCTACAAGGTTAAGTTTTGCTGACTAATAGCCAGTAACATTTTGTTTTCATCTTGATTCAAGCAGATGATTCCTCAGCATGTCTACATGTAGTGGAATTATTTTGCCAAAGATACAGCTGTTCAACAGCACACATCTGTAACACACACACCCCTGTAACAACCCAGTTTGTGCCTTTGGTGTCTGCCCCTGGGGACTCTCATGCTTTTGTGGTAATTGATTGGTGTTTTTTTGCTGAATCCCAGCTACTCAAATCCTTCAACCTATTTTAATGAATGAAGCAAAACCTTCATGAAGCAAAGTAATTTCTGAAATCTAGCCTGCAAACTCATGTTCTTGTAGCCCACTCCTGTTAGTTTCATTTACCTACCCACAGGAATCCTTTCTTCCCCTCTACTGTCCTCACCAGCGTTCAAAACCCCGCAATTCATTTTCTTTTAGCTCCTACAGTCAGGATGAAACATCATCTGTGCAGCATTTTTCTTCTTGGCACATGACTATGCCTCATCAGAGCTTTGTGCAATCACATTAGCCAGGGATTTCCCAGTATTTTGTAGAGAAGTATAACATTCTAAAGTCAGGGTTCACAGATGGCCAAATCCAATTCATGTGCTGGTTTTGCCCTTTGACACAGGTATTAGTTACTCACCGTTGGATCTGCTCTCTCTTTCACTTTTGGCATCCCATGTTGCTGGTTCAGTCCAGATTTTGCTGTAGCTATAGGGCTTTCACCATCCCTGGGACAAGTGTCCCTTGCTTTTCCTCTTTTACTTATGTGACTATGCTTGAAGGCTGTGTTTAAGTTAAAAAAAAAACCAAACCCAAACCTTTCTTTTTTTTTTTTTTTCTTATAATTTCTTTTAAGGAAAGGGTCTTGTGTCCTCCTTCACATTACATATGACTCATATTAGATCTTGGGGAGCTCAAGAGGAGTCACTGAGAAGTAATTAGTCTTCCTTCCCATTACTGTTTATGGTGTTTCAACTGGATTTGTTTCTTACATAGTAGCCCCAACAACTTTGGAGGTTTTTTATGAGAGGTAGAGGGGTAGTTGAAGAGATTTCCAGGCCTTCACCCCCTCAAGGATTCTGGTCCTAAGAAAATGCAGGACAGATAAAATCCCTTGCTTTGCTGTTTGAATCAAGAGTAATATTTCTTGAAAGGCAGATGCCCTGATGGCTAAAAGGTTAAAAGCTTTGTTAAACATGTGTGTGCATTGCCATTGATTGTGGATTTGATGGTATTTAAGTGTATTGTGAAAGGAAACCACTGATGTAGCACCCTTTCCTTGTCATCCTTACTCAATCCCAGTGTGAAACAACCTTACAGATTGTCAATTTATTAATTGACCACAAAATGTGGGTCAAAGGACTGAAGTACATGGATGATAATTACTGTGGTTTGTTAAATCTGGGTACATGGAGGTTCACTGCAGCTTCAGTGTAACTTTCTATGTGGTGAGAGGACTAACAAAAATCCAGGGCTGAGTTGACACAACACATTTGGCGTAGCTGAAAAAATCTTTTCAGGTTGTTATTGCTAAAATGCTGATCTTCAGAGTTTGTTTCAGCTCATTTCACTTGGCAGATTTAGGCATGTGTGGAAAAGAATGTCACTATTCTGAAAAGCAAGGAAGGAAATACTAATATAATCAGTAAGATGATAGGCAAAACTTACATCACCATTAAGATGATAGGCAAATTGCATGAGGTTTTTAATGCTTAATTTCTTCTGGTCTGGTTTTTTCACCTGAAGTTAAAAGAAGTAGTTTGGCTTGCTTCCTCAGTTGTACCTCGATTTGTAAAATTTGTGCTTAATTTTAAAGGTAAGATACAGAAGATATAGATATAAAAATGATAACACAAATGATAAGTGATGATACAAAAAAATGTAATTGTGATTCAATTAAAAATAGGTTAGTGTATACACTAAACACTTTTGTTTACTATAATATATAACCATCAAGATTATTCTTCTCAAGCATTTTTGTAGTCTAAAAAAGCTTATGTAATGTATTTACAGTATTTAAACAATCAGTGTGGTAGCACAATCCCAGAAGTCATTGGTCCAATTAGTATTTTGTAAAAGTTATCTGAGATCACAAACACACTGAGCGTGCTACTTCTGTTGACCTAGAAATGCAGACCATAAGCACAAGGATGCAAGCCCTTTAAAGATGACAAAACAGAAATCATATCCTTCTGTAAGCAAAGCAGCAGCCATGAAAACACGTTCTGACTGTTACTGCTTTTGAATGAAGTTCCTGTTTTTCAATTCCTAGAATGATTCCTGAGAATTCAGTCATATGAAGACAAATGCCTTGATTAAAACCTGGTAAAAAAGTGTAAAAAGCGTGCAGTCCCTTTTTAAAATGGATGCTACTTTTTTCACTTCTTAAGATACTGTGGTTTTGTGGAGTAACCATGTGCATTAGCACACTTGTCTGCACATCCTGAGCATTATCCATACTAGTTACCCAGGTAAAATGAGGAAGCTGTTCAGTTGCTACTTGAGTGAGAGAAGTTGGAAAATGGGGAGTAGAGCATATCATGAGGCAAGAATAAAAAATATTGAACATGTCTCCTACTTGAGCCTAAACACTCAAAGGAGACTGCAAAATCAAGAGCATCTTTGACAACTTACCAGGACCTGAACAGAGAACATAGAGCTGGCTCTACTGCATTCAGTTGGCAAGGGCAGGGAAGAGCAGAGACCATTTGCCCCAGAGTGATATTTTTTAGGCTGTAGAATGGTCTCCCATGAGAACATTGCTAGATGTATCAGCACCTAGCACATCTAAAATCATATTAAGTAAAGCACTATAAACTCAGCTGTAATGCATAGACTTTCACTGGCATGCTAATATTCTAACCTTTTGCCCTAGTGATACCCAAAATCGTCTTCTTATTACCAAACCTGTGACCTAATACTTCTTTTTCAAGTCATTTCCATGCTTGTGTAAATACATGGTTGAGTCAAAAGTTGTTTGCCATTATGCTCAATAAGAATTTTTCTGAATTTTTCCTGCATTTAAAAATAATACTGTCTTTCTGGAGTAGTAAGGGGGAAAAAAAAAGAAGCAGTTCATGTCTCAGTGAATTTCACTCCCTTTTCTGTGCTACTTCTTGTGTGTCTTCCATTTTTAGAAGGGGATCTTATCTCACAGAACATCCCTTAGCTTTTTATTTATGTGGTGTACATTGGCCCAGATGATTTCAGACATTGTGAAAGTGGATGTACCTAACTGAAAAATTGTTCAATGGGTTGTTACAGGCACTTAATTGACCATTTGACTTTTAAGCTCAATCTCAGTATGAGGAGGTCAATTATTTTGAGGTTTTTCATGCTTTTTGACTGCAGAGTGTGACAACATTGAGAAATGTAAAGTAATAAGGGAGTACAATGGCATTTTGAA
The DNA here is from genome assembly GCA_013398075.1 of Notiomystis cincta. NCBI lineage: Eukaryota > Metazoa > Chordata > Aves > Passeriformes > Notiomystidae > Notiomystis > Notiomystis cincta. Next base: position 223,236 of record VZRX01001525.1, read on the forward strand.
CGCAGATTAAAGTAAAAGAAAGCAAATAATAAGAGTAATATGCCACGTGTAAGAGGGGTAATGCTGGAGTGTTCTTAATAGAGGCCTGGGGCACTGGAGTAAGTCAGGCTGTGCTGAGCATTCAAAACTCTCTTTCTCGGTACTGTCAGTATCTCTTTGTCCAGCAATAATGGTGCTAAAAACTGTGCTGTCACAAAAAATACAGTAAGACAAAAGGCCTGACTCAACAATGAGTTACCCTGCTTTTGTGTCATGGTAACTTCTCTGAAAACAAGCTGAGGCAATAAGATATAACTGGGGAAGCAAAGGTGCTAATCTAGTTTATCTCAAGGCAAAGATTTCCACTTGCCAGTTTTGCTTACTAAAAACAGCTTGCTTGGTTGAAACAGAACAAGAAACAATGTTCCAGAACATTATATTTAAACTGCACAATCTTATAAATGTCATAGCAAACTACAGGAATTATATCCTACCACTCTTATCTGTGTTTTTATGGACGTTGTCATCAGGAACTACCAATACTCACAATCTTCAAAGTATTTTTCTTAGCAGACTAAGCAAAAGAAGCTATACTTTAATTTGAGAGAGATTCCATATAAAGGCAAGAAATCTTTGCAGAAGAGTTTTTACTTTAGTTTCAAAATGAAGGTAATTTCTGAAGAAAAGCTGTATCTGAAAATAGGAACAAGTAGCATTGCTGATTGCTGAAAGAAGAGGTTGGCTATATGTAATTTAAACATGTCTAGGAAGGATGAATATAGACAACAAATACATGTCTTGGAGTAATCCTAGAGTTTGTGAATCATTCATGTTGTCACCTGAAAGACCTTTTGTATGTGTTACCTCATACCAGAGAAGAGATCCAGGATCATAACAAGATACATATATTGGGACAAAATTGCAGAAATTTTAGCCATTTAATTATATTTTCTTTGAGCCTGAAGAAATACTGTAGGGGTTATTCCCTGTAACAGAGGGCAATTACTTAAGACATTGAATTCCAGGCACTCCCAAGGGCTCACCAGTGCAACTTTTAGTCATGGTGCTGAGCAGTGTGTGACCAGTGCAAAACAAGTGGGCCCAAGGAATGGCCTGTCAGAAAGAGTGGCCAGAATAATAAGCATGCCCTAGCTGAATCCAGAGGCTCAAAGGTCCCAGTTCCCAAATTCAGAGTGATCATCAAGACACACAAATTAAATGCCTAGTAATTTCCCAAGAAAATACAACTAAGTTCAGATTCAGGTACCAAACCAAGAACTAACTGGGTCACTGTGTGAGGTTGATGAATGAGCTGTTTTGTTGGATGTATTTTGTTTAGGTGGTTGGTTTTGCTTTAGTATTACCCTTTTTGCAAATAAAATATTTACTATAAGCATTGTTTTGTCCCAAGCAAGAAACCTCTATTTCCAAAGAAAAGCATTCCTGCTACTCCTCTCAGAAGACTATAGAGAGAGGAGTAGTTTGCAGCATATGAAGCCACAAAAACAGCATCCCTAGTTGTGTGTTATGGCTTGGCAACTAATGAGAAACTTTTCAACACCTTTTGAAGGATCAGAATTGAACTTTAGTCAGACAGGACCAGTGTGAAACCAGTGATATTCTCCTGCAAATTTCTGGGGAGTGATGGACTCTATTTCTAAGTTTTCTTAACTTGCTCTTATAGGATTCACCTAAACTATGACAAATGAACACCATCACCAAATGGGTTGCTAAATTTTTTCTCCATCCCTGTACTTCATTCACCTTCAATACTTAGAAACAGTTTGGGACAATTTAGATTTAATTCAGCAAATCGACTTTCTAATGACAAATTCCTATGCTTTGTGTGCACAGCATTCTTATTATTCTGTGCAGACCAGACCTTGTAACAGTAAAAAACAGAAGTTCCTGCAAGTGTTGATCAGGTTTCTATCTTAGGAGAGCAAACTCATGGAAATTTTTATGACTATATCAAATACTGCTTGCCTGTGCATGCTGTGATTCTCTTTCCTGGATCAAAAATCCAGAGACTCAACTCACAGGCTGTGAGTTTGCCTCCTACACGAAGCTGACATCACAGTTAATTAAAAGAAAGTCACTGTACTACTGGCATTCTTGAGATGAGGCATTAGCGTAGCACATTCTGGACAGCATACAACTCCTACAAATTATACCACAAATTGCTTGGCACAGACACAAGCTCTCATCCTTAAGGGAAAGTGGAAGAATACTGTTGGGATTCCTGATGTAGTGTAAAAACAACAGCCCCTCCCAATTATTCAATCTTAAGGAATGAAAAGCATAGAAAGCACATTAGTGAGTACCTGATAGCAAGGTGTAAACTGCATAAGATCACACCAGACAATGCTAAGAGGTAGTAGCTGCCACTAATTCCTCAACAGAAATAGGAAGTTCTTATGCTCCTCTCATACCTCCACTCTTCTGTAACATGATATATTCATTCATTTATTTCCCAGGATGAGGCTGAGCACAGCAGACATATTCACACTTATTCCATTATTCTGTGGATATGTACAATGATAGCAAGTGGGTGAATAATACTTACTGCCTCTTCTCAGCCAAGTATTTACAGTCCAAACTCAGTTACTTTTGCAGCTATCTGCACTCCTGTTTGTTGATGAACCCTTGATCTTTGTCATTTCTTGTTTTAGATCAGGACTTCCTGGTAAATCTGATGTCTGTGACAAGCCTTCTTGACTCTCTAATTCCCAGAAAATGCAGAGAATAGACACCCCAGTGATTATGACTCACAGCTGGAAGCTACTGCAGGTCCCAGCTCAGAAGCTCTCCTCTGTTGGCTTGACTCATCAACAGTGTAAAACAACCTATGATCTCTGAACACTGCTCATTACAGCCAAACTGAAAAGAAGAAAGAAAAGAAAATGAAGCTCACTTCTGTTTACAATCAAATTTTTACTGCAATAATGAGAAGTATATTTTCTCTGCCATATTTTCTTTGTTTGTCTTTTTCAAAGTCATCCTATACTCTGAGCTGGATAGAGATTCTAATTTCTAATGAGAATAAACCATTTTTTCAGTTGTTCTTAGGGTAAAAATTTAATAAAGCAGCTCATTAAATAAGTTGGTTCAGTTTCCTGGATATGTCTCATGTTCTGTTTAACGTGCAGAGAAAGATTTGATTGCCAAAGCACAGAACAGATTTGGTCACTGTCTCTCCTAGTCAATAATCTTGTTAACCTGTAAGGTATGGCATACCCTCATATCTGTAATCATAGGAGCAGATCATAGGTGTGCAGGAGCAAGTCACATGTGTATAAACATGAAGCTTTTTTCCAGTGGGATAGTAAAGGAGAACTGGTACTTCTCCATTACAGATTAGCTTAGACTGATTAGGAACATCTATAACTCACATACATGTTCTGTGGTGCATCCATTTAGGGCAATAGCAGATCCTTGGGCCATCTCTTAGCCAGAAACTGCAGGCACACTTCCCAGCTCTTCTGCCAACACTTGTATTCCTGACACTGGAGGGCACCAGCAGTGTCCTCCCCATATTTCTGGTGTTCAAAAAAATTCGAGGCAGAGTTTATCCTCACAATCCAGGCAGCTGGGATCCTCCAGATTCAGCTATGAGATCTGGAGTGACAGTCAACATTTTTCCTCAAATTCTGATAGTAGCTGAGAGGTGTTGTAGACCTTCAGGAGTGTGATATGTTAGACCTCTCTGAATTTCCTGAGTTCACTCATAGTTTTGTGGATTAGTTCAGGATGAGGAGAATGACCTGAAAAGGAAGGAGTGTCATATTAGAAATTACCCCATGTCCTTAAAGCTCTAGATAGCTACATTGTTCAGAGAAATAAAAGAGAAGTTGCATATGGTTTATTTAAAAGCACTCACAAAAATTTATTAAATCACTGCTACTTATTGGAAAGAAAATCAACAAAAAGAGGTTTCATAAACTATAATGTGCACATGGCAAGTGCAATGTTTTAAGAGATTTACATTTTCAAAACAGGCTTTCACTCTGTGGTTCATGTGAGTGAGCAAAGTTACTGTTCTGCCACACAAAATTCCTGTACTTAGGGGATTTAACAGCTAAAAATGAAACAGAGGGGAAAAGAAGAAAACAATGAATAAAAAGTTTTGCTTTAAGCAGACGAGCACATTTGTTTGGTTTTTTCCTGCACTTCACAACCATATCACAGTGTAAACCAGCTAAAATTCAAACTCACCTTATAAGGTAACTGACTTTGCACTTCTCCCTCCATTTGAGTCACAGCCAGATGATGAGTCAGTCAAAAATGCCACTTCTCAAACTGTTGATAATCCAATCAGAATTTCTTGACAGTTTTTAGTCCACAAGCCCATTGTGTCTTTCTGCAAGACACAAGGGAAAAAAGACAATATT
>VZRX01001526.1:7797-46957 GCA_013398075.1 Notiomystis cincta
CTTCCCTCCTTCCCTCCTTCCCTCCTTCCCTCCTTCCCTCCTTCCCTCCTTCCCTCCTTCCCTCCTTCCCTCCTTCCCTCCTTCCCTCCTTCCTTCCCTCCTTCCTTCCTTCCTTCCTGCTGTGGCATTCCTACTACAAAGAGCAATAAACATTTAAAAAAAGAGATGTGGAAGGAATGTGCTTCAGTAAAAGAAAAGCAGAAAAGCTTCTTACTTTCCCAAAAAGTGGCAAAAATACCTTGTTTCTTCAAAATCCTCCAATTTCTGCCACAGAGACTCACAGTCCCTATGTGCACTGCAGTGCAAACACTTAGAGTTTTGGGAGAAAGTATTTACTTTCTTCTCTTTTTTTTTAATCATTCAACAGTGTTATATGATAGATGGAGTTAGCTCCTTTGGGTTTTCCATGGCCTTCTTTCTAATCATAAGTCCTTTGAGAAATGTGGAGGAGGGGCCAGTCCCTTCTCAGAAGTTATGGGAAATGGAGACCGATTAAATCACAGGCTTTGCCCTGTCAGTAAAAATGTAAAAATGTCAAACATGAAAAAAACGTATTTCCATATTGGGTGATGTGTGGGGTTTTTTCTCAGCTATAATTGCTCTAGCAGTATAAGAAAGCAACACAAGGTTTAGATTAGTCAAGCACATTTTTGCACTGTGTATATAATAACAAAAACCCCAGACCTGCCAACCCACCCCCAGGCCTTGAATTTTTGGTAGACTTTCTAGTAAAGTTCCCTCTACAGTCCTTAGGGGAGTCTTCAAGGGTGAGCTGATGAAGACATGCCTCTGGTACCATTTGCATTTTTACATCTTGAGTTCCCCTGCCATCTCCTCTGTCTGAACTTTGCTCTATTAATGCTCCACTCAGTGGGAGCAAGGATAGCCGCAGTTCCCCCTGCCCTGAGCAGCCCAGCTCCCCTCTGTCACGGCAGATTTTCTTGTTGGTGGAATGCCACAACAGCAACCTGAGCCCACTGCCCTCCCTGCTGCACAGCCCAAAGTGTTGTACTTCTGATTGCAGAGTGGAACTAATCCCAGTTGCCTTCATATGCTGCTTTTTTACTTCACCAGTCTCAAAGATCAGAGTAAGACCCTGAACAGGCTGTGGCAATGTCTCTTCTCTGTCTTTGTTCTTCAAAAATTCAAAATCAGCTCCTAACTAGTTGTTGAGGCAAGCTGATAGCCCAGTGTGAGAAGTGGATGATGCTCCATCCTCGAGCAGTCTTTTGAAGAGGCAGTAAGAGTTCAGTTCTGGCAGGAGAGCTTTCATTTTAGTGGCCATAGGAGATGGCTAAACCCCCAGTTTGGATGGGTTGTTTAGCTTTTAAAGGGGTAAAGATAGGAGACATAAATCTTATTAACTGTGAGCTGGAAGGTGTCAGACCTTGCCAAGGGTAAAGAGTTACTTCATAAGCACAAGGATGGCAGATTCTGGAGCGGGAAGGGGGGTGAGGGTGGGCTGGGCTGAAGAGGCTTCAACTAGCTAGAAGAGCATTTTCCATATGTCAGAGCAGAGGCTGCCAGCTTTGCTCCTGCTGAATGCTACCTTTCCCCATGATTAGTCCCATTGATTTTCTCAGCTCTGCTCACAGGGAGCTAGACCAGACCTCGTGCTTCAGCCCCAGGAAAGGAGCCACCCACTGCTGAGCTACCGCTGGGACAGACCTGTCTCCTTGCTGCTCTGGGAAGGGAGCAAAGCGTGACGAGTCTGGAGCTGGCACAGCACATGCTTCTCGCTGCCAGATGCCTTGGGAAAGGAAATGAAGGCTCCATCAAGTTCTTCCTTCTTCCCACTTGGGCTAAGGAAAGGGCATAGTCCGCACAAGGCTATTATTCCCCTGTGTGTGAGAAGCAAGACACGGGACACGTTATGGCCCCTTGCTCCTTGCATTGGCATGCTGGCCATGATCTGGCCCAAAGTGAGGTGCTACTCTGCATGAAAAAGGGGCAGAGCCTGGCTCTCAGTGGCCAGAAGGTTTTACATGGCCCAGAGTATGAGGTCAGTGCAAGCCCCTTGAAGAAAGGTGTAGCGACAATATATCCAGTGCATTTACTGGTAAACACAAAAGCCATTTACAAGAAGAGGGAAAAAGGACAAAAAAAAAACAAAAAGAAGGAAACGAAAAAGGCATGCATTTATTCTCAGGGCAGAGTGAGTGTATGTGCCATCGAGCACCCACTGAAAGGCAAAGGGTTGGTCTGCCACAATGCACCATTTGCTGGAGGTTTCAGCCCCTCTATGATATTATGGCTGGTGCCTCAGAGACCTTGCCTTGCCTACCAATGTAATTGGCATGGCCTGGATGCTTTTGATGGGGTTTTAGCTGCTCCCCAGCAAATCTGCTGAATGATTCTGCAGGACCTGTGGGTGTGCAAAGCCCCCATATTCCTCACTGACCTGCCCCTCTGGCTTGCTTGTCATGCAATTTACACTAACTAGCACTGTCCTTGTAACGCTAAGGTAAGAAGTGAAACCCCTTTCTTTTCCCCCTAATTGTTCCACTGATTTTACAGTTACCAAGCTGTAAAGCACCTCATCACTCTTGTTAATTCTTTCTTCCTTTTGAGCTGCCAGTTAGTAATCAATTATTACCCTTGTCATTCATGCTGCAGCACAGCAGCTGGTCACAAGAAGCCTCTGTTTCATTGGGCTGGAGCCAATCAAGTCTCTCCAGCTGTCCCTTGCTGCTCTGAATCATAATGTACAGTACTTGTTGCTTTACAACTTCCTTTACCAGACTGCTTAAAAAAAAAAAATTAAATTCAAAAAAGTTTTTGCTCCCAGTTCTACCCTTGTGGCACATCTGGCTGCTGGAGGTTAAACTAAACTCCCCAGCACTGCATTTTTATGAGGGGTGGGGGAAATACCCTGTTAATGCTAGCACAACAGGTATTTTTGTCATATTCTCTGTTTTAGGCAATGACTGCATTGATATAAAGACTGCTGATAGATCAAAGGTTTCACTGGTAAAACGATATGAAAGGCAGAGACATTAACATCCATCAAGGTCCTGTTAGGATTTGCAGAACAGGGGTTCTGGGCCTCCCAAGTGAAACCTAGCAGGAAGGTCTGAGAGCCTGCATAGCAAATGAAAAGAAAACAAGAGAGGGCACACAGAATATTGGAGGAGGTAGTGACCCACAAAATAGTAGCAATTCGAGCTGCAAGGCACCCTGATTGAATTGCAGTGGAGGCAAACACTCCCAGGCTTGCCGGTCTTGTTCCGAGGCGATGTGCTCTGAGCTATCAGCTGGGCTTTCAGAGTGGCAAACAACAGTACCACCAGCTTGCCTGGCTGTCTTTGTTCCCAGCTCTCACTGCTTGCTGTGGAGATAAGAAACTTTGTGAAAATAGCCAAGATGCAAAGTCTTGGGGAGAAGTGGCTGGTTTTGGGGAATCGATATTATCATCCTGTAACTCACCTTCCTCTCTGTGCAATTTAATCAAAAGGAAAAACCTATTTCACAAGTCTGCTACTGATGTGGGTATTTTGATTTGCTTTAGCCAGTAGTCACAGGAATAAAAGTTTGGGATACATCTTTTCCAGTTACTTCTTTTCCTCTCTCATCTGTCCCAAGGAACCAGTTTCATGGGTTCAAGCAACAAATTAAGGCATGGTCTAACCCCCACTAATTACCACCTGTTGCAAGAATTTGTCCCTCTCATGCTTAGAAACACAATTAGTATTAACTATGTGATGCCCACCAATGGCATTATGTGAAAGTGTGTAGGTTTTACTGCTGCTGCAGCTGAAACCAATAAACTCCACCCTGACAAACTGAGCACAAAAAGGATTTTACAAAGGCATTACACAAATCATAGCAGTCAGTGAATATTTGCCATGGGCTTGGTAAGAGTTTTCATCAAAATTGTGAGCTGTAGAGAGGTAAAAAGAAATGCAATGCAGTCACGTGTATTCCATTTGACAAGTCCTACTGCTTTGGCTTCCCAGCTCTTTGTGCCAAAGCACCTGGGTGGTGATGGTGCCACAGTGCTCTTCATACTGACACAGGAGTCTTGGAAAGGCCGGCATCATGGGATGCAGTGCTCTGCAGGTGTACCACACTGAGATGTGTGTGTGAGCACAGGTGTCAGGCCAGGTGTAGATCCTAAGGAACTCTACAACACAATCACAGAATCATTTAGTTTGGAAAAGATCTTCAAGATCATTGAGTCCAACTGTCTGGTCACCACTGTGTCAACCAGAGCCAAGCACTCAGTGCCACATCCTGTCATGTCTTGAACACCTCCCGGGACAGTGACTCCACCACCTCCCTGTGCAGCCCCTTCCAAAGTTTAACAACCCTTTCAGTGAAGAAATTCTTTCTGATGTCAATCTGAACCTCCTCTGGTGCAGCTTGAGGTCATTTCCCCTTGTCCTGTTGCTGGATTCCTGGGAGCAGAGCCTGACCCACACCTGGCTGCACCCTCCTGTCAGGGAGTTGTGGAGAGCGGGAAAGTTTCCCCTAAACCTCCTTTTTTTTCTGCCCGAAACACCCCCAGCCTGCTCAGCTACTCCACATATGACTTATTCTCTAGAAAAAGGGTAATTTCAGCCTCCCCTTCAGTTCCAGCAGCTCTGCTCAGAGAAGTGAATGTCTCTGATGTGAAGGTTGTGTTGGCCGAGCACTCTGATAGGTAGGCTGCTCTGGGACCTCTAGGAGCCCCCCAGGCTGCTTTGATGATGTCCATATGGCCCAGCCCAGCACTGTGTAAGAAGGCCTTTTTGAAAGGCAGGGCATTTTGTCATTGTGCACTTCCAGGGTGGGATTAGCTCTTGGTCAGGGGCCAGCACCCGGGTGTGCTCTGCTGGTGTCGTCCTGGTTTGCCATCAGTGCCTGCTTGGACACTGAGTCTGCTGGGGTGTGGTGCTGTTCAACACACTTGCAGCTGTGACTGGCTCTCCAGGAATAGACAAGCTCAGGAGTCCTCTTCAAAGAGCAAAAGTTTTGAAAGAAAGGGCATTTTTCATTTTTCAGAGAAAGTGGCCTTTTCCATGGGTATATTTGGGAAGCTGATGCCATGAAATACTCTAGGCACAGAGTTGACATAGATAAGCCCTGACTATTGACTCTGAGGGTTTTCCAAGGTTTCTGGTCTCCCAGCACTTTCTCTAAGCTTCACCTAATAGAATTAGTCCTTAAAACCAGTGAGGAGAAGAACATGATGAGAAAAGAGGGAGAGCTGTGTGGTTCTGGTGTTCCATATTGTCCTGGAAGAACTGCTGGTGGGACTCTGTAACCTCCATCACTGAGGACATGGCAAGTTTGCACTGATTATTTGATTGATCTCCATGCTGTAAAAAATGAAGTCTTTTGAAACAGACTAATCTTAAAAGTATATTTTGGAGTTATTCAAACTTTGAGGAATCAAAAATAAGCATTTGCTTTTTTATATGCTTCGCTAAATGACAAAATTAAAACTCCTTTTAAAGGGGAAAAAATAGCATTTGTTCCAGCACAGAAAGAGTTTGATCTTATTAAAACACTCCCAAGATTCTTTTTTTCTTTTTTGAGATCCATGGCTTTACATTGCATTTAATAGCCACCCATTGCTGTGTGCTTGTGTCCATAGACATTATTTAACAGTCACATGAAATGAGCAGTCATGGTGAACTCCATCTTGCTACGTGGCAAGATGCACATTTCACAGTGAAATGTGAAAAGCATTTTGTAAATATAATAGAATATGCATCTAAATATATCACAGGTACATTTGGAATTATATGAACTAATATTAGGATGTCTACTGGAATAAAAATTCTGGGTTTTTCTTAGGTTGCAGAGAAGAAGAGAAGAAAAGGGTGAGGCACCTTTTATACTTCAACTCCTGCACAGATCTAGTGAAGGAGTCTGTAAATTTTCTTTGTCTTCTCTGTCCCAAAAGATGAGCTTCAGATCTAGTTCATAATCTTATTATTCCAGGATCCACAGCAGACTAGGACAATTGGATCAGGCATTCTTTCCTCTCTGGAATCTCTCTACCCCAAGCTGCCTGCTACCAGTAGTCACAGCTGGAAGAAAAAACAGGAGCCAAGGAAGGAGAAGTTTATGTGATTTGCAGAAAAAGTCTTACACAATTTCACATTTCTCTGGAAAGTCAAGTCAGGATTCAGCTCACCTACCAAGTGTCCAGACTGGATGCTGGGGCTATGGATGCCTAAAGGAAATAGTGGGAATGACCGTGGTCTTGCCTGTCTTTAGACATCTCCATCTGAGCTTGCTGTGCAGGCTTCCCTTGGAGCCACCGATTCACAGTCACTTGGGTTGGAAAGGTTTTAAAGATCATCCTGTTCCAATACCCTGCCATGGGCAGGGACACCACTCAAAAGACACAAATATGGACTCCTAGTTTGGGAGTTCTGATCTCTCTTAGATGTCCTTGCTCTGAAAGGAAAAACTGTCTCCATTATTCAGCTATCTGAAATTATGAATTTCAGTTTGTAATTTAACACTACAATGAATCTGGCTTTAGAATTTGTGACATCAGGTCACAAATATCCCTCCACAGGACACCAAGGTCAGTGTTGTGTCATCTCACCTCGTTGCTTCCAGGTGTTGAGAGGTCAGTTCTGTATCAGCAGGGTTTATGTTGTATCTGGTGTTGTGCATTGCTGCTGTCTAGCTTTGTGTTAGATTCACATACCCATGATGGCTCCTCAGTAATACTCAAGGCAAGAAGCTTCTTAAAGCAGTGATCCCATCAGGAATGGCAATACTAAACCTGATCTTAGATTTTTGTTCTTTTTTGAAGCAACTCTACAGTTCTAATGACACAGTTCAACATTTTGCTGTTTGCGTGGCATTTACTTTGCAAGTACTAGGCGCATCTGCCTTGAAAGAAAGAGAGATTTTGTGAGATTCCTGAATATAAACTTCCACACCTAGAGTTTTATTCTGCTCAGCATGATTCCTAAAGCAATACCTTTTGCTTTCTTCAGCTAATACCCACACCATTTTTCTTCTAAACCTTGATTTCCAGGAATTCTGCCCTCCTCTCTCCCCCGGAATCAGAGGTTTGTGGTTAATAGCTTCCTGGATACACAGCCTGCCTTACACATTTTGCAAATTAAAGACAACATCCCACTGAAATAAAATTCAAGTCTGATAAAAACAAAATAAAATACAGAACAGGGCACTACCCAGATGTGGGATACTGGACTAATTTCTCATCTTCACTGGACTTTGTGCTGTGGAAATGAGAATGCTGGTGATCATGGGAAAAGTGCTACTGGCTTTTCTCGTCATAATAAGCTGGTCTTTTCAATATAGTCTGGTGGCTCATTCACTTTATAGCTACAGTTTTCTATTCAGTTTGATCAGCCACTTGGAATTCCCAAGTGTCAGCTGCACAGTTTAAAAACTGCTTTCCAAAGGATAATTATGCAGACCTATTTTTAGATTCCTAAGTACCTGCTTTTAGAAGCAGAATTGTGGATTTAGGCACCCATCTTAGAAGTGTAGCCCACAGCAATGCATTGCTACCCAGACTGCAGACTTGGGGCCTGAGCTAGAAGGATGACACTGTGTATTTGTCCTGTGTCAGTGTCTCTCCATGGCTTGCATATTGCCAAAGAGTTAACACACTTCCATAAAAAATAGTCTCCACAAGAACTGGGATGATGCAATATCAGCCCTCAAATTGATGGTTGTATTTTGGTGAGAAATCTACCCCACTGCCTTCAGTTTTTCACTTTGCTTTGGGCTGTGGTCACCCAAAGATTTTTCTATGTTTACTGGACAAACCATACTAATTAGAAATATTTTGGATTTACCAGATCCCCCCTGCATTAGCTGCAAATGCCACCTGCAAGGAACAGAGAGAAGTCCATTGTAGGAAACTCACATCTGGCACTTGATCAGAGCTTTGGAGCATTTTGAAACTCTAAGAAAAAAGACTAGATTGCAATTTCAGGGCATCCCTGACTCAGTTCATAACCTTAGTTGTCCTCTAGGATTTTTTCCAGACTGCAATGACCCATTTTCATTGGGCCACTCTGCAGAGTGGGTTCCCACTGAGGTTTTTCTCAGCCGCAGAAATCTACAGGTCATCAACCTAGGGTCATGTCATATCTTAAAGGTTATCTTACACAGTTAAGCTTTAGGTCTGCTGGACACAAGTGAGGATCTCTGAAGCTACCTACACCTTTTCTGTATCCTACTTCATTCACTGGGACATTTTTTCTTCCCCTTTCCAGGCATCTATGATTGTCTTTCCAGTTTGTGGTTAATCAGTGAGATTTCTAGAGGAAATCCTTAAATTCCCTGGTCCTGAGAGCATCTTTACCTATAATGCTCCCTTTAGTAGCATCCCCATTTTTTGACCAGCCCCACTATAGAACCAGTAGCTGCCCAGGCAGTGTTTGGTTTGACAGACATTTAAAATCAGCTAGCACTGCTGCCTAAAGAAACAGCCCCACTCTTGCTTGGTGTCTGTCCACTCTTTTTCTCTGGTCTGGATTACTAGGGAGAAAAATTGACTAAAACACATTAAAGAAAAATAGTATATTTTTTTTTCAGTAACCCCAGGACGTTACACCTGGCTGCAGAAAGACCCATGCTGGCAGAAAGGAGAAGTAGTACAGGAGATCAGATCTGCTGCTTTCAGTGTTGTCAGCCTAAGTTGTAGAACTGCAACTTAAAGGAAAATATTTGTATAAATTACGAAATATTGGGAAATAATTCTTGTAAAGTATTGTAAAATAACTTTGCATCTCATGGCTGTTCTGACTTTCTGTATGCAGTGCTTTTTGTTGGGACACTTCCTTTGCTTTTCTGGACCATCAAGGTATTTGTAGGTGTTGATCACATTGTTCTTGGCTGCAAGATTGGAGGCTGTACAGATTTATGCTCTGAATAAGAGGAGTTCATCTTGTATTTAATAATTTAGTGTAATAATAGTGTAGATTTGAGGGGTTCCATACAAGAGTCTTGCAGCTGATAAATCACATAAGGACAAGTAAGATTTTCCTTTCCTTCCAGACTGGAAATCTTTTTTTGTCTTTGCAAACCTGTCTTGATATTTCAGCCAAATAGCTCTTATAATTAATAAAAACCCACCAGAGATTTTAATCTAAACCCCAAACATATATCCTCATTAAGAAAAAATTCTTCCCTGTGAGGGTGGTGAGGCCCTGGCACAGGTTGCCTGAAGAAGCTGTAGCTGCCCCACCCCTGGAAGTGTTCAAGGCCAGGTTGAATGGGGCTCTGAGCACCCTGGGATAGTGGAAGATGTCCCTGTACATGGCAGGAGGAGTGGGACTGGATGATCTTTAAGGTTCTTTCCAACCCAAATCACTCAGTGATTCTGTGATTAGACCTCCATAGTGATGTTGTCTGACAGAACCATCTCTTCCCTTGGGGGACATTTAACTCAAATCAGAAAAGGTGTGAAAGTCTTGTCCCCCAGACTGCAGCTGACACTCAAGTGACACCTATAATTGTATGGGTTTTATTTTGTTTAATTATTTTGCATCCTTTATATGTAGGAAATTATAATGAGTGAAGATGTGGTCAAAACATCAATAGAATGGTGGTGCTCTTTTCTGTACTGGTGAAATTCCCAGATTTCTGGTTCCCTACTGGAAGTGTTTGTAAATGGCACCAATTCTCACGCTGCCTGGTTATTTCAAATTTGATATTGCTTTGGAGTGTTTTTCCTATGGCATCCCCTAATTTGGACCCTGCAGAACCAGATGTTTCCTTTTATGTTGCTACCGAACACGGGAAAGAAAAAAACAAAACTAATGTGCAAAAAATTTGGCAAGTGACAGCTTGAGTGCAGAATTTTGTAATGCTGATCCTGTGAGCCTCATACTAAACTAGTTCCAAAACAGGATGTTGCAGTGCATGTCTAATATCCCTTTTCTACCACACCCCAGAGCAATTTCTGTTGCTATCTGAGCTATGAATTGCATTTAAAAGCAGCAATCAAATCTCACAAAGAAAGATTTTATCTACCTCAACAAGCAGCAGGCACAGGTTTCATCCGTTTTGCTGGAAGAGATGAACACAAAGGTGCTCCACTTTGAGACACTGCGGTGTCAAAGAGCCCCCCCTTGCCTCCCAATGCCCTGACAGTTGTGTTACTACAGCGACAGAAACAATCATCCTGTTTGTTAGTCATACCCAAAACTCAGACTTGCAAAGCAGAGTTATCCTTTCCCATTGCTGCTCCCATCATCTAAACAGAGCCAGGATAAAAATCAGATCTTAATCTGGTTGGTCATATGGCAATCCACGCCATCCTTGATTATCAGCTCTTGTTCCCCAGCAGTGAATATGCCGTAGTTCATTCCACAACAATCTCAATTTCAGGATATGGTTATTAGCAAAGTTTTGAGGGGTTTATTAACATTGTCTGTTAGTCTATGGGATGTCACAATTTGTGTAGCTTGGAGAAAAGCACTTAAAAAAACCTCCATAGTTTGCACTTTTTCTAACAACAGGCTGCTATTTATTATTGGCAAGAACAGAGCACGGGCTTTAGAATTTAAGCAAAAAAGACCTCTGGCAATGAGGAAATGAGCCTAGACATTTTTCATGAATGGGGTAGAGCTGCTTAACTCTGACTGGCTTGTTTTCTTTTCTTCCTATTCACATCACTCAAGTCCCACCTTCCTGCCTTAAAAGGCATCTCGTTCCCTGGCAGCAAGACAAGTATCTGTTTGATGTCAGCACCCTTTTATTTGCTTAAAACCATCTTTTTTTCAAGGCTGTAAATTGAAAATGACTACCGCGTCGAGAACTAGCCAATTTCCAGCACTCTCTGCAGAACTGCTCTGCTTTCACATTTGAGAGTTATCATTAATTTTCTAATGAATAATGAGATCAGAGAGCTTGCATGCTGTATTATGTGTAGGAAAATGCTTATGTAAATCAGTATGGCTGTGGTAGCTTCCCAGGGGAACTTTAAAGCTTATCATATCATTAAATCTGATAACAATTCATTTTTTTAAAAGTAATGCAAGGAAGAAAAAAAAAAGGTCTATTCACTGCCTGTTTGTAATAATATGTTTATAATATGAAAGAGAAAGGAAGGCTGCAAGATCATATATGAGAAAATGCAACCAAAAATTCCTTAGGCTTTGCAAGCTGCACCCTGTGTAGAGGAAAAAAGCACTCACTGTATTTACATAGCTGAACCTTGTGAAATATGTTGATTGTAATGAGAACATTGTCATAGTTCAATATGGATTTCACTTTTCCAGGCTCCGTGCAACAGATTTCAAAGCTTTTCTAGCACAACACTTCCAGGGACCTTAGGGCCACCTTTCTCATGTTCCCCTTCTTCCTTCCCATGTGAATAATGAGCTCAATGAAATTTTAACCTGGTTTTGGCATCTTAGTGACAGGGGTGCTTATGAATTGTACTGGGGCTAAAGACATCAGGATACCATTTTTTCCAGCAGGACAGACAGCTGCTCCATGGATTCTAGTCATCATGTTTACCACCTAGAAAACTTTTAATTAGTCTTCCTGTTTCCTTCCTCCCATGCTTTGTGCTGAATATAAACAATATTTGATTTTCCAGGACTGTGCAAGCTGCAGCACATATTGTGCAAGCATCACCAATGCCCCCAGAAAGTCAAAAGTCTCAGTGTTCCTTTTATTTCTTTGGGCTGAACTCAGACAGAAATATGTCTATTCTCATGCCCAGGTGTAGAATGAATTTAGATTGGTTATTAGGAAGAAATTGTTCCCTGTGAGGGTGGTGACATCCTGGCACAGGGTGCCCAGAGAAGCTGTGGCTGCTTCATCCCAGGAAGTGTTCCAGGCCAGGTTGGAAGGGGCTTGGAGTAACCTGGGAGAGTGAAAGGTGTCCCTGCCCATGGCAGGGGGTTGGAACTGGTTGATTTTTAAGGTCCCTTCCAACCCCAGCCATTCTGTGATTCTGTGATGAGTGAAGTTCCTGCATCTCCTCCCATCCCCTATTCCTAAGGCCATTGTTGAGCCTTAGGAAATATGTTCTTACCACTGTGTCCATGTGGGGTAATCAGGCACAACTCATTGAATAATGACTAATAATATTTTGCATTTTGGAGGTCTTTCTCCCCTGAGATTTAAAATATTTTATAAAAAACCAAACTGCTGCTTCATACTAATGCAAAGATGGATTTATTTAGGACAAGTAACCCCCATTAACCCAGCCTGACATGACACATCCTTTTACTTCACAAGGTAGAGGATTGTGACCTTCACCATCCCTCTGTAAGAAGTGAGTACCACTGAGACTTGAGGAAGCACAGGTGTGCTGATAGGAAGCCAGGAGCTTCCTCTTTTTAACCCAGAATGTCCCCTCTGCCACGTTAAATATTAGCTACACGTTTTTCCACATTTGTCAGAAACAGGGAAAAGAATGCATCTGTTCCTAAGGGATGATGAACTGAAATTGGCCTCGATTCAGGGGAAAAAAGTCTATTCAGCACAGCACTTAAACTGAGACATAAGTGCCAGCCTGAATAGGGACAGAGTTAAGCCTCTGTTTAAATGCTCTCCTGAGCAGGGGTCATTAGCACCAGCTCTCTCCCTGCACAAAGCATTATTCCTCATGGAAGCAGCCAGCATTTAGATGGGCATCCAAACTTTGGGGGGAGCTCGCTTTATCTGAACCATTTTCTGCTGCTCCTCGCAGGCCAGTTGGCTGCTGCGCACTTGGGGATCCGAAGGGAAGGCTCCCAGCAATCTGCCAGGAGATCCACTCAAGGCTCAAGTGCTGGTTTGGAGGGCAGTGGCATGAGGTGGGGATTCCATGTGAGGCAGGTGGGGACTTCCTTTGAACTCCGGGAGTAATGAACACCTTTTTCTGTTGGATACCTGCTCAAATTATTATCAAATGGCAACACTGAGAAAAGTTCTGGAGGATCACAAACATTCTGGCAGATTTATAAATAAATCTGATTTTCTTCTGTGATCAGCATAAATATTTGAATATTGCCTGTCAAGTTGTGAATAAAATTGATTTATCCATAAAAACAGTTGTACTAAATATATGGATTAATTTAAAAAATCTTTTCAAACACTTTTCTTGCCCCCAGTAGAATATGTTTGATGCATTCTTCACACATGGAGCCTTTTTGCCTTCAGCTATTTGAACACCATCTGGCTCCTTGGGGGTGAATTGTGGCTGTAACTCACAGGTAGATTTTTTTTTGATTTCCAAATATTTTTGGGAGAAGTTGTTATGAGTTTGAAAAGGATTTTTGTTGTTGTTTTGTGCAGTCACAGGCAAAATATCCATAAGAACTGTTGCACTCAGCTGCCTCTCTGTCACACAACGTGGCAGAAGGCTTGTAGTTATGGGACAGAAGGGCAGGAAGAATAGGCCTGCAAAGGAAACATTTCTGAATTAAATTTAGATCTATGTTCTTTATAATAAAGCATTTGAGTTGGGCACAAGAAATACAGGATACATGAATAAAATCAAGTGAAACATTTTCTTGACATCTGGATTTTAGCTAGGTGTCAATTGCTGTAGAATATTATACTCTATCACTAGGAATTAAGGTCATCTCAATGACCATTAAGGGAATTTACCTTGGGGGCAGGTATGGTCACTTATCAGGATAAGGTTTTATTGTTGGATTTGACAAAGGTATTCAAAGTAGTGACTGATGTGTAACCAGTTTGTTTTTACATTGCAAATTAAAGTTTTCCAAGGATCTTGGAATAGGAGTTATTTTTACAGCAGTGAAAATAGAAAGAAAATTGAGCCCTGCATTGCAAACACCCGTAGTGTGGTATGACAGGACAACAGCTCTTCAAACTCTTCCCTCAGCCTCAGATTTCTAAATGTAACATTAAAGGTTACCTGAAGGTATCTGCTTCTGCTCTTAAGCTCACATGGAGAAGACCCTTGATCTGTAAATAGTCCCACTACACATCTCCCTAAGGAGAAAAGTGTTCCTCTTTGTTGGAAGTATATTCCTGGCTTCCATGGTGATTCATCAGTGCCAGGAAACTGCATCATCTACAAGCTTACTATTTAATTACGCAATGTATAAAGCTCTGTCATAGGATTGTGTGACTGACTCTGTTTGGATGGCTGAAACGGGCCAGTGCTGTAGAGTTGTGATGGTGTTCTTTCTGATACACTCTTCTTATTTCAAGGTATGTCTACTTCTAAATCTGCATTCCCAAGAAAGAGTCATGAGTTTCACCCAAGCATTTGAATTAACTAAAAATGTTACATCCTTGACATTCCATTTCGATGATGCTATGAACCAGCTGATGTGTATATGAAGGGTAGCTCAAATTGCTGGGAGATGATCAGAAAGGACTGGCATTTAACAAATGACAGTAGTTTCAGTTGACTTCCTGTGAGTCAATCTAACAGTGGCATTATTCATTTGTAAAGCTGGCCAGCCACACTCAGGGATAAGGCTGAGAAATCCTTGTGAGATCTCACCCACAGAGCTGCATCCAGCCCTGGGGCTGAACACAGGAAGGACAGGGAGCTGCTGGAGCCTGTCCAGAACAGGGACACCAAGGGGATCAGAGGGATGGAGCAGCTCTGCTGGGAGGAAAGGCTGAGGGAATTGGGATTGTTCAGCCTGGAGAGAAGACTTTAGGGTGACCTCGTTGTGGCCTTGCAGTGCCTGAAGGGAACTCACAGGAAAGATGGAGAGAGACTCTTGACAAGGCCCTGGAGGGAGGAGTGGCTTCGCACTGACAGAGAGGAGATTTAGATTGGATCTGAGGAAGAAATTCTTCCCTGTGAGGGTGGTGAGGCCCTGGCACAGGTTGCCCAGAGAAGCTGTGACTGCCCCATCCCTGGAAGTGTCCAAGGCCAGGCTGGATGGGGCTCTGAGCACCCTGGGATAGTGGAAGGTGTCCCTGCCCATGGTAGTGGGGTTGGAACAGGATGAGCTTCCAACCCAAACCATTCCTTGATTTTGTGATTCTATGATCTATGAACACGTGCATGGGGTGAGAAGGACTAATGTGGGCTCTGTGATTTGGGTCTGAGTTGCTCTTTGGGCAGATTTATAGGAAAGATGTGAAACTGCTTCTCCCATGTCCAGTGGGAATATTCCAGCAGCCCGGAGCTGAATCTCTGCCAGTCTTCCTGCTCCAAATTGCCCCTGCTGACCAATTCCCAGCCATGTCCAGGCAGAAGGGGCCCCAGTCATTGGGAACTGCAGGGAAGCAGGAGCAGTGGAATGGAGGCAGCAGCCAGCTGTGCATAAGAGCGGGAGAGCTGTGAGCTGGAGAATTGGGATCAGAAGACCCTGAGAGGGAGAGGGGCCCTCCCTGCAGCTGGCAGAGGACCAGCCATAGCTGTAGCACAAGAACACAGGGCACTGGCCTGCAGGCAAGACACTGGGATGGAAGCATCCCAACAGGATGCCTCTTTTATTGCTCTTGTAATGGGCTGCCCACAGGGGCGAGGCTAGGAAGGGTTGTTTTGTTCCTTCTCTGAAACCACTGCAAAAATTGTGCCCAGGGTAGTTGCAGAGCTTTGTTCTGGCTTCTCTACCACAGTCACTTGTGATTGATTCATTGAAAGCTGGAAGTGTTGGTGCAAACCCAGTGAGAGCTGGAGTCTCTAAAGTGTTGCTGAATCTCTTGGTGCACCTCAATTTCAGATATCTCCCCCAATTAGCACAGAGTGACAAAGGGCTGCTGTGCCCCAATTCAGGGGGGAATATGAGTGCATGTGAGAGAGTGACATGGATACTGCTTCCAGTTCCGAGGGCTTCCCAAACCTTGCACTGCTTTCCTTTTTTTACTCTTTTGCAGTAGTAGTCTTCACTCAGTCTGTTTTCAAGCATTTCTTTGCAGCTAAGGGACAGAATATTACTGTCTTGGAATATGACAGCTGAGATTCACACTGATTACAGCAATCTGGGACCTCCAGATAAAAATTCAGTAACACTACCCTGATTTACAAGCATATGATCGGAAGCAACTATATTTAGCATTTGGATGTAAATCAAGGACCTCCACTTATAGATACTATGCAGTATTCCTTTTCCCGGTCCTAAAGAATGATAGAAACTGGAGGTAGCTGGCTTTTCGACTGAAGTGAATGGTCATTGCCCATGCTGTCTCCTTCTGGGATTTTCCAGGCTCAGTAGGCAGGAGGTATCCCCTAACACCACATTTGGACCAACAGTCAAGCAGCTGTCTGGAGCTGGGAGTTAAGAGATGCTGGGATGTTGGGTTGAGGGCTAGGAATAAAATTCTAGTTTTCCCTGTGTGAAAAACATGGGAATTATCTAATCCCAGCTCTGGCGTCCCCCACAGCAAGTCCAGTGACACAAATAGATGTGGGGTATTGCATTACATCATCAGGACAAACCCTAATGGGTTTATTTATGGCCCAGGCAAAGCGAGACAGAGTGAGATTCTGATCTCTGCTTACCTGGTGTAAAGTGGGAGTAACTGCAGAGATAAACTGGCATAACAAAGATTAGAGCCTGGCCTCTTTGTCTGTAGCTGGTTTTAGAAGCAGCTGGCTTTTAGAAATTACGGATGTCACATAAATCACTGGTAACAAAGTGGTTCTGGACTCCAGCCTCCAGCAGCTTCTGACCATCTATCTCTGTAAAAGTGATGGTTCTCCATGCAGCTGTTTTGTGTCCAGATGCTTTCAGCTGAGCAGAGTGGACAATCCTCCATCTCCCACAGCCTCAAGGAAGCAATGAGATTTGTGTAGCACAGGCAATCAGAAGGAGGCAGCTTGTGAGATGCCATCTGATCAGAGATGGGGCTCCAATAACGGAAGTCTGCTGAGCACAGGGCAGTCATATCTCATCTACTTAGCTCTGGAGGGAGAAGGGTGTTGGACATTAAGTAGCCCTGATAGCAAAGTAGATCTTCCAGTGAGATATGGCCTGGTACTGACTGCTGGAACAGTTCTCTGAATACAGCCAAGGCAGAGGGGGTAGATATATACATTTAATAAATACATTTTACCCATCCTTAAGCACCTTGAGAGGAGGAATGTAGACTGTTTGTTGTTCTTTTATATTAAATGTAGCTTTCATTTCAAAAGACCCTGATATTCTACATACAAAATAACCTGAGGCTGCAATGATTTCAGGTGTACTCATCCCAGAATGATGATCGTGGGGCTGTAGCCTCTGTTTTTTGGTTCCAGGGCTGTGGGGCAGTGTATTTCACTAAACAATTAGTTACCTGTCTGGGAAGAGTAGGATATGAGGGTATTTATACTCAAGTTACACTGAGCAGAAGGCCATTTTTATGCCTTGAAGCTGCTGTAAAGATCAGCTGATCCAAGGTAAATATAGGCTTAATTTTTAGTAGTATGTTTGAGGAAAAGCTTAACTATTAAGGTTTGGTTGTTTTTTGTTGTTTTTTTTTTTTTTTTTTTTCTTTTGAATTGTTAAANTTTTTTTAATGTTAGAATTGCTAAAAGATGATGTCTACCTTGGGCCGGGTCATTTTCAAGCTATACAAATTGCTTTAGTCCCATCAGCAAGCAGTCGTTTGCACTGGCTGAAGATCTCACACCTTCATTGATCTTAAATTGCAGAAACATCCAGTTTGCTATTACTGAACTGCAGCTTTTGGCTCCTTTGATGTATCTCTCACATGTAAACTTCGTTGTCTTCTCCAGTGTCTCACACAGGACTATCACCAGTGCAAACAATGTATTTCATGTATCTTAATGAATGCTACAATTCCTGGTATTTGTTGTAATGTTTATACTTGAAGAGACCAAGTCTGGTTTACCCAAAGGAAAGCTGAGACAATTTGGTTATGTTTAGTGGTACCAAAGTGGGCAAAAGGTCCTGCCAGCCAAAAACCCCCTCCTCTAAAACATGTTATGAGCAGATGAGCAGATACAGTCTCATTAAGACAAGTAAGTTCATTACTTCAGTATTTATTGGTGTTCTTGTTTGGAAATGGCCTCAATTTGAGCCAGGGGAGGCCCAGGCTGGACATCAGGAGGAATTTCTTCACAGAAAGGGTGGCAGACATTGGAACAGGCTGCCCAGGGGGCTGATGCAGTTGCAGTCCTTTGATAAAAAACAACTGGATGTGGCACTCAATGCTGTAGTTTAATTGACAAGGTGGTGATCAGTCAAAGACTAGACTCGATCTCAGAGGTCTTTTCCAACCTAAATCATTCTGTGATTCAGTGTGGTTCTGTGAAGGTGTCAGTGTTTGCATCAATAAAGGCCTAAATTCTGCTTGTGTGAGGTTGTCAGCAGCCTGTGGTTTTGTAGGTTGCAGAGAGGTTCTCTGTCAGGATGGACTAAAGACAGACTTGCAAAGAAACCTGCTCCACCTTCCTAGTTTGCAACTACATTTCACTGCACTTGTCTGTTGTTTTTGTGTCTTTTTCAAATATTGGGATATCCGGGAATCACTCTATTCATTAACCAGCTAGAACTGAGCAGGAGGGGGGTGGCTGCTCTGCCTAAAGCACAGTTGGGGCTTTTTGTGATGTAGGAGTACCTGGCAGCTTTGCAAAGGACAACAAATGATTCCTTCCTAATGTGAGAGCAGCAGGAGCCAGGCGTGCTGGTGGAAGGCAGGGCCGCTGCACCAGAGGGAAGAAGTTGCTGACACCCAAAGAAATGAGAGAGGGTGTGATAGGAAAGAAAAATATTTTGAAAAATTTTGTTTGCAAGTGGAGACTGAATAGCTCTGAGAAAACCAGGGCATTAAACATTTTTCCTCTTCTCTAAGAAAATAATTTCCAAAGGGTGGAGCTATAAAATACTTCGGTGTTATAGTTCGTATTTCAGTAAAATATTGTTGTTAAGACAGAGGTCTTTGCACATGAAATCTCTCCTGACTACCTATGCCTCGTGGAAATTCTCCCACTTCTGCATTGAAGGGATCAAGATTTGGCCTAGAGTAGATAGCCTGAGCTTTAAAATGTTCCCAATTTCATGTGAGAGAGTTGCAATTTTTCTTAGAGGGGGAGTGATCATGAAATTCCCTGTGGAGAGCGGGAAGAGCATGTGAAGGCGCCCTTCAAAGGGTTGTTTTGTGTAAGGTACAATGTTTGTTTGACATAACAGTTGCTTTCCTGGCTTTGCTGACTGGTGCTGCTTTCCCCCTTTCTGAGCGGCTGGGCGTGGTGAGCAGGATGCTCCAAGATGATGGGCAGAAAGCTCCCAGCAGGAAGGCACTAAAAAGGTTACTGTCTGGGAGAAGGGGCTCCTGTTTTGGAAAGGGATTTGTGAGGGGCATGGCATGGCTCTCAAAGCAGGCTTCAGCCTCCACCTCTGTGCTGAGCTTTCTCAGCTCTCCCCAGATCCCTGTCTGCAAACAGCCTGGTGGGATGAGAAGCTCTGTAGGGCAGGAGATGTGTCCCATTATGTAACTGGCACCAGGAAACTCTTAATTTCTAGGCATTATTGTAAGGCAGGTAGTAACTAAGGGTTGATTATGTTTGAGAGCGGCAGCTTGGCAGACTGTAGAATAAAGTACAGATAAAGTGACCTTGTGATTTTGAAAGCGAGACCCATTATTTGTTTTGAAACACATTGCCTCAGTGACCCTGCAAGTTCTGCAGACATGTCCTGTCTGGAAATGCCATAACAGGTTGTTCGCTATATTTTCAACTGAGTTAAGGTTTTGTTGAAATAAGGAATATCAATCAAAGGCCAGAAGGCCACATTCCTTTGGTGTTGTTGATTTCACCAGTATCTTTTGTCTGAAAGCCTGTGCTGACAGGGCATCAGGAGAGAACTCCTGGGGTGAGTGGGGATGAGTGAGGGTAGCCACATGGATCTGCATCCCTGTCAAACTTGTGTCAGCAAAGGTCAAGTTCTCAAGCTTCAGAGAGGACCCTCCAGCACCCAGGGATTAGTCAAGTGGAGAGCCAGACACCCTTCACAGCACAGAACCAACATTATCCAGAGCGTGACAGGGACAAGTGGAATATAATACATGGTGGTGTTGCAAGGGAGGTGCCGTTCACATCTCCAGAAAATGGGAGGGACACAACTCTCTCCCTGCCCTGGGTCCTCACCTTTTGTCACAGGAAATGTTCAAAATGAGATTTATGTGTGTAGGAACAGTCAGACCATAGTGCTGAGGTCAAGTGTATGTGTTGGTCTTGGTCCATTGCAGCTTTTTTACAGGCTAGGATTCAAATTCACATGAAACACAGCTCACCTACATGTAGTGAGACAGAGCTGGGTGATTTTTCTTTCCTCTTGGTGGCAAACGGGAATTTTGCTGAGAAAAATGCTCATTTCATTGTCTAGAAACTGTTCACAAATTTTGTATTCATTGAAAAGTTGTTTGGATAAAAAATACATTGACAAAACAAAGGAAAAAATTATGTGTCCCTTTTCATCTCTTAGCATCAAGGATGTGGGAGAGACAAGTTTGAGCCTCTCTTTTTCCTGAGGTGACATGATCTTAACTTTCCATCATGTTTGGGCTGTTTTGGTTGATGATGTTCATGGCTGCTACTAAGGGAGCCATCCAGTTCTTCGTGGAATACTCAAATATTTACCAAGCAGGGGATGGGAGGGAGGGTTGGGAATGAGGAAAAGTGATGGGCAGTCTGTCCACAAGACATTTACCAAAGAGAGGGAGCATCTATGTCACAGGATCTGATCTCTTGCATATTTGTTTAGGCAAAGAAGGTTCAGGTCAGCCAAGGGATTGAGGGCAGCTTTGATTCCTCCTCTCATGGTAAAAGGACTGAGGTGGTGAAGTCACTTCTCTGAGGGTAGTCTCCTAAGGCAAAAGGAGTGGTTTAAACGAGCCCCATCGCTCAGAACTGGGAAAGAGGAGACACAACTACCTTCTCTCCCTAATCAGTGGTTTTCACTAATAATTTTTTTATCTTTGGTTGTTTTTTGAGGGCGGTTGTTTTTTGTTAGGTTAGGTTTGGTTTTAACTGAAAAGTGAGAACCTCCTGTTTCAAGCCTGGAACCCTCTACTGAATGCAAGTTGAAATGTTTAGTTTTGAAGTGAGAAAAAAGCAACTACCAAATCATACCTTGTACTAAAATTGGTCTCACTTCTTGATTTGCTTGGGATTAATGGCAGAAACTTAAAGTCACCATTTTTGTCAAGAGGGTCACCTGGCTTCCTCAGTCTGCAAATATCTGTGGAAGTGCTTCAGCTGAAAGTTTAGAGGGAAGTGGTTGGCTCAGGAGAAGAGGCACTGCCAGGAAAAGGTAGGATTTCATGGCTCCCTGGGAGGGGAGAAGGACAGCATAAGAGCTCTGCCCACTCTTACCCTTGGGTCTGTTTTGCTGCAATGGACTTCATCCAGGACCTTAGAAACCATTAGCCATTCCCAAGGTTTTGTCATAACTGGCATTTCCATAAAAGATTTTGGGTTTAGAGTATCGGTAATTATGATTATTTTGTGTATAATAAATCCTTAGCAGTGTTATCACTCCTGAGTGGAGTTGGAGGTCTTCTCCAACCTAATTTTCACACTTTAAATTTTAAAATATTAACCGAGGGACAGTTCCACCGCTGTCCAGGTGGGAACTTCATGTGCATCAGTTCCCACCCAATCCTCTTG
The DNA here is from genome assembly GCA_013398075.1 of Notiomystis cincta. Lineage (NCBI taxonomy): Eukaryota > Metazoa > Chordata > Aves > Passeriformes > Notiomystidae > Notiomystis > Notiomystis cincta. Next base: position 29,279 of record VZRX01001526.1, read on the forward strand.
TCCTAGTGGTTGGTACCACCAAGAAGAGCATGGATTTGAGGAGCTGACAAAAGGATTTTTGCTTTTCATTACTGAAATGTATTCACACCCATGTGTAATGCATTGGCTGAGGCTGGAAGCAGTGGTCCCAGCAGAACCCTGGAGGTGAGTTCCACAGGGCTAAAGGGACCCAGCCCCAGGATCAGACTGGGAGGTAAGAGCACAGACACATGGCAGACACTGATGCTTGATGGCTTATGGCTTCTTCTCAGTGGTGTCTGTGTGCACGCTCAGGCCATGGCGAAAGTGAGGAAAACCAGGTTATGTGAAACCTCAGAAGAAAGTGGCAGAAGTTAAGCACTTTTCAGCTCATGCTGACTGGACAGTAAGAGCATATACACCTACCCAGCTACCTTGGTTCAGCTGGGGTGTTTTAATCTCATGTTGTTTGATTCCTTCAGTCCCATCCTTGAACTAAGTGAAGGAAGCAACAACCGGTAACAAGTGCTTGCACTCACACTGGGTCTATGAGAACATTAAGGTTAGCATTTCCAAAGCATGTAGGTGACTTTTGAAACCAAATTCAATTTACAGTTAGACTCTGTGGCTCTAAAGTGCCTCAATTATTTTGGGAAATTAGATTTTGGGCGAAGTTAAAAAAAAAATCAATCAGAATTGCTAACAATGGGATACATGTTCCTGAGTTACTTTGAAAACATTACTCCCTTATTTGCTTCTCTGAAGGAACTGAAAGAGGGACAAATATGTGTTACAGAGAAAAAGTTTCAATTGCAGGACGCAGTGTAAGGTGGAGATTATAGTAAAAGATGGGATAACACAGAGGTAGCTTTCAAGATGATAACCAACAACACACGTAGTTGAGGGCTGGTCTCCAGGTCTGCCCTCCCTCCATCGTGTAGTGCTCTTAGGAAGTCAGGCATTGCCTGAGAGGGGGAGAAACCCTCTTCCAGAGGCACTTAAACCCTTGAGCCGGGTTCCTGCTGGCCCTCTGCCCCTGCAGGTACTTTGAGCCACGTGGGTGGGGCTGCAAGGTTTAAAAGAGCTCAACTCCTCGGAGATGGAAATAGCACAGGTAGGGCACGATAATCAAGAAGATAATCTGGAAAGCTATTTACAAGGACCATAATGGAAACAGGTTTCCATGACCTCCTCCTCCTCCTTTAGTGCTGTGCCTTTGGCTTGACCCGGCTCAGGGCTCCCACCGCTGCATCGCTGGGAACATCGTGCTCAGCCTGGCAGGGAGCCCGGGACTTTCAGAGGAGCGGGAAGGTTTTGACTACTGCTTGTAGTGGCAAATCAGCTGCAGAAGAGGGAGCCCATGTCTTCTCCAGCCTGGCACCTCCAGTTTCCTCTTTTCTCTCCAGTCATTTTCACACCTGCACAGGAGGAAACTGAGAAGGAGGGGGAAAAAATGGAGTGAGTTAAGGAACACGAGTGTGGACATCACCACCTAGCCCAGACACTTCCCAGAGCCTCCCCACAGGGCCAGGTCCTTCGCCTCCAAAGGCCAGAGGCTGCAAGAGGAGGAAAAGTCCCTTTGGGCAACCACAAGAGGTACCAGCTGAAAGTCTTGTGACTGCCAACCACACAGGTGCTTGTACTCCAGGCATGCTCCTTGCAGGGTGTCAGAATGACAGGAATGTTTCCTCTGCGGCACACAGACGTGAGCTGGCTTGCACGGGACACGGTTCAGCAGGAGGCACCTCAAACAGCTGTAACACCAAAACAAGCAACACTCAGGCAGAACCACTCTGATTATGCCCTTCACCCGCACACTTCATAACCATCACCCCTTTTACTTCCCACTCCAGTTCATCCTGACCAAAAGAAAAGGCAAGGGAGATACCATTAATGAGGTGCAGGGGGATGGATGCTATCACACTTCACACATCTGTGACGAGTGTGTTTAGCAGATCTCCCAAAGAAAACATAAGGAGTTGCATTAGCCAGCTTCAGAAAATGCCTGACCTTCCAAAAAAAAAAAAGCATTATTCCCTGTGAATACTATGGTATGTATTGCCCCTCCACCCTGCGCCAGGAAAGGATCTGTGGCAGGGATATACTTCAAGGAGACTGTGGTTTATATTACAGCTGCTAAGATAACCGAGAGCTTTCAAAAGGAATCCCAGCTAGTGCAGCTTGTTTTACAATACCAGACTCCAAGAGGGGGGAGTGGAAAGTAAGTTTGTTTTCCACGCTGCCCTTTTATCTTGATGTCAAATATATCCCCTGGGAAAGGAAAACATTTAAGCAGCAGATCCCATGGACACACACACACACACACACATACACAAAAACACACACACACACACTCATGAGCCTTTCCTCCCACCCAGCCGCAGCCATGTCCGGAGCGTGGCACTGTTCAGTGAGTGGGTACTGCTGGACAGCTGGAGTTTTGGCAGGGAAAGCCCCGGAAAAAGGTGCTTCAGGTGTGATAATCAACAGTCACAGGTGCTGGTGCCAGCCTATGATCTGGGCTGGTCAAACCCACAAGCCACCTGCTGCAGGTGGAGTTGTGATCTCTTTGAAAGCACCTCCATGTGAAGGGATAATTACAGCTGAAGAGGAACCATTTATTTTTGTGGACAAAAGCATAACAAAATCCAGTCATAAAGCTCCCCAGATAGCTCATGCACATTTTTAACAAGGAGGGGCAGGAACCTTTGGCACGGCTTCTCAGGGGAGCATTGAGAGGGGTCTTCATTGCTTCTTTGGAGTACTGTAAATGTTTTGATCTAACTCAGTCAGAACTCTGGCCTTAATACTGATTTTATTGCCTGGATTCTGAAGTCTTAGATGATCATAATGGAAGTTTCTGGTCTGAAAATCTGTTACAAGGCACTGCTATGTCTAAGAAGCATACATGGACAAAAGTCCTTCCATTTTTATTACTATTATAATTATTATTTTTAGTCCTGGAGAGGGACTCTTCATCAGGAACTGTAATGGCAGGACAAGGGAGAACAGCTTCAAGCAGAAAGAGAGTAGGTTAAGATAAGATATTAGAAAGAAATTCTTCCCTGTGTGGGTGGGAAGATACTGGAACAGGTTCTCCAGAGAAGCTGTGGCTGCCCTATCCCTGGCAGTGTCCAAGGCCAGGGGGATAGATTGAGATGGCCTTTAAGGTCCCTTCCAACCCAAACCATTCCATGACTATGATTATTCCTCAGCCTGACCGATGAGGATCTGTGTCTCCAGAGCTCTGGATCACAACTCTGCTGGTGGCCATGGTGTTTGCACCAGAAACATGGTACAAATGCAAAGGGAATGTCATACTTTGGGCTAAATTTGTAAAAAGACAACCACAAGATAAGAATAAACGTTGCAGCTGCAATGTGGAAGCCAAATTTGCTGGCTGGCAGGTGAGGAGGACTGAACCAGTGTTCCTAAAAAATATGAGTGTGCTTGGGGACACACCTTCTCACCCACAAAAATAAACGAATAAACTGGGATCCTTCTTAAGACAGGATCAGAGAAGCAGCCAAGGTATTTACATAAATATATACCCCTTTTCAGTGCCGGTTAGCTCGACAGTGATACCAAAATGAAGTAGGGAGCTCACTGAACATACCCATACTCTGGAGGAACAGCAAGTCCAAAGCTATATTTGGGGTTCACAGAAGGCTGTTGCTTCGTTAGGAGGTTGAAGCACCTTTCCAGTGTGAAAATTCTTCACCCATGCTTTGTTCAACGTTGATGCGTGACTCTGTCACCAGCCCCTGTGGCTTGAGGCCACTGCTGCTCACAGCACATCTTACCGCTCATGTCTGCAGCTGTCCTATTTTCTGAGTGCAAAGACTGAACCTAAGAAGTCTGGTTTCTCTCTTGCTAGGCACACGCTTTACACTGGTGATGCTCCTTGCCTTTCTAACAGCAGGAAGAAAATCTTGGCAACAGTTCGAGGAATGGGAAGGAATGTTCTTTTGAGAGTCCTAACTGCTCAGATTGCAGTAATTTCAATAGGGGAGCCCTGGTGTCACTACAGGGAGCTGAAAGCTGTGCCACCAAGCACGGTGTCTTTCAGCCCTTGCCTTCGTGTCCTCTGCATGAAGATTATGGGGTAGGTATTCTCCTCAGAGGAAGTTTCTTCTGGGAGACCTCCTAGTTTTCTGTTCTTTCACAAGAGCTTTGTGTGGGTCTGGGAGGTGTGGTTGTCAGGGATCTACCTGAGGATGCCATTCCCAACAACGCATTCCCAGCATTCCCAGTCTAAAAGTCTTGTGGTCGTGATACAAGGCCAGGAGATGCTATTGTGATCATCTCTATGGTGTGCTGTAATATAATCAGTCAGAATAAACTGTGGAAAGGGCTTGATTGAGGAAAACATGTTTCCAAACAAAGTTATTTTATCTCCTATCTGTTTTCAATGGCACTGCCTTTTACAATTATTTCCCTGTCCCCTCAGTTATTCATCCCTTCTTCTCCTAGTGTGGAGAGACTCACAACTAATACAACAGCATCAGTTTTCCTCTTGTGCCCCCTTGAGCTCTCCTGAAATGCAACCAAACCCAAATCAACCCATTAGACTCCTCCCATGCTGAGCATTTTGCTCTATTTTGGAACACCTTCTAGAAATGGAGCTCGTACCTCAAAAGATGTAAATCAGCATCAGGGTTTTGGTTTTTTTACAGCCAAAGAGATTAAAATTACAGCAAGGTAAATAAATCTCAACAGATTTCAGTGGGGTTTCTATCTAGTCAAAACCATTCAATTTTCAGCAAAATCAAAGATTTATTGATTGATAGATTTTTATTATTTTGCTAGAATAGCACATGACAGACTAAAATCCAGAGACATCTCCTGCAACCTCTTATCCTCTGATTTTGAAACATCCCCAGGCTACATGCCATCTGAAGTGCAGGGTGTCACTATGCTCCGTGTGTCAGCTGAGTGAGGTTTGGTATGACTATGGCCAGCAGCAGATGTTTCTTGCATGTTCACAAGTGCCAGGAGGTCTCTTTCCTGCCATTTACTGACAGTTTATATTCACCGGATACTTGTTCCTTTTTAGAGAACTGCGGCTTATTGTCCTGATGATACATTTTGAAAAGGAGCTCACTGTTGCTCTTTTGAATTTCCTCCTCCTTTTCCTCATTTGTTAATGGATTTCATTCCTCCCCAACAGTTATTCATCCCTGCATGCCTGAATTAGCTGGAAGGGTTTTTTCTACAACTGGTGGTCATTGAGAATCTTTGTCAATGATCATTAATAGACATGAATGTATTGAGAAAGACATGAAAATCATCTCTTTGGTGATTATCACAATTTATCTCTCTGATTTGATATCTTTGAAAGTGGTTGGTCAAGCATTTTATAATAAAGAACTTTGCACCATTGTACCTGTGAAGGAATTTTCTTCCTTGCCCCAGCTAGTTGATGGATTTTGTGTTTCGTTTTTTAAATATTATAAGATTTTTGTATTTTTAACATCTAATTGTTCATTCACATCTGTATCTCAGGATGCATCATCAGCTTTCAGAAAACCTCTTTTTCAACACACCTTAATTCTGACATTAGTACCTTTATTTTGGAAAACAGTTGCTAAGTGAGAACTATACTTTAAAAAACCTTCTGTAACAGGATTTAAACATTTTATCCATGCATTAACATAGGCAGCTTAAAAATTATATTCTAATGATTTACTTTGGCAAAATATCTATCTGGAGTCACTGGTCTTGTGGTGATTTATCTACTCTCACTATTTGTACTGGATTTAAAAGGGAGTGCCTCATTCTTAAACTAATTGCCTGTCATTTAATCCAGGGGAAATACTTTTATAAGGATAAGGGGCTAAAGGCCAACTTTTCAAAGGCATGGAGGCACCTTCTGATGAAGACAAGCACTAGGAAAGCACCGAGGCAGTTGAGGTGTTCCAGAAAAATTCTGTGGATGTTTGGCTGTGCCTTTAGGTGTCCACATACCTTCAATCTGTTCCTAAGACTTTTTCCTCTGGCCAAAAGAGAGATTTCCAGAGCAGCTGTGACATAGAAGATCCCTGAGAGAGGCACGGGGACACAGAAGCTGCTCCCCTTTCTCTTATCCCAGGATATGCTTAAACTGAGCAGAGTGGGAAATGCGAGGGAGCCTCTGAAATGTCATTTGTCGGAAATACAGCTTGAATCCTGGACTTTAAATGATGTCACAGCACAGCAACGGTGCTAGGGATTACTCTCTGAGGGGCTGGATAGTGTTACATCCGTGCAGAACACACAGCACTGCAATGAGAGGTGCAGTGAACATCCAAGACTTTCAGGCTGACCCCACCCCACCTGGAGACACTTTTCCATGGAGGTACCATGATGGTGCCAGAGGGTTCCTCACTGCACCCGAGCTGGTGAACAGCTGTTTCTACCCCCGCCAGTGGGGTGTGGCACTTGAGGCTCCCCACCAAGTGCAAAGCCACTGCTTGCAGTGAAATTCAAATGTTGGCTGGAGGGAACAATGGGAAAATGTGTTTGTACACACATCCTGTCTCACTCGTTCCCTGCCTTCCTGCTCAGTCACACAGCACTGCTCCAAGAAAGGTTTCTTGTCCTGATCACATTCCTCTTTGCTTTCTCTCTTGTTTCTGTATGGATTCCCTTCTTTCCTTGCAAGAACTTCCTTCCTTGTTTCATCATATGTCCTCTTCTGGTCCTGCTTTCCTTCTTCCCCCTCAGTAATTAGCTTCAATCTGTGTGCTGCTGCTGTACAACGCCTTAACTTTCCTTACTTCATCCTTCATCCCATTTCTCATTTCTATGGTTCTCTTGTGCTCCTTCCCCTCTCCCTCCCCAACTTTCTTCAGGTTCCTCCAGATTTTTAGCTCTTTTTTTTCTTCCTACCCTCTGTCTCTCTTTAAGAATTTAATTGGCATGCTTTCTTCAAGCTGTCTTAGAAAGCCTTATTTTTTTCTTCTCTCTTTTCAGCTTCTTTCCTGAATTGCAGTCACACCAGTTCTGCTTTCCTGACTGCAGAGTCACAGCAGCTGTGGTGCAGCAGAGCATCTGAAAAGAAAATGCTAATGGGGGATTTTATAGTGTACAGTAAAAGGCTCTGATTAAAAAAATAATAATGCTACACCTCAATGCTACCTCTAACCCAGACTATTGCTTCTTGAGAGTTTCCTTCTAGAGTCTGCAGTAGCAAAGCAGAATCCATAACCTCACTTGCCATCTCCCTGCCTGTCATAACCGCAGGCAAAGCCTGATTAGTAATCTTCTTTAGAGGGAAGGAAAGAAGATGTATCTGTGTAATGGCATCTCCCCTGTGCCTGATAACAAGATCATAAAGAGTGTGCAAGGCAGTTTTATGGAGGTCCTGCCAATATGTCAAGTAGTCATTGTACATAGAAGCATCTTATCAGACACTTTCGGAACAAACTGGTTCTGCAAACATTTCTCCATGAGAATTCATTAAAATCCATACAGGAATTTGCTCCAGCCATACTCCTATCCCTCTCAGGTCAGCTTTCTGTGAGAATTCACAGTTTATTTATGACCAACAACCAGTCCATACCCATTTCAGCCTTGGACAGGTCAGTATTTCCACATATGAATACTGGAGTTTGTGGTCATCCAGCTCAGGACAAGGAACGTGTCATAGACTCAGCTACACCAAAACAAATTATTTCCTCTAGAAAAGAGAGAAATCTGTTTAAAATAATGCAATATTATGTAAATGATGCAAAAATCTCCTCAGTGTTGGGTATTTTTGTAGAGTACTGAGAATCCGAACATTTGCTGGCAGATATTCTGTAAGATGTAAAATACATTAAAGTAAATGGTTTCTCTCAAATTACTTATCCATAGAGCTACTCAAAAAAAGATCTTTGTAACCTAAGACAATCCTCAAGACTTAGCCCATAATTCCCTCTGTTTTGATCCCTGTTAAAGAGGGGATCCTAGTGGGGTCTTCTAGGACACCACTGAGCTTCCATCTGCTGCCAGCCCTATCCCACCCCTATGTCTCTCATGCCCGCAGTGATTTTAACCTGCTCTTCTCTCATGCTCGGAGCTCCCTGAGTTGAGGAGGATTTGGTGGGCTGTGACAAGTGGAAAACTGGAGCCAAGCCACAGAAACAGAGAGTCAGAGTGACTGAACTGGCAGGACACGAATGATGGGAAGGGATCTGGGCTGGCCTGCTCCGTCCCATGCAGGAGCACCACCTTCCTTTGTGCAGTGCTCTGGGAGGCCAAGGTGGAAAAAGCTCTAATGGAATTCCTGCAGGGACAGTTTTCACTGGCTCAGTGGGAGCTGTTTGCACACAGACGCCACGGAGTAAGCTGCTAGGTGTTTATTAACTCAGCTTGCAAGAGGAGGGGAAGGGCAGAGGAAAACTGCTGAGGGGAAAATGCCGATTAAAAAGACAGACCATCACCCCCTGCCGTCCACCGGAGCTGAGGGAGCTGTGGCTCAGCGAGGTCCTTGTAACCTGTCTGGTAAGTTTTAAAGGATGTTTTCCCTCCCTCTCACTGGCTGGTGCGTATGTGTGTTAGGAAACAGCAATTAAAATATTCAGCCAAGGGCTTAACCCTTGATTGTTTCTGTGTTTTGCCCCCCATTTAGTGACAGGCCCTGTGCCGGGGGCTCAGGGGGCACTGTGGGGGGCATTGTGGGGCCTGCTGGACACCTCGCCCGCCCTGAGGTGCGGCCTTCCTTCAGTGGGATTCGGTGGCGCGCCAGGCGAGAGATCCTTTGGGATGAATAGAGCCCTCGGCCTGTCGTTTAGGCCATCCAGCCGCTCTGTGTTCTTTGTCAGGGCCAAACAAGCTCCATATCATTACGCTGGCATTCGCTTGCCCAGTCTCATTATTAGGTGCATTAGCTGTGGGAACTAAATCCATGACAGAAAAAAAAAAAAAGGAAAAAAGGAAAAAAAAAAAGAGGGGGTGGAATTGGCTCACACAAAAAAAGGCTTTCCCAGCTCAGGCTAACAACTTGTGCCTATTAACTAAAAACGATCATTAGAAAATTCCCTGCAGACTTAAAGCTTCGGTAGAAGCTCGTTTCACGTATGCACTTGCCTTGTTACATGAACACATAACCAGCCTTAAAGAAACATACCCTTCTACACTTGGATTGGGATTGGGAAAGGGGCTTCCAGGCAGGCACTGCACTGCCTTTAAAACAAATCTTCTTTCTCTCTGCTTCTTCCAGCAATGCTGCTTAAAAAATACTGTACCAGTAGGAGATAAAAAATCTATAGCCTTAAAAGGAGAAGGATGTTAGAAGACAATCATGTCACTTGGGGTGGTCACTGAAAAAAGAAAACAAGTGGTTGCATGTGAAGGGAAAGGTGAGCTAATGTCTACAAACAATTCCATGGGTGAAGGTATGGCTCTTAATGTCTTTGAAATGGGTCTTGATGTCTCTACCAACTTCAAGTTGAAAATTTGTTACAGAACCTGGACAGTTTGACTCCTGAAACAGACAAATGGGGCTGCATGAGCCTAAGTTTCCGAACTTTGGGGTAAAATGATGTGTTCAAAGGCAGTTATGTTATAGGCGGTTTGTACCTTCCTAGTACCTCAGCAAATAGGGAAATGAAGATGGCAACATGCAGCCAGGAGTTTAGCATCAAAACCTGGAGAGAGAAAACCCTGTAAGGATGTGCTCCAGGGGACTCTCTCACTTTATTCGGATAAAGTTACAGGACTCCTCTGTCTCCTTTATGGATACTGGCTTTTCATAGAGTGATTTTCTGTATACTTGGAACTTTATTTTTTTATATTATAGTGACCTTTTATACAAGTCAAACCACAGAAGAAATCACTGGAGATCAGGTCTCCATGAATTGCACAAAGATAGTTCTCTCTGAACAGCAAACTGTCTTTGTGGACATTCATGGAATCTTCCCTGGCAACTTTACTGTAATTGCAACAAACCACGAAGCCACAGCTACATCCGTGGGGATCCATGGGCTGCTCAGGAGCCACAGGGAGTTTTCCAATGGGAGGGAATGTACAGACATGTCAACTCACATGTCCTGGTTACTCTGGCTTTTAGTGGTCCTTGTGCTTTTGGCAGTGGGAAAGCTGGTCCCTGGAAGATGTTGGTTGGTTGGTTTCACTGGGATTTTTGTGGGTCTCACTTCCAGTGGTCCATGGCTCACAAAGGCAAAAAATGTTGCCCAGCTAAGTACAGCTCAATTTACAGGCTTCTGATTAAAAGTTTTTCCTCCTAGAAGATGCTTGCTTTCTTAGTGTTTCCTAATGCTAAAATGTTTTTAGGTTATATGATAGTCTTTCTAGAAAATGATGAATTTTCCAGTTCTCAATCATGTGAAGATGAACAAGACACATCTGTGGAGAATGCAGGGGACAATATTTTCCTGACAGCAAAAACAAATGTACAAGATTTTTCCACCCTTAATGAATGCACAGGGGTTCTCTTCTGGTTGCCAAGCGTAAGAAACAGGTTCCTAAATTCAGTTGATTTAAACCAGTGACAGGTTATTCCTTCTCCTGAGTGCCCAGGAGACTGGTGTGATGGACCAGGCTGCTAAAGCTGGGAGTTCAATGATGGTCCTCATGGGAAGGCAATCTGGGAACCCACAGAGCGGGCAGGGTGGTGTCTCATCTACCAGGGTGCAGCCCTCCAGCATCTGAATGCAAAAGTGTTACAGGACCTGAGTGCCAGTGATCAGGAACAGCTAGCTGATCAGTGATGGCCAGGAAAATTTGGAAAATGAAGCAGGACCCTGGTGTGGATCACTGAGGTGCATGGCCAGACACAGGCACAGCTGCTTTGTAGTTCATGCAAACACCAAGGCTGAGGGCCTGAGCTGAAGGGTGGCTCCCAAGGGAAGAGGAGAGTCTCCCAGTGAGGCTTTTCTCAGCTCTTTCCCAGCAGTCAGATCCAAGGTCACACAGCTGCACCACAGCTGGGCTGCGCTGGGCTGAGGCACAGGCAGCTGAAATCCAGGGGTGGGCACTGGGGTGTAGTAAGCAGCTGGATGGGTGCAGAAGTGACACTGTTCTTCTGCTCCCAGAACCCTTCACTGGAAATGGTGGAATGGACATGAGGAACCCATTCTGTCTCCCAGGCAGCTTCGGCAATGCTTTGCTTGCCCAGTGTTTGTCCTCTCAGGCCAAGGTTTTATGATGGAAGCAGCCACTCCTGTATACACTCAGGGCTGAGCAAGCCCTTGGCTTCCTGCGCTGGCATCCTTTCCTGGTGCTCCATTTGCCCACCCAGGCTGTGAAGAATCTACCTCACAAAGATGCCCCATCCATATGGCAGCCTAAGGTCATGTTCGTGTGTGGCCGTGCAACCAAAATGCGGGGATGCCAAAAGCAGACTCTGTGATCTGCTTCCCTTTGGCTCATCCCTACCCCCTGTGGAGACCAATCATGGCATGCACCTGGAATAGACACAGCTTTAGGGAACTACTTGACCAAGTCTTGCATAGGTCTCATTCAAACACGTGCCAGCAGTTTTTGCTCTAATTCTACTTCTCTTCAGTGCTCCTGAACGATGGCCACGAGGCCAGCAAGCACAGTCTTAGCAGAAGGTTTATCTCCTACCATTTCCCCCTGAGGGCACTTTTCCCCCAGATGAAAGTGTCTTTGGATCTGTCAGGCTGAAAGAAGAACTCGGTAGTGCTCTGAATCCTCACAGAACAGATGGCAGGGAACAAGCAGCCTCGGTGCCCATTCAACACAGTAGAGGCTGGGATATTTAAGCAACTTCTCTGCTGCTTCTTTATGAGATATCAGATTGCAAACTACACATTCTTGTCTCTCCCAGCAAAGCAGCAGAGCCAAACTCCTGCTCAGAGCCGTGCTTGGCTTTGAGAGAAGATAATGAGCATGTTTTTGAGCATTTTGGGTTTCTCACTGTACCTGGACTGCAGCATAGGGGCATTTGGTAGGTTAAGGACCACGTGGTTTAATTTCAATCAAACTAAAAAACAGATGTCTGGCTCTGACAAAACAAGATAACACCTGAAACTGACCAGAACTTGAGAGACCAAGTGACATGGACAAAACCAAGCAGACCTGCTCACCTTCCTCCTTCTTCTCCTCGCATCAGCAGCTCATGCCTCCTACAAAAGGAATTTAACATTTTGAAAAAAAGTAGCAGGAGCTAGGATGTGTGTGCCATAAAGCCTTTCTTAGATGCCAAAGCAAGCAAAAAAAGGAAAAATGTCTGCTATAATGAACCTGCATTGCACTGTTCTTTCATCCTCATTGTTACAAGCATCTTTTGGGTCTGCTGACATTAAAAGTTGTGATTCGTCAAAACATGTTGAATTCAGATGCTTACAGATTTTCAAAGCACTTTTTTTTTCTTTTTCTTTGTTTTCTGAGAAGGATATTTTCCCATCCTAGTCTAGGAAAAAGTGAGTTTTTAGAAGTTTCAAATCCCAAACATATAATTTTGTAAGAAGCTTTTGCATTAAAAAAAATTCCTTCTTGAATGGAAAAGACAGGATGAGCTGTTTTTGCTGTAGGGATAACAAGAACTAGCCAAGATGCAAAATATTTCATAATACAGACATTCTCAGGTGTATTGCCTTCTTTTTACTAACCTGCTACTAGCACAGTGTAATACACACAAATCTTCTTGTTTTTGATGGAGCACACATTGATTTGAAGAGTCCTGCTACCTGTCCTTGGCTAAAAGTTTTGCCTTCTCAGCATCACTGCCAGAGGAAAATGAAAGGTGTTCTTATTTTTGTCAAGTTCCACCAGTTCTAACATGTCCCAGACAGTAATCTGGGAGTTCCTCAGAATTTTACTACATCAAGTTTTTTATATGATGTCCAAATGTATCAAGGTGAATGAAATCAGAGCCAGAGGAGTGAGTTTACATGGGTTTATTGTACATGTTATAAAAAGCTTTAGGCATTCCTCCCTCTAAGGACTTGCTCATACATCAGGTACTTCCAAACCATGGGATGCCCTGAATGCTAAATCTTTTTGGATGCTGCTTTGATCCCAGGGTACAAAGAGTTTGTGGAATTTCTAGATCAAGCTGGTTTTACCATTTTTTTGGGGGTTTGGTTGTTTGGGGTTTTTTTTGTATGAGTGAACTAGAAAATTAAATAACTGTTCACGTCTTTTTCCCCAGAGGAAAAGAATGGTTTTTGTATTATTTTGTATTATTACAGAAAATATTCTATAAGAATAGTTTCTTGAGCTACCCTTCTTCTCTTCATGTGATGAACTCAAGAGAGACCTGCTGAGATAGAAAGCTGTTTCAGATGGCAAAAACTCCTTCCAGAATGTGATTAAAAAACATGATTTGAGTGTTATATCCAGAAAGATTAACTGAGATAAAAGAAACAATTTAATTGGTGAACCTTCATGCAATTGACTTGCAAATGGTGATCAATTAATTTTGTTAAATTTCAGCTTTTGTTGAGTAATATTTTTCTTAGGTGTGGAATGGAATCCTCATTTCCTAACTAGCCCTGGAAATTACCTCATTGACCTATTTAAAATTTATTTATGTTGCTGTTGTGAACCATACACATATCCCAATGGTCAACAGAAATATTTTGCTGCAAATATTTGAACTTCAAGCCAATTTGCTGGAAAAAAATGTCATCAGAGCTAATGTCCCTGTTCCCTGAGGAATGTAAATTCTGCAGTTAGATTTCTAAAGCAAATCACAAATGTTCATTCCAGCTGCTTCTCGGAACTCTTCTGCAGGATATGGGTAGAATTTACCCTGCAGCAGAAAAGCTTTTCCGTAAAATGTTCACTAAGCTGTTTGCTGTGAAGACCAAGCAAGACCAAGATGGAGAAATGTGGTTGATGTGCTGGAAACGGTGAATGAGAATTGCTGAAAAATTAATTTATTTTTCCTAAGAACACAGATATGATGGAAGCATTGAATGGTTTGGGTTGGAAGGGACCTTAAGGATCATCCAGTTTCACCCTCTGCCATGAGCAGGGACACCTGCCACTATCCCAGGTTGCTCAGAGCCCTATCCAACCTGGCCTGGAACACTTCCACGGATAGAGCAGCCACAGCTTCTTGGGAATTGATTCCCAAATGCCAATTGCAATAGGCATTAATCAATAAATAACAAATAACAATGACAATAATTGCTATTAATATTAGTGTACCTAATATAAATGCACAGGTTTTGATACTCTTTTTTTCTTTTCTGTTATTTTTTTTTCAAATGTTTTTTCATTATGTGATCCCCAGATTTTGCCTCCAGTTCAAAACTTGATCTAATTCCAGGAATGCCTGAACACATTCACTTTTCTGCTGGGAAAAAAAATAAATTTCAACTTACTGTTAGCTCCCTGCTCCAAAAATAAAATGTACAGTACGTAACAAATTTGGTCTGATAGCATTTTCCCAGCTGGAAGGATGGAACTTCTTAATTGGTGTATAAATAAATAGTGGTTTGATCCTGCTCTTAAATATATATATAAAAAAAGAATTTTGGCCTTGCTGCTAGTATGCATAGGAACAGATCTTCCTTTCTAACAGAAAAAGAAACAGAAACAAAAAAGGACTCTTCATTGAGTCCAATTTAAAAGCTAAATCTAAAGCCTAAGCACACTGAAATAAATTAAAGTCCTGCTGCTGCTGTTGAAGAAGGTCCATGAAGCTCCCTGTGTCTCTTGACATATGGTTTCCAGACCATTTTAGTTCATAAATCATCATTTCAAATTGCTTTAAAGTTTGCATGAGAACCTCAAGTGTTGTTGAATTATCAATTAACTACCTGCTTAGCAAGAAGATGCTCCTATGAATTTAGGTTTATCTCGTGTTTTTAGGTTAAAGGAAGTGATAATTTAGATTGGGAATTTGCCCAGAATAGTTGTGTGGTTTTCACTTTTGCTACCTGACAATAAATTGAAACTAAATGCAGACACAAATCTGCAAATCCAGAAACTAGAAGAGAGAAGATCACATTGGTCTAAACCTGTAAAATGTGTTTATTTGGTCCTCAAGTGCAACACAAGGTGCCCTGAGGATCTCAAATACTTATTCTTGTTCACCTGAACACTCCAGGTGCATTGCTTGGTTGAAATTCCCTTGGCCCTGGAGTTTTTACAGTAGAAGACATGCAGCAAATGCCCACATCCTGAAGCTTCTCACCCCAATTCATGCCACTTATGACTCCGAACCAGAAGGATCCTCAGAAGCCCAAGAGCCTGACCTTTCTGGGATGTGTCTTCTTTTTCCTCATAGCCCAATAATTAATGATTCATTTTGAGAAAGGAAAAAGTCTGTTTGGGAAAAAGTAGGAGAGATCCAAACCACATCTCCTAGCTCCTGAAAAAGGAAAGCCCCACCAAAACCAGCCAGTAAACATCTTGTTTCCTGACTCCATCTGTGTGCAGTACACAGACAAGAGGCTTTGAAAAGCTCTCCCAGCCAGAATATGAGATACACGTGTAGGGAACTCCCTTATTCTGTTTCTGGGGTACTGGCACACCTTTGATTAAAATACTTCAGTTTGAAGCAATGCACCAGTCTGGGCGTGTAATATTTGTACGGAGCTTAAGATGGTCCTGCCGTAACACTTCTATCTCCCCCACTGTGCAAAGTTGGACCAGAAGTCTCATGAGAATGAGCTTACTCATGAGATATCTGCTAATTCTGGCTTCCAGTTATGCTGTAAATAGTATGAGAACTGCCTTTCTAGCAGTTTTAGGGAATTTGGCTCCCAGCCATTGCTAGAAAAGCCCAAGCTGTGATCTAAGTGAAAAGCAAAGGGGAAAGAAAAGTGCTCCAGATTTCCAGAAAGCTCTTTATTAGTGCCAGAAGCTTGTCTTCTCCTCTGTGTTCTTCTGTTCAGGTGGAATGGCCTCTGCTTGCAAAGGCATGCCTTTGTGAGGTCAGGGACCTTGCAGAAGGCACAGTGCTCTGTAATCAAGTACTTTGATGGCTGGATACAGCTGTTCTGTGGAGTTTTTGAGGAAGAGAAACCTATGGCAAAACCTGCATGGCAAGCTCAGGACTCTGTCTACTGCTCTTCAGCAATGGAGACTCCTGATACCGTTGCTTCTTTCTTCTCTGCCTCCTTCAGAGGTGCTGGGATGGTGCCCTTTTCCTTACCCTGTGATTCCCTGTCCTGCCAGCTACCTGCCCTGCCTTCCAGGTCTCATTTTCACTACTGGGTCCAGGAACCCAAGGCTCTGCCTTGTAGCAAAGCCCTTGGGCAGTTCTGTGTGCAAACAGTGTCTCAAAAAGAAGCTGGGCCTCCGCAGACAGGTGGCTTTTTAGTTTCAAGAAACCTTCTGTGTAAATAATCCTAGTACCCCAGAAAGCAGTCTCTGCTTTCAAAACTAAAGGCAAAAGTCATGTGCTTTGCAGGCCTAAACTTGAATACTGGATTCTATCTCATATGCAAACTATTCTTAGCCCTGGTACCAAAAGTACAAGTAAGCATGTACCTATAAACACTCATTAGCTCTAATTACACAAAGTACACTTGTGAGGGTAGCTTGGGCTACCTGACTTAGTGCGCTACTAAGAGTTTCTAAGACTGACAGTGTCACACAGAAATTATTACATGTATCAGAGATGAAACGTGGAATCATAGAATCACAGAATATTCTGAGTTGGAAGGGACACACCAGGATCACTCAGTCCAACTCCTGGCCCAGCACAGACACCCCAACAATCCCACCCAATGCATCCCCGAGTGCGCTGTCCAAACGCTTAAGATAGCTCTGTCAGCCTTGGGGCTGTGACCATTCCCTGGGGAGCTTGTTTAGCGCCCCACCACCCTCTGGGAGAAAATCGTTTTCCTGATATCCACCCTAACCATGCCCTGGCACAGCACCAGCCATTCCCTCAGGTCCTGTCCCTGCTCACAGAGCAGAGATCCGGGCCTGCCCTTCCTCTCCCCCTTGTGAGGAAGCTGCAGAACTGCTGTGAGCTCTGACCTCAGTCTGCCCTTCCCCAGATGAACAGTACATTTAACACAGCCTTGCTCCATCCCTCTGATCTCCTTGGTGTCCCTGCTCTGGACCGGCTCCAGCAGCTCCCTGTCCTTCCTGTGCTGGGCCCCAGGGCTGGATGCAGCCCTGCAGGGGGGTCTCAGCAGAGCGGGGCAGAGGGGCAGAGTCCCTTCCCTCACTCTGGTTCTATAACTGTGTCTAATTCAAACATAATTTATTAGTTTGGGGGTTTTGCCCCTGCTGGTTTGGAAATTAATTTATTCCCAATTCTAGGCTAAAACCACGTCAGCTGTCATTTGTAATTTACTGTTTGTGAATGTGAATATTGTACCCCCTTCCACCTGATACAATATCCGAATCTCCAACTCTTTGGAGTGGTTAAGTGTCTAATTGTCAATATTTTCAATGGGGTTTAGATACCTGTGAACTTTGGGACTGATTGAGTCATCTTCTAGAATTTGGTACTGAAATAAATATCCTGATCAGCCTCATGTAACTGTGAGAGTCTGAGCACATGGGACTTGAGCCTGCTTATACAGGAGCCTTTGTAAAACAAGTACTTTCCATTGAGTTTATAGGGAACACCTGTGGAAACCTCTGTGTACCTGACACACAACCTCCAAACAATTTTCCAGTGACTTGTGTTGAGGAATGTTATGTACTGATATTTCTCACTGTATTTACTTTTCAAGTTCTTCATGTTGTAGCAAGTAACACACACACAAACACACACACACACACACACACACACACACACACACACACACACACACACACACACACACACACACACGCACACACACACTGTCTCTG
>VZRX01001526.1:47149-90635 GCA_013398075.1 Notiomystis cincta
ACACACACGCGCACACACACGGTCTTTGCAAACATCTGTGGGGACACCAAATAGGGAAATTGTATCCACAACAAATACTTCATAAGAAGCCAAGAAGATGAAACAGATTTTCATAAAACCTTTGTCAAATGGTGAAAATATCAGCAGTCACTAAAGCCCTTATAATCAGCATGTACCCCCAGAAGGGCTGCATCATACGGAGAGTTCCAGTGCCTATTAGGACATCCTCTACAGGACCAGAGGCTCCTCCTCCTCCTCCTTTGTAAGACTCTTGTGAGCAAAAAGTGTGGCAGAATTGAGTAATGTGTAGTTGTTTGCAAGGGCAGCTGTCAGACATCGGGCACATTCAGGAATGTTTATGAATTCCATGCTGAAGTATCCAAGTGTCTCCCAGCTGTTCATGCATTGCTTCTTCCTTAAGCTCCATGTAACAGGGATCTATCCATCCCATTTTCCAGGTCCAGCACCTGAGCACAGCTGGGGCAGTTCATAATGCCAACACTTTGCAAGAGCATAAAGGGACAGAGGGACATCTAGTGGGATGTCTACTCTCTCTGCATTTACAGGCCACCAGAAATCTCACAGGGTTCACCTCACCTGTGACGCATCTTCAGAGCTGCACCCAGATCCTTCACTTCATGAGGATACTGGATCTGGACTGTGATTCAGGCTGTGGATCTTGTGTTTACACTTTCTGAAGATTAACAGCATGCTGTGAATAAAGGTAAGACTGACTAATCTGATTTCTGTCAGAGAGCTCACCTTGACAGACTTTCAGCAGCAGTGAAGTTAAAGGCATTTTGAAGGTTATCTTCATTAAAAAAGGACTGGCAACTTACACTTGAAAAGACCAAAAGTGTGATTAGCAATTTCTTTCTTGACATGACTGATGGCTGAGTGATTACAATGCACTGTATTGCCCTTCTCAGCTGGTGTAGAACAACAGTTCATCCACTGAAAGCAAAAGGCAATAAGAATTTACATCAGCCAGGGGTCTGTGACTAAACTGCTGTGTCCATGCATCCAGTTTGCAAGCTCTTCATTCCCTGCAATTGTCCTCAAGTTCTTTGAGCCAAAAGAGCAGGATTTTTTGCTGGCCAGCATATGAACCCCTTCTAGTCACTGAACTTGTCTTTGAGGCATCATGGAAACTGGCTTTTTAAGGGAAGCAATACCAGAACCACAGGAGAATTCAGCCAAGTTGTAGGTATTGGCTGAATTCAAGCATGGCTCTGAAAGCCCAGGACACGTTCACCATCCTACAGGGACCATAATTTTTCTGCATGGCAATAGGACACCAAGGATAGACAAGGTGTATGTGTGTATGATATGGAATCACAGAATCATGGATTGAGTTGGAAGGGATCATAAAGATCAATTGTTTCCAACCCCCTGCCATAGGCAGGTACACCTGCTACTATCCCAGGTTGCTCAGAGCCCCTTCCAGCCTGGCCTGGAACACTGCCAGGGATGGGGCAGCCACAGCTTCTGTGGGCAGCCTGTGCCAGGGCCTCCCCACCATCACAGGGAAGAATTTCTTTCCAATATCCCTACTAAAACCTACTCTCTGCCAGTGTAAATCCATTCCCCCTTGCCCTGTCACTACATGCCCATGCAAAAAGTCTCTCCCCACCTTTCTTGCAGAATTACTTCAGGTATAGGAAGGCTTTGGAAGAAGGCAGATCTGCATTCTGCCCTCTCACTAACGCTGCACATTATTGGCAGTGGATTCAACTGACAGAGGCCTGCCATGTGGCAGTGAAATGACAAGGATTTTCAGTGCCCCTGTTCAGTTCTGAATGAAGAGCTCTTTACAGCAATGGGAGAGTGGAGGTTTCTGGATGCTCCTCATCCGAGACACAGAAGGGGACTGGAAGATGCACTGCCCTGCTGCCCTTTCCTGAGTGACTGAAGAACCTGACAAGACACAGGGTAACCAAATGAATAAATGTTTGCAGAATTAGCTCTTTACTTTCTCGAGGCATCATTATTGGAACTTACACTTTTCACCTGAATTTATTTCATCGGTATTTGCACATATGACGTTTGGTGTGGTCAGAGATGACGTAGAATCCATTGACAGGGTGGAGTATTTCTGCATGTTCCTTATAGAGGGCTTTCCTCATTAAAAGGCGCCTGCAAAGAAAGCTGAGCATCCTTTGCTTTGCACTATGTTTAGTCAAAGACCTGTCCAAAATATGCTAAAATTTAAATGTATTTTCCTTTCAGTCGGATTATCCTTTGAAACTGTGAGCAAACCCTGCCTGACAACACGAAGGAATTTTCCCATGGATCAGCTAAAGCTGACTCACATGAAAGACTTGCCCAAAGTGGTCATGCCCTCTGAGCAAATACCACAGGCATGAGGATCTCTGCTCTTGGCCTAACAGCACTGTTAGGATTCCAGGGACCCAGCCTTGGAAGGCAACTTTTATTGGAGGAGGGGAGGTTTCCTACCTGTGACCCAGCCAATCTGCTCTGCCATTTATCTATGTTGCTAACTGCAGGGGAGGTGAATGTTTTGCTCTGTCACTGCACCATTGCAAGAAATTTCCTGCCTGGCCCCCAAAGTTCACCAAATAGCACTGGCTATTTGCTTAAGCAAGTAGAGCACACAGCAAAAGGCACTGCTGTGACTCAAAGGAAGAAAGAAATGAAATCATCTGATCATGAAAGCTTTCAGCACTAGGTTTTAGTGCTGGAGTGAAAACCTAACGGAAGCTGTGCACCCTTCTAAGATAAATATTTCCTCTGCTGGAGTTGCTGAGTGTATCACAGATCAACAACCAGGAAGGCTTTGCTTACTCATCCCTGCCACGTGTTTCTGGAGTGGTTTTCTGCTCTTTTAATATTACCAAGGAGTGCATCCTCTGGCTGCCCTGGCCTGTTAGAAAGGCGAGCGCATGCTGAGCAAAGCATCAGAACAGCCCACAAAGCATGGATGCAAATAGAGACAGAATTTTGAACCACTTAGACAGAGAGAGTTAAAGGTTCAGGCCAATGTGTTCCTGAAATTTTAAAGCTAAAAGGATTTTGAACTAACCTTTGCATTTTCTCCCTGAACTTTTTGTTTGCTCTCTGCTCTTTTGCTCAGTGAAAGTCAAGCAGGCAAGACAACATCACTTGCTGTTTCCAACTGGCTTCTGCTTTGTTTCTAATACTCCTCTGAAAGAGTTCTGTTGTACAGCATTTTAAGAAGACATTTTATTAATTGGGTATCTGTCCCTCACTTTCCATTTTCTTATTGGTTGCCCTGAAATAATATTTGGGCTTAAGTTGTCATTTTCCCTTTGTATTTAATCTGGTCCATTTCTGTGTTTGAATTTGGGTTTTCAGTAAGCTCACATGTGATCTGTGCCAAAATAGAGGCAAAGTCTCTTCTCATATTCCTAAAATATGTGGCAGTGGGATAACAATCTCAAAATTATGTGGCAGCTTCTTTTAAACAGGAAAACTCCAGTGGGTTTCGCTCAGCTGTATATAAAAGCCAATAATACACTTGGTGGTAGTTCTGTGTTATTTGTTTTAAATTATGTTCCATTTCATACTCTCTCCACATTCTCTGTTTCCAAAATCCAGCAGACTTTTGTATCGACAAATGTGTGATTTTTATGGGAAGCTGTGGAGAAAGGGCTCTTCTGTATGGGCTGAGCACAGTTGTGGCTTCTGACCCTGGGGAGAGCTGCTTGAGTTTGGGAATATCCTATTAGATAGATGCTTCTAATAAAACTCCCAGCAGCCAGAGAGCTTATCTGTGTTACTACCACACAGCTCTGGAGCTGACATTCCCCTCAGCATGAAGGGGGTGAATCCTGAGTGTCATTATTTGTTTTGAGTGTGCTGTGGGCTCAGATTGTAGCTGAGCTTCCACAGTGACTGCAGCTGATCTGAACCAGGGCTGCCTTGCCCCTTCTCACTCCCTTCCTATAATCCACAAGGTAAATCCATCCTGCTAAACCTGCACCAAACCCTTCTAAAAAGCAATCAAAGAGTTTTCTGTCATCTTTGCAAGATGATTTTTATGGTTCCAGAAGAAACTACTGGTAAGAGGTGGCCAGATAACAGAAATTACACCAGAGCAGAACTGTAACAGAGTTTGAATAAGGGAGCACTGTTTCTTGGAAACTGCTGGAAACACTCATCTCCTCTTCCTTTGGGCTGAAACTGTGAGTGTCCTGCTGCCCTCACTGTGCACCTCCTCTTTGTTTTCCCCTTGTTGTGATTTATTGGGTCATGTTCTGTGGCTGCTTCTTGGCTGAGTGCAGCTAAGGTATTTAAATTGCTTTTTAACAGCTTATATGCACCCACACTCCTGAAAAGAAAGGGAAAAAAAAAAAAAGGGGCAAAATAATATTGTCAGCAGTGAGTTATAGGAGACCAAGAAAGCATCCAGAGGTGAAAGTCAGTGGCTGGCCGGCCAAGTCCTGTGTACTGTCACAGCTGTATTTGGAATAACCCAAGAGGAGAACAAGGTTTGTAGCTTCAAATTAGGATTTTAAAGGAAAGGACTGCCTCTATGGCTGTGTGAACTGGACTTCTCTGAACCAAGCATATTTTCTTTTTATAGAAATTCCAAACCCTAAATACAGTGTTTCATCCTCCAGTGACATCTCACTACTTGTCCTGACTTGGTCCACTTTAAATAAAGGACAATGACCACAGCTCTGCCGAGACCCCCCCCCACAGGGCTGCACTCAGCCCTGGGGCCCAGCAGGCCCAGCACAGGAAGGACAAGGAGCTGCTGGAGCCACTCCAGAGCAGGGACGCCAAGGGGATCAGAGGGATGGAGCAGCTCTGCTGGGAGGAAAGGCTGAGGGAATTGGGATTGTTCAGCCTGGAGAGAAGAAGCTTTGAGGTGACCTCATTGTGGCCTTACAGTGCCTGAAGGGAGCTCACAGGAAGATGGAGAGAGACTCTTGACAAGGCCCTGGAGTGACAGGACAAGGAGGAATGGCTTCACACTGACAGAGAAGAGTTTAGATGGGATAGGAGGAAGAAATTGTTCCCTATGAGGATGGTGAGGGTGGCACAGGCTGCTTAGAGAAGCTGTGACTGCCCCATCCCTGGAAGTGTTCAAGGCCAGGCTGGACAGGACTTGAAGCAAGCTGGGATAGGGGCAGGTCTCCCTGCCCATAGCAGGTGAGTTGGAATGAGATGATCTTTAAGGTCCTTTTCAACCCATGCCATTCCATGATTCTATGGTACCCGCAACCTTCTGGAAAGCCACAGCTAATGGGGTTAAATTTATTCTTGTTCTCAGAGCTTTTCTTATGGCTTTTCCACACCTTGTAGCTCTTGATGGAGAATGAAAATTGCCCATGGCTGGGTCTGCATCCTTCAGTATGTGTGTGAAGGCCCCAGGGTGTTTTTATGGTTGCTAAGACATTACAAATAAACACAGTGAATGAGCCCCATCTTGCCGTTCAGACTGTGAGCTGCAGAAAGCCACCAACCTTCCCAAAGGTTTTCTGGTAAAGGAATGTAAAATCAAAAGCAAACAAATATGGGTAATTCTGCTGTTGGCTAAGAGATGTGTTACCAAAATAACAAAAAATAATGACAAACCTCAGTGTGGGGTGATTCATCCAGGCACTCAAAAAGCAGTTACAAGAAACCACCTGACTAATCATGCTGGAGCTCAGGGACAGTCCTGTGCAGTCACCACATGTAATTATACACTTCACAGAAACCAACCCTTGTCCTCTCAAGGTAAATAATATCTGCCATGCTAATGGTATTATTGAGCTAATGGTATGAATTTCCTGGAAGAACAAACTTCTTCTCCTTGGGCTCCTTCTCCTACTCAGGTATTCTTTGCCCAACACAAAATAGTTACACATACATAGCAATAGTTACACAAACAACAAAAACCCCAAACAACACAAACAAAAAAGTGAAAGGCCCAGATTGCCCCCTGCCCATGCCGATTTTTGTGTGGTGGCATTTCACATGGAGGACTTCAGCCATGTTACACACACAAAGGCAAAAGGAAACCCTGCCTTCCAAGCTGAAATTTAGTGATACAGCCCAGATTAGTGGGTTGGGAATCTGAGCAGGGGAAGCTGATGAGCCTGCATGGAGTTGTAGGTTATGTCCTGTGCCCTGGCACAGGTTGTCAAGAGAAGCTGTGGCTGCCCCATCCCTGTGAGGGAGGTGAAAGGCTGTGACCCCATCCCTCATGGTGAGGCAGTGCTTCTCCTGTCAGCTGAAATATGGCTTTGAAAGCGCCAAGATGTTCCCACTTTGGTGGGGAGAAAATCATGTCTAAATTTGAATGTGTTTCATGATATTATAAAATACATAAAGCCACAAGGTAATTATTACAGGAAACTGCTATTTCAGTCATGTCAGCAGAATTTCAGCACCTCTGTACATTTGAAGGACTGGAACAAAGCAACTGGGTTTTGACTTTCACAGTTTACCTAATGTGTCATTGATGGTGACCCATATGGTGATGTAAAGGACAGAGCTATATTTGTTTAAGGAACCTTCAGGCCGAATTTCCAGCTTTGTGAGTGCTGAGAGAGAGGAAAGGGGGAAGTTCAGAGGAAAACAAATGCTTCCTGAACTTTGAGTTTCTTTGCTTTTATATATCACCAGATTTTTCTGTGATGTGACCAGCCGTCCTTTATAAACTTTGCTTTATCTCTGTGACATTTTGCGTCTAGGAAATGATTAAACTGTCATATTTGGGTACTGAAAAGAGCAAAGGGCTGCAAGAGTTTGTTCTACCTGTCAAGTTACCCAGTTACAGCTGAGTCCCTTTGCAGACATGCATTTCCACTGACCTACACACACACACACACACCATGAGCTGGCCCTCGCCTGCTCCTCATGTTGTGGGAGCTGCAGATATCCAAGAAATGCATATAAATCTATATGGATGAAAAATGTACTACCTGATGAGGAGGCCTGTGGGATTCAGCAAAGCTCCCTATTACTTATTAGCTAGCTAGTGGTCTGGCCTGTCTGTCCCTGTCCTTGGCAATAAAACGAAGATGAAAGGTAGCCGCTGACTTGGAGCCTCGCCTGAAAGTACAGTAGCTATCTCAGCCCTCGCCTTATCAAAGGCTGGGACAGCAATAACCGTGCTGAGGGAGCAACAAGGACGTGGTAGGCTGGGCTGACAAACAGTTACACCTCGTGGGCAAACACCAGTTTCACATCCCTGTGGGCACCCAAACAGAGTTGGCAGATGAGGAGAGGCTGCAGCAGATGGTGCCCCAACCATGGTGCCAGCCCCTTCTCCAGGACAGGCTGGGCAGGGCAGTCCCTCCCCAGCCAGGGGACCTTCCTAGGAGCTACCTGGTGAAGGCTCCTAGGCAGAACATGTGCCTCGGGCCACCAGAAGAAGCTCAGCTGTCACTAACCTGGCTCTGCCAGACTGGGAAAATCATTTGGAGACCGAGAGTCTCACAGATCAGCCCCAGATTGGGCTGAAAGCAAATGGCAATGAGGACAGTCCTCTTTATGGGTGTTAAAACAGTCATCTCAAGTGGTGACAGAAAGGTGGGACTTGGGAAGAGTCACTGCACTTTTGTTTTAGCAGCACTGGATCATCCTTTCATAGGCCACCATTTCAAACTTCAAGTTTCCTCTGTGTTGAAGCCATAGGGTTTTCAGATGATTCAAGTGGAGGACTCCCACACATAGAATTGATTTGAATCAGTAACTTGCACAAAGAAACAGTGCCTCTCTTGAGAAGAAATAGACTGAGGTATTGAATCACTGCAGCTTTTGTTGGTTGCATGAAATGGGTTTTTTCCAGCTCACCAAATTTGTCCATACATGTCTCCAAAGCACTAGGGCTACATGTACCTGACAAATTGCCTTACACAACACAACGAACATTGCTTTAGATTGTGCTCTCTGCCGTAGAATTACTAAGTGAAGGCCAGAAAGACAGTATTATTTTGGGTAGGTAAGTCAACCAAATCCTTGGAGTTGGGAACACAGTGTTAGTGCTAGAGTTTCTCTCCACAGATCAGGATTTCTGTTAGAAGAAGGAAGAGATCCACAAAGAAGACACTGAAGACACAACATACACAACAGAAGATATTGAACTGGCAATAGTAGCATAAAAATATATTTTCCCTAGGTCACAAGGACTTCATCTGGAGAGGATGCAAGAATCAACACGGTCTTAAATGCCAAGTACTGTGCAAACTTACCTTTCCACTGCAAAGTAACGATGCTGTGCTGGATGAATGTACAGAGGAGACACAAAATTGATAAAGGCACTGGAGCACTCTCCCTATGGAGATAGGCTTGGAGACTTGTGGCTGTTCAGCCTGGAGAGGAGAAAGTTGTGTGGAGACCTCAGAGCGCCTTCCAGTATTTGAAGGAGCTATAAGGAAGTTGGAGAGGGACTTTTCATCAGGAACTGTAGTGTCAGGACAAGGGGGAATGGCTTCACACTGACAGAGAGCAGGTTTAGATTGGATCTGAGGAAAAAATTCTTCCTATGAGAGTGGTGAGGCCCTGGCACAGGCTGCCCAGAGAAGCTGTGGCTACTCCATCCCTGGGAGTGTTCAAGGCCAGACTGGATGGGGCTCTGAGCAACCTGGGGATAGCGGCATGTGTCCCTGCCATGTCAGGGGGTTGCAACAAGGTGATTTTTAAGGTCCCTTCCAACCCAGACTATTCTATGATTCTATGCAAAAAATAGCTTGACAAGTTTTAAGGGATTTTTAATACATTAATTGAACATAAAATTCCTGGTGAACAATTTTCCAAGTCTGTGAGTGAAGCTTGGGGGTAGCAGGTTGCAAGAGACTTCTCAGAAAAAAAAAAAACAAACCAAAAAACTTTTTAATGCAGTCTCACCTAATACAGCCCATCTGTAGTACACAGCTGATGTTTCTGGCAGCCTTAAGAGTTGCTGGATCCAGGCTCCATAGCATGATGTAATTTGCTTCATTTTAATCCTGATAAGAAAATTCTTGGAAGTCACTTAAAAACAGTAACTATGGTGTTGATCTGTTTCATTTCGAAGCAGGGTCCTGAAGGCAGCCAACATGATGGGAAAGATGATGCCCAGTGAGAGATCCTTCCCATGTGTTTTGAAAACTTAAGCTCGGAGCATTCTTTTCACTCATATCTGTTATGCTAGTGATGAGCATTAATACTGTAGACCTAAGGTTCAAATCACATGTTTAACCTGAAAAAGTCATACACCTGCTGAGATTTTTTTCCCTAGGCTAACAAGAAACAAAATAAGCCACTTTCTATTGTGTTTTTAGTGTGTTCCATTTGTCCTAATTTCCTTTGATAGAACTAACTCATTTCAGCTTTTGAAAATTATCAGCTTGCAATAGCTGTAACTTTTAGGACCTATTTATTTTTGATAATTTTGAACATTTTGCTGATTTTTCTCCCATCTTTTGCAGCCACTCCTTGTACACCTTCATTGAAATCCTTTCTGCAGCTCCTCTAGTCTGGGTTCATCAGTATTGGACTGGAATGACCTGAGCTGCATGCAGCACGCAAGATTGTCTGCTATGGAAAATATCCCTTATTTGCAACCAGTGACCTACGAGTTTAATATAAATAATCTCTAAAGGCATGGCCACAGACTTCACACTGAGTTAGTGCATCATTTTGGAGCCAGCAAATGGAGAAAGAATAGGAGCAATACAAGCTGGGCCTATGTTAGCCTCATGTCCTGTGAGTAAAATTAAAACAGAGATGCCTGACTGTTTCCCATGGATCAATGGCAAGTGTATTTCTGAAAACAGTTTTACCCCTAGTGAACACCCTCTTGGTGAAAACAAACTAAATGAAAATTGCCTCCAAGATGTTTTCCCTCTCTTCAGCAGCAGAAAGACCATGAGCCCTCCCACTGAAGTGGCAGGAGCTGCTGGTTAAAACTGAGAGTGGAGCCCAGCCACCAGTCCCTCATTGTGACTTAGATGGATAATTAGTCAGGCAACAATTCCACTGTTGAAAAGCCTGTGAGGCTGGGATCAAATCAACTCAGCACTGCAGGCAACTGTCATGAGATAAAAAGATAAGATGAATGAGTTTGTATTGCACTTGGAATGCACAGAGCCCAGTATAGATGTAAAATATTATTACTAAATGCACTGAGGGCTCTATCCTAAGGAGACTTCCTGCAAAAGCAACTGAACGGATAAACTCCAGAAACCTGGATGGGTCATGGAGATAAATCATGTCAGTAAAGCAGTACTGGTTCCTGGGCTGCACCCTGCTCTCCTGTAAAAATGTCCCCTGGGCAAGGTTTATACCTGTGTGCCGTGGCCATAGCAACACCGGTGATGACAAATACAAGAGCTCCCTTGTGCCAGGTCAGTGAAGCTTGGAGAAGCAGTCTCTGGGTTTCCATTGCAACAGGGTGCTGGTGCTGGGTTGTGACCTTCCTGGAAGTGCCAGGGGCTGCCCAGTGGAGAAGTTGAAGGCAGTCAGCAGGGTGACAGAGATGCTGGACCCATCAGGACTCCAAACACTCAACTACACAGCAGAAGGAGATATGTATGTCCACCAAAACATTCCAGAATCCTTTGGTGGCTCACTTCTTGCATGGTGCCCTCCTGCCTCTCGGAGGCCTGCTTTGCTCTGGTCAGCAAGGTGAAGCAGGTGCTGGAGCAGATCCATGGATCCAGGATCCAACCTGCTCTGAGGCTGAACACCCACCCGTGGGCAGCGTGCTACGCCCAGCACTTTGCTGGCTGAGTTGCTGTGTGTACAAACTTTCCCAGGATCATCTGGATAGCTTTTCTCATCCCCTCAAGCACAAATCTTTTAAGTGGGAACAGCGCCACTAGGACAAATTTCTGCTTGGGTGACTTATTCACATTTAGCAGTGCAGTTGTCTGTTCTGACAGAGCCAGTTTAGCTGATGGTTCAGACATGTAAAGGCAGAAGCAAAAGGATTACTTATGGATGATGCTGAGATCAATCACATACCCAAAGTGCAATTCAGAATTCAGTTTTGTTAAGGAATGAGTCCAGAGGAAGGAGACCAAGGGGATCAGAGGCATGGAGCAGCTCTGCTATGAGAAAAGGTTGAGAGAATTAGGGTTCTTCAGCCTTGGGGTGACCCACTTGTGGCTTTCCAGTACTTGGAAGGGAACATACTGGAAAGATGGAGAGACACTCTTTACAAGGGCCTAGAATGACAGGACAAAGGGGAATGGCTTCACACTGAGAGAGGTTTAGATTGGATATGAGGAAGAAATTGTTTGCTTTCAAGGTGATGAGGCCTTGGCACAGGTTTTCCAGAGAAGCTGTAGCTAACCCATCTCTGGCGATGTTCAAGGCCAGGTTGGACATGGCTTGGAGCAACCTGAGATAGTGGAAGGTGTCCCTGCCCATGGCAGGGGGTTGGAACTGGATGAGCTTTTAAGGTCCCTTTCAACCCAGTGCATACCAGGATGCTATGATTCTTTTACCTTGTGCTTTTAGAGTTCCCTTTCTTTCACATCATGATCCTGTGCCATGAGAAATTCTCACCAGAATATCTGACACCTCATACTTCTCTTCTGAGATGCAGAGAGAAAAAGAAAGGCTGACTGGCAGCTACCATAAAGTCACTGGTGTGGGTTTTTAATGCCAGACAGGCTCCTTTGTAACCCTTTGATACACCCTGTTGCTGTGCTGCTGCAAATGAGTACCAGGCTAATTGAGAACACAGGCCTAAAAATAGATGTGTCTGGGAAGTAATGATTTTCCCACAGAAACATCAGGTTTTCATAAAAAACTCTAAAAACATGGAAGTTTTAAGTATAATGCAGAAAGGTTTTGGGTTACCAAGCTTAGGTTTTATGTTCCTTTTGACCAACACTGAAGATTTCTGTTGGGAATCCTTTTTAACAAAAAATATTGATTCCCCAAAGAAAACCACAGCTACTGACAAAATAATTTTAAAAAGTCATTAAGATGTTAGGCTCAGCTTGCACTTTTTTCCCTGCTAATCTGCTTTCCTGCTTGTTTCATTTTTCTATTTTCTGCCCTCTGCTTCTCATGTGCAGCCCACTGGGTGGTACTTACATGGTAACCAGTCCTACTAAGGGAAAACAGTGCTTACATCTTCATCAGTTCTTCCCTCACTGTTTTTTCTCTTTGTCCATATTTGTTACTGTTCTTTTTCTGTGCATTTATCTTTATGAGAAATTACCCTTCCTTTATCTTTTCCATATCATATTCATCCCTTCCCTTTTTTGTCCAGCAGTTAGTTATCTCTAATAATCTTTGTTCCTTCCTGCTTCCATCTTTAATTCTTTCTGGCACCTTTAATACCTGTGCTTTCATTTCCTTGTCTACTCTCTGGATATTAATGTATGTTGGCAATCTTCCCCACCTGTATCTCTGAATAGCACATACTCCATAGGACTTTAAAAAGAATGAGCAATTTTTAATCACAATACTGCAAGAGCTCAAAAAGTAAATATTATTCCATTAATTTTATGTTTGGGAAAAACTAAATGCAGAAATACTGATTAATTCTTCAGTAGATCTGATGTCTCTCATCCTATCCTTTCATCCTATCCAGACCCTTTTGTTCCTTCTTCTGCTGTAATACTCTATTTCAAATCAGACTCTGGACTACTGCAGGCTGCAACCCTACTTTATTCTTCATCTTCCATCACTTGAAACTTGTCCCACAAATTTTCTCATGTGGAGATCACCAAGCAGCAGCAGAAGCATTGGGCCTCACAGCAGATTAATAAAAAAGCACCACTTGCAGCATCTGAGGTCATTTCTCATGGCCATACAGTGAGAAATACTGAAAAAATAGTTGTGAAGATCAAGGAAACTTCATTCCACAGAATCACAGAATCAAGGGATGGGTCAGGTTGGAAGGGACCACAGAGATCTGGTCTCACTTCCCTGCTCCAGCAGGGCCATCCCAGAACACAGGGCACAGGATTGTGTCCAGGTGGTTCTGGAATATCCCCAGTGAGGAGACTCCACACCCTCTCCGGACTCAGTCACTGCCCAGGACAGAAGTTCTGCCTCCTGTCCAGGTGGAACTCCCTGGGATCAGTCCCTGCCCGTTCTTCTGGGGCCATTGCTGGGCCCCACAGAGCAGAGCCTGGCCCTGCTCAGAGCCCTCCCTGCACACAGGGACACCCAGGGCTGAGGGCCTCTCTCAGCTGGGGCTCCTCTCGAGGCTGAACAGCCCCAGCTCCCTCAGCCTTTCCCTGTCAGAGATGTTCCAGGCCCTAAATCATCTCTGCAGCCTCTGCTGGCCCTGCTCCAGGAGCTCCCTGTCCCTCCTGTGCTGAGGAGCCCAGGACTGGACACAGCACTCCAGATGTGCCTCCCAGGGCTGGGCAGAGGGGCAGGATCACTCCCTGACCTGCTGGCATTGCTCTTCCCAGTGCACCCCAGGATTCCATTGGCCTTCCTGGCCTCCAGGGCACTGCTGGCTCATGAAGAGCCTGTTGTGCACCAGGACCCCCAGGTCCTTCTCAGCAGAGCTGCAGGCCAGCAGGTCATCCCCAGCCTGTGCTGGTGCCTGAAATTATTCCTCCTCAGGTGCAGAATCCTGCATTTGCCCTTGTTGAACTTCAGACACATTCCCCCTTGGAGACACGGAAAGATACAGGTTATACAGGTTCAAGTGTTCAGGGCATTGTACCTACAGAAAACTTCATAAATGGCAGGATGTGCTGGGCTGCTGGGAGAACAAGCAGCCCCTCCCTGAGAGGAAAAACAACGAATGGGTTAACAGACAGACAACATTTTCATTTGGGTTGCTTAGGCTGAGTTTCAGATTTACTAACCTGGGTGTTTTTTACATGAATTTGGGTTTCAGAATGAAAGCTGGCATAATGGTAGCAGGCCTGTGAGAAGAGAGGAGGAATTTGCCCCTGCTTCAGGGTGGGAAGGGTTAGTACTTGAAGACTTCAAATTACTTGCATGTGCATGATGTGTGTCAGTGGAGGATTTTTTAATCATAAAACTAATGTATCTGGGTCCAGTCTGTTGGACATGCAAGTACAACAGATCTAGGAAGTTCTCTTTCTGCAGATGAGAGAAATCTGATAAAACTTGGAATGCACTTCCAAGCAAAGTTCACTAACTTTCAGAGGCCTCTGTGATTCTATTTTGTGTTAGGACCACGTGTTAATTATAGATCTTCCATTTCTAGTGCAAGCTGCTTTCTCACCACCCCAAAAATGAGTTCAGTATAGTTTCAAGGAAAAGAGAGAGGCTAAGCACAATCCAGATCAAACATAGTGTGGGGTTTGTGCTTTTTCTCATCTTTTCTGGGAAGCTCAGGCATTTCCAAAGAAGGTGAGTGGGAGACAGTAACATTCCTTAGGCTGCTCAGTCCTGTCCTGCAGGGCACAAGCTTGAGCTCAGCAATCTGTCCAAAGCACCCAGATCATGTTTGTGGAGGCCCCAGAGAGCAGAGTGAACATCCAGAGTGAGCTCTCCTTGAGATTAGCGTGGTGTCCATCCCATAAATCCCAGCACAGACCCCCTAAAAATGGCTCTCCTGTGGTCATCTTGATGTGTTGGCACTGCCAAGGCTTTGTTCTGTGCCACTCGTCCTGCTCGGGGCTCGCCCTGTCAGCTCCCATCTGCTGCACAGGTTTGGGCTTGAGTGGATCACCAGGACAAGGAGGCAGAGCTGGAGGAGGCTGGGCTGGTGACTCAGTGGGCAGAATTCTTCCCTCTGAGTCAGGGCTGAGTCAAGGGGTGCTAAGGGGGACTGTGCTGCTCAAGCTGCTGGGTTTGGGACGCAACTGAGAAACCAAATTCCCAACTACTGATGGCTCCAGAAACATCTGTGGTCCTTCCTCAGCAGCAGTGGCATTTACCCACTATCTTGACCACATTCCACATACAGTGTAGGAAATGTATTTCACTCACCTCCAGCTCCCTCTCTTACCCCAGTGAAACACTTCATTCTTCACTACAGCGGCACAATGTCAGTAAGGACATGCAGTATTTCATGTGACCTTTTGGCTTTAATATTGGCCAAAATGGCTTGAATACACATTGCAAAACTTTTTTTCCTATGCCTATTTTATGCATATCAAAGGATATCCTGGTCATCCTGCTCATAAATGCACAGTACTTCCACAACTGTTAATCAGGAATCTGCATAGGTAAAGAGAGCAACACGTCTCACAGCCCAGTTTATCTCAGAGCAAATAATACAAGGGGATAGCTCTTGATTTCATCATGCAAAATCCTTTTGCACCATCAGTTCACAGTGAAGTGCAAGTATTAGGGTCACTGAGGCAACAGCCTTCAGCACAGCTGGCTGCTCCTGAGGTAGAGTACCTGATCTCAGTAGGTCCAAACTCTTCACCATGTCCTCTTACTATTCCATCCACAGCAACGGTGATTTTTGAAGGCAACTAATTCTGAAAAGTTTGTGCTTGAGTTCGCTTTAGAATCACAGAATATCCATAACTGGAAGGGATTCTCAAGGATCATTCAGTCCAACTCCTGGCCCTGCACAGACACCTCAACAATCCCACCCTGTGTATCCCTGAGTGCGCTGTCCGAATATGGAGCTCCTGGAGCTCTGGCAGCCTTGGGGCTATGACCATTCCCTGGGGAGCCTGGTCAGTGCCCCACCACCCTCTGGAAGGAAAATCTTTTGCTGATATCCACCCTAACTCTCCCATGACACAGCTCCAGACGTTCCCTCAGGTCCTGTCCTTGGCCATACAGAGATCTGGGCCTGCCTCTCCTCTTCCCCTCGTGAGGAAGCTGCAGAACTGCTGTGAGCTCTGACCTCGGTCTTCTCTTCTCCAGCTGAACAGACCAAGTGACATCAGCTGCTCCTTGTGTGGCTTCACCTCCAGGCCCTTCAACATCTTTGTAGCCCTCTCTTGGACACTCTTTAATAACTTTATATTTTTCTTATATTGAGGCGCCCCAAACTGCACCAGGACTCACTTTGTCCCCGTTTTGCTCGCTTACCATGGCTGACATGCCTCAGTTCATGCCTCCCAGCAATGGAGGCTGTGTGCCAGCATTGAGACACACATGCTGCCCAATATTTACTTCGTTTGATATGTGATGACAGCTCTTTATAGGTGTCTGAGAAAAGCAAATGAATGAAGAAGATGTTCCTGGTGGCCTCTGCCAGCTGTTGACAATACCATATAATTTGCTTCTCCTGAAACAGACCTAATGCCTCTTGTGGATGATGTGGCGCGTAGGTGTCGTGTCAATCAATAAAAATTAAAAGTTGCTGAAGGGCAGGAACAGCAGCTGTGAGACTTCTTACTGCTTTTCGTTCACAGGGAAATGGTATCAGACTCTGCTTAGTGGCTTGTGTGATTTACTGTCACATTCATCTCACACTCTTCAGCAAGGACTTGCATAAGCAGATTGATTTTAGACCCCAGCTTTTAAAGGTGGAAGACAAATGATTCATTCATAAAAACTTGTTTTTGAAACTTTGTTTAGCATCTAAGTTTTTTCCAGAGCAGCTGTTATGGACCACTTTACATGCAGGAAGCAATGCACACCAACCATGGGATGCCCCAGGTGCCTCTACAGAAATGGCTCTTGGAAAACGTCTCTGGTGCTAAGCAAGCAAGGAGAGACTAAAGGGACATTCCCTAGCTTCAGTATTTTTGTGTCAGACACATCAGCCAAGCCCTTGTGCCTGAAAGCAACCAAATAGATATAATTAGGTATTACTAGGATAAAAAAGAAAAAAAAAAGATAGTTTCTTTTTTGTTTGAAACTCTTTACCATGAGGTCTGATTAAAATGTTTCTATTGAAATTGCTCTTAGGCAGAAAATGCTGTTTTGGACAGAGCAGATCTCACAGAAGAGTGGATTCATTGAGGAGGATCTTCCTGCTACAGAATGTTTAGACATTTCACTGGAAAGCAGAAATGCCTCTGAAAAAAGGATAGATGCTGTGCCATGTGTTAACCCAATGGTATACACAAGGAATTCTCCTGGAGAGTCTTGGAGGTGACACCCCAATGTGTCTGGCATTGTCCAGCTGCTTTGTCTTTACAGTAAGTTCTCTAAAGCTTCAATGTTTCACCAGCCTAATGAAAATCCACGACCAGCACAGGGTGGAAGATGGGTACATGAGGCACCCAGAATTACACTCTCATAACGTGGCAAATCCATTTCATTCTGTATTTCATTTATTGGGCAATGTAGCTGAGGTTTTGGCTTTCAGTCAAAACCAAGGATTTTCTCAAGAAGAGAAATTGGATGAGGAATTAAAGAAACCCCACCAAATGACCAAAACACCTCCCAAGCACCATTTTCCACTATTCATATTTGGAAGAATTAAATGCGGTTTTAGTGCATGGAATAACTGTACGCTAGCCCTAGGGTTATGAACTGGATAAGCTATTAGGAATTTTCCATTTCTTACTGATTGTGATCTCACATCAGTGTAACTCTGCTCACTTCAGTGGATTTACTTCAGAATTGCTCTGATGGGAAAGCAGAACAAGGTCCTGTGATTCTATAACTATTTCTACTAAGCTGTTCATATATGCCTGAGAGAAGTAGCTTTTAAGAAAATATGGTATTTAGAGCCCAGTTTTCCTCAGTTCAGTTAATCAGTTTACTTTGATCTACTGATCACTTCTGCTGCTTTGCATGTGATTGTCCTTGTAAGTGAGGTCAGTTTTATAGGGAAGGAAAATACCCTTTATAAGCCCAGATGGTATCATTAGAAGAAACAGACAAATTGTGCACATCTAAAGTCTTTTTCTTTTCATCTTTCTGAAGACAAAGTTTTACCAGTAATTAAGGATTTATTGTTCTATGTTATAATTTATAAGAAATGACAGGTTGTCATTTTAAGACCCTACGATCTTGAATTTTTTTGCTTCTGTCAATAGGAAATTACTGATGACCTGTCTGGCAGGACAACTCATCCTTGAAGGTTTGTACAAACACCCCAAGATCCTCATTTACAACATGATATATGGTTCCCATCCAACTAGATTCATAGAAACATAGAATATCCCAAGTTGGAAGGGACTCATAAGGATCATGGCGTCCTACTCCAGGTGAATAAGAATAGCAACATGCCAGTGTTTTATGAAGGAGCACCTTGAGTTCCCTGTCCTGGAAGAGGATCACAAAATGCAGAGCTGTTCAACAGGGAAGTGCTTATTTGGCTACACTATGAGCCTGAGGAGACCGGGAAGAAGGTCCTTCTCATCACCTCCTTCCTACATTGAATATCCAGCATACATGAATAGCAGGATCTGAGTCATAAATTCAGAAAGTGACAGAATAATTGAGGTCCACAGACAACTGCAAAGTCCAAAGCCTCACTTAGAGCAGAGTTAATTTCTGTATTAAAAAAACAATTTCAGGGTCTTCCCTAGCCAAGTTCTGCATATACCAATATTGATATGTACTGATATGTCTATTTCAAACTGATAGAGAGCAGGTTAAATTGGATATTAAGAAGAAATTGTTCCCTGTGAGGGTGGTGAGGCCCTGGCACAGGCTGCCCAGAGAAGCTGTGGCTGCCCCATCCCTGGAACTGTCCAAGGCCAGGTTGGATGGGGCTCTGAGCTACCTGGGATAGTGGCAGGTGTCCCTGCCCATGGTAGTGACGTGGGAACTGGATAAGCTTTCAGGTCCCTTCCAACCCAGGCTATTTGGTGATTCTACAATACGCCTGAAGGCACAGGACCAGTCCTCTATAATGTATCAAAATAGAGATGGGTTTGAGGGCTGGAATCAGATGTATTTCAGTGTTGGAATAATACTTCAAGTGGATTTAAGCTTCAGAGATTTTGGAGAGCAACAATTTAACCAACATAATTCCATAGGGCTGAATCCAGTAGTGATTCCTCACCAGAGGAAAAGAAGTAGCTCCTGCAGTCTTTTGATTAACTGAGCATAAAATGAGCCTTCCTCCCCTTACTGTTTTAAGTAGATATGAATGAGCTAGTTCAAACCACATAAAATTTGACTCCTGACTCCTCTGCATGTAAATTAACCACTAGGTCACAGTTTTATTTTTTTCCCTGAGAAAACCAATTTTCCCAGAAGAAGTGGTGGCATTTAGAAATACTCCCACTCTTATCTTCCTCCATCCCAGAGCCTTCTTACACATGGCTGTTCAAATGACAGGAGGACTAAAGCCAAGTTAGATGAGGCTCCGAGCAATTTGGTCTCAGGGAGGTGTCTCTGCCCATGGCAGGGGTTGGAATGAGATGGTCTTTAAGGTCTCTTCCAAACCAGGCCATTCCACGATCTTGTGATTGTATAACCAGGAGCCATGACCCCAGCTGGTGGTCAGCAAGTGCTGGCACATGTCGATGCTTGGGTGGTCGAGATTACAGCTGCAAAGGGAAGGAGAGCAGGTTTACACGTGCGGGCTGTTTGCCAGCCTAGAGGCAATGCAGCGTGGTTTTGGGGGGGTAGTGTGGGGGAGAGCCGCGGGTCGGGCGGCTGCGGTAGCGCGGGCACCGCTGCCCTCTGCTGGGTACCGTCCCGCCGGGCACTGCCTCCGGCAGCACCCGCACGAGCGGCAGGAACCGGCACCGTCCCTGCTCCCTGAGCTCTGCCACAGCCTCGGCCAGCCGCACACTGCTTTGCATGCTGCAGTCCAGGGGCAGAGTAGCGGAGGAACAGCTCCTGCAGGGATAGAAGGCCTTATGAAGACGGTTAAGCGTGAGTTTCCATCACACTCCGCAGCAACCAGCTGTGTCCTGGTGTTATCCCAGAGCACCTTCAGGGATGGCAATGCAGTTTTGCTTCTTCCTCACGGAGTGAAGAAAGCATGGATGTGTGTATCTGCTAGGGAGATGCAGTTGTGCTGCAAACTCATCCATCCCATAGACATCCATCCTAGAACTCTGTCGCAGATGAAAAGGACCTGGAGGATCCCGACAACAGCAGCTGAACATGAGCCAGCTGTGCTCAGGTGGCCACGAGGTCAGTGGCACCTGGCCTGGCTCAGCAGTGGTGTGGCCAGCAGGACCCAGGCAGCGACTGTCCCCCTGTTGTGGGCACGGCTGAGGCCACACCTCAAATCCCGTCTCCCGTTCTGAGCCCCTCATGACAAGGATATTGAAGGGCTAGAGTATGTCCAGAGAAGGGAACGGAGCTGGGGAAAGGTCTGGAGAGTCAGTCATATGAGGAGTGGCTGAGGGAGATGGGTGCACTCAGCCTGGAGAAAAGGAGGCTCAGAGGAGATCTGCTGGCTCTCCACAGCTCCCTGACAGAAGGGTGCAGATGGGAAGAGTTGGGCTTTGCTCCCAGGGAACAAGGGACAGGGGGAAATGGTTTCAAGCTGTACCAGGGGAGGTTCAGGCTGGATATCAGGAGAAATTTCTTCACTGAAAGGGTTGTCAAGCTTTGGAACAGGCTGCCCAGGGAGGTGGGGAAGTCACCATCCCTGGAGGTGTTCAAGACTCAGTGCTCTGGTCTGCTTGACACTGTGGTAATCGGTCACAGGCTGTACCCGATGATCTTGGGAGATCTTTTTCAACCTAAATGATTCTGTGATTCTGTGAACACTCTCTCTATCTCGCTGCCTCTTGCAGTGAGAATATGTACCCATAAAACCAGCCCCTCTGCATTTTGGCTAGCTACAGGAAACTCTGTGTGGGCCTATTTCTTTTGACAAATCCCAAAGAAAGCCTCACCTGTGAGCTTTAAAATCATGCAAAACTCATAATCGAAGGACAATTTTCAAAGCCTCAGCCTCTTAGACAAACCTGTTAAGTGTGTTCACTTAATTAATGAACAAAGATGCAGGAAAGGCAGAGCCTTGAAATGAAATATGAAAACTAAATTCAGCCTAGCTGGGGAGTCAGATATGAAGAGGGAACTTAAAGTTGCAGGGCAAGGGGTAGTTCTCAGAGTGTACAGGGTTCTGATAAACGTCAGTCAGACTGCTGTTAAAATTGGTTTTATCTGTATCTATAAAGAGTTGTGTGGGGAGATATGGAGTACTACAAAGGTCTTACAGTACAGAATGGAAATAGAGGGACACATAGAGCTGCTGAAACTCCTGCAAGTAATTGCTAGCTGACATGAGTAAGAAGATCAAAATGTTGGCATATTATACAACTGCACAGTGGTGGGGATGGACAGACAGTACAGAGGGAACTGGAAATACTGTTCGGCAAAAATAAGATTCTCAAACATCTGGGAGAAAATACTCAGAAATGAAACTACTCAGCAGAGGGTGGAATTTGGAAAGCATTCAGTGCTGAGAGACGCCGGGATGATAAGGGCAAAACAGACACAGAGATATAGAATCGTAGAATGGTTTGGGTTGGAAGGGACCTTAAAGATCATCCTGTTCCAAGCCTCTGCCATGGGCAGGGACACCTGCCACTATCCCAGGTTGCTCAGACCCCCATTCACCCTGGCCTTGGACACTTCCAGGGATGGGGCAGCCACAGCTTCTCTGGGCAACCTATGCCAGGCAGGGCCTCAACACCCTCACAGGGAACAATTACCTCTTTATATCTAAACTAAACCTTCTTTGAATGAAGCCATTCCCCCTTTACTGTCCCTCCAGGCCCTTGTCAAGATTCTCTCTCCATCTTTCCTGTAGGCTCCGTTCTGGTATACAGAAGGCCACAATAATGTCACCCCAAAGTCTTCTCTTCTCCAAGCTGAACAATCCCAATCCTCTCAGCCTTTCCTCGCAGCAGAGCTGCTCCATCCCTCACATGGGTCTTTCATAGCCCATAGGATGGCAGCTAGCTTATGTATGGAACAGTTGCAGCCTTTAGAGGCATCTGAAGGCCTGCCCTGGTGTTCCCCAAAAACCTGGGACACTATGTCTCAGTTAATCCAGAGGGAAAATAAGGCATGGAAAGGTTAAATGACTTGCTTTGTGTTGCGCAACTAGGAATGGAAATAGCTCTCAGATCTTTTATTCTTAACAGCAGCCAGCGAGGGAACCTCTACTTGGATCTCCAAGAATTTCCTCCTCCAGCAAAGGCTCTCATTTCCAGTAAAAGCAGGGAGGCTGGGTGGGAACAACCCCAGGGATGCCATGCATTGTTCACGTGCTTGCAGCAGTGTGGAATGTGAAGGCTGAGGAGCAGGAGGCAGCAGTGCCTGGTCAGGAGAGCAGGAGCAGTTCAGGTGGTCCTGGCAAGGATCCACACAGCAAGCCAAGGGTGACCCAACAACCAGGGGGGACTCAGCCAGGCTGTGCTGAACCTTTCAGCCAACTAATGGAGAGCAGTGCCATGTCCTGAGGTCACCTAAGTATGGCTGAGCAAAGAGTAGACGTGGCTGCTTGAATCCTAAACCTCCTCAAATGCATGGCAGGAAACCTGAAACCCAGCTCAGCAAAGCAGTGACTTCTGTGCATAGGGCAAGCCCTTTATCAACTGCATATGAACTACACTTTGGGGCTCAGCCACACTGAAGGCATGGGAGCAGAAAGTCTAATTAAGATGTTTAATTAAGGTGGTGCTTGGTGAGTTTTGGAACGAATTTTAGGACATGTTTTCTGGGATTTCAATGAGCAAATTAAAGTGTCCAAGAGATCCCTATCTGTCTTAAGTACTGTGGGTCTAGAGCAGTCATTTAACCCTACTCAGTGTCACTTTTCTTAACTACAAAATGTGAAAAATGAACCTTTAGAAACTATTTTGAGTGGTGAAGGGCAAAACTAGGTGTGGGCCAAGGAATAAAGTAGTGGAACTGTTAAGGAAAGGATCAGGGAATTCTTCTAAGCAGTGAGGTCTGCAAGTGTCGCTGGATCTCAGGGGAGATGTGAACCCTGTGTCACTTGGGTGAGTGAGGAGTGCATGGTCCTTTCCTGCCCTCTTCCCAAGGGAGTAGGGCTTGTCTCCTCAATCTAAAGAAGCCTTTCCATCTCTAATTTCCCCTTCCTTTGTTTGAATAGGTTATCTGATATAATTACACAACATTCAAGTGCAGGACTGCAGGAAGAAGTGATAAAATCAAGAACAGCTTTAATGGGGCCAGAAAAGGAAGAAAAATGGAGTCAACTCAGGAGAACTTCAAAGTCCTTTTGGTGCTATTCAAGCAAAGAAATGGGAATATTGCTAAGACAGAAGAAGCTGAGTGGAGTCAGAAGCTTGATTTGGAACTAGCAGAGCATTCAGTGGTTTCAGTGTCCAGAAAGAAGCAGGGAAACTTCAGGTTAGATGGTGTCAGGAACACATGGAGGACTTTGGGTAAGCAAACATCCCGTTGTGCAGACATGCACCTCTGCCTGCTGTAGAGTGATGTATCTGTTGCAGGAGGTGGCACCGAGGAGGGATGGATGGCCACAGAGGAATGGCCACATCTACACAGAGGTCTGGCCAAGACTCATGCTGGCTGGGGAGGGCTGAGGAACACACATTTGTACAGAAAGCATCCATTTTTTGCATTCACTTGTGTTAACTTATTAGTTAAAATTAAACCTGGTACAAAGATGGGAAAGAAGAATTTCATCTCCTATGAAGAGTGTTAATACCCAGTTATTCCAGAGGAAGGTGAAGGATGCCATTGCCTGCTAGACAGAAATTTTGATTTACACAGTAGTTCAAGGGCACTGGATGAGGCAATTCAATTTCCAACACAGGATAATGCAATCAGGCCCACTCAAGATCCCCCCAAGCCTAACGGGAAAACAGCACAATCAAACATTTTCACCACCCCTCCTAAACTAATGGGGAGATAATTCATTTTCTTAGGTGTTCATGTGGGCTGGGCTGGGGGGAAACAGAGTGTCTAACACCGATGGATGTTCTTGCATCCTATTTATGACATCATTTACTGAGAGCATCTATGTGTTGTATCACAGCTGTATTCATAGCTGGGTATTATTCTGACACCAGTGTCCCCCTGAAGTCTAGATGTATTTCTCAGTCAGCTTTAGGGTGATGATAAGAATGCCTAGACCTTTCCTGCAGAAATAAATGCTGCAATTCCATTCTGGAAGTTCCCATTGCTTTATACCTGCCTCACACTTTTACCTGCCTTTACCAGGATAAGCAACAAGAGCAGCAGGCTGTGAGTCAGTACCAGCACCAGGACCTGAATTCTGGCTCCACAACTCATTTCTTGAGGTGATTTCACCTTCCTTGTTCCTTCTTATCTCCCTGGCTAAAACAGGAATAATTTTTGCATCAGGCTACAGAGCTCATAGTCCTTCCTGTATTTTTCTCTATTTGTATTTTCTATTTGTATTCTCTATTTTCAGCTATTTGTATTAATCTAGATTATTGTTGCAGCTTAGACTTCCCAGATGAGTTATTGTTATCTCCAGCCAGAATAAACAAAAATAAGGAAAAAAAGAAAAAAAAGATGTATAACTTTTACCTCCATAGAATATCAGGGCAGGCATCTGTTTAAAAAACAAGGACAGTGTTTAATTTAGAGCTAGTACATGGACATCACATTAACTACACTAACATCAAAACAGGTGTTAAACAAAGATTTTCCTCACCAATATTTTCCCTGTGACTAGAAAATAAGTAAAGGATAATATTCATGGAATAAAGCCCAGTTATCACAGTTGTACAGCTTTCCTCTGTTCAGGAACTACAATATTTTGGCTCAGATTTTTTCTGTTCTAATTAAAAATATTTAGAGCTCTTCTTCTATAAACCTAAGATAGGTCTAATTAAGCCACTGCCATCCTACATAACAGCCTAGGTGTAAACTTCTTTATTAGTATTTTGGTTCTGGAACTAACTTTGCAAAAAAGCAGCCAAAGTTCTTAGAAATATTATCACAGCTTGGGGAAAAAGGAAAGCATTTGGCTCACATCACTGTTAGTGACAATAATCAATGCCCAGGCAAGCACGGCTTCAAAAAATGTGTCAAGAACTCACTTTATATTTTAAACAGACCATGAAGACATTCAAATTCCTCATCTGGAAGAGAAAAAAGAGGAGGGGGAGATGGTGGGAGGGAGAGATTTCCTTCTACCAGGCAGTGAGAGAACACTTCACGCTTCCCTTTGGTAGGTTAGAGGGGAATTGTAAAGCCATCCCATGTGAACAGATGGAGGCAAAGGATCTCAGCTTTCACGGGAGCGGGTTAAAGATCCGACGCCTGGGACGGTGGGTGAGACAGGGCCCAGCAGCAGGGGCTTTCTGCCCCCTGACAGTCAGACGTCTCCAGGGCCTGCTGGGGTGGCAGCAATCTTTGGGGAGCACATCGGCAGGTTCTCAGCAGCCTGGCACCAGCTAAGCCCCAGATTTGTATAGGCACTTCACATTTAGGAGCATGTCTAATCCAATCAGGGGCAGATTGGAAGCTATCCGTGTACCTCCCAGATAGCATATTCTTGTCGGCCTGAAAACAACCCTCTCATCCTCAGCCTTCCCCCCTGTCTCCCTATCAGTCTGTGCAAGCAGTTGCCTCCCCCCTTGGGCACAGGGAGATAATCCTATTTACTCAGCCCATCAATTTAACAGCTTTAATATTTGCATGGGTTCGATGGATGCAGCTGAAAGGTTTGCAGCAGCCAG
Source organism: Notiomystis cincta (assembly GCA_013398075.1). NCBI lineage: Eukaryota > Metazoa > Chordata > Aves > Passeriformes > Notiomystidae > Notiomystis > Notiomystis cincta. The sequence continues at coordinate 72,550 of VZRX01001526.1, forward strand.
GGAGGGGGGAAAGGCTGTGGTGAACAGTGGGAGGGAGCCTTCCCATGCTGGCCAAAACAGAAAGAAGTCATTCAAAACCATGAAGGTTGAAGCACGTCTTATGCCCACTCACACAAACACACAAAGCAGACAACACATGTGCAGCCCATTGCACACCCTAGCAGTGTCACTTTGGCACACCACAGCCCCAGGCTCTGCTGCCTGGTCATTTCTTTGGTCCCTCTCGCAGTGTCGGTGCTGGGGGTGGCAGGAGTGCCATGGTCTGGTGGGACTGAGCCTGTGTTAGCATGTGGTCTCTCTCTTCCTTAAACTGGAAGGTGTGCATGGAAGGATGGACACAAGAACAAACACAGAGGGTGCCAAGCACCCTCAAAGGAGAGTAGTGACCCTGTGAGCCTCTTGCTCACATGCAGGCGGTTGTGGAGGAGCTCAGTCTGATTTGGCTTTATGCTTAACTCTGTTTCTCAGCTCTCTGTTTACAAATTCCTGAACTGAAATTCCTCCCTTTATCTGTCCTGAGCATCCTTTAGCTTCCTTTAGCTATACCTCCTGTGCTCTGGCTATAGATTAGAGCAATCCTGAGGAGGAGTCTTTTTAGAAGGATTCAAGAATGCAAACAGGAAGCTGTTCAGTGCTCCCAGCCTCTTGTCACTGTTCCAAGGGATCGTGGACTTCAGAGGGAACCAGCACCCACCTCTGAAATCCCTGCGGAGCCTGCGTGCCCCTCCTCCAGCACTTGGGTCTTTACTAATCACTTTATTCCAAGTGTGGAACAGCTCTTGGTTTGTGGTTTAACTCACCTGCATGAGTCACACCTGAATTCCTCTCCTCACTACCAAGGTTAAGTAGAATTGAGGTGGCTGTTGCCTTTCAGGGTATTGCAGTCTTTGATGTGCAAAGGACATAGATCCATCTGATATTTCAACCTGGCACATTTTTTACATTTAATCTGCTCTTTATTTATCTGTTTAATTCTTGAACTAAATGTGGTTTTGGTTGTGGGTTTTCTTTCAATTTTTGAAAAGCAAGCTTTTGCTGCTTGTACTAGAGATCATGTGTGCTAACAAAAATCTCAAGAGTTTTCCAGTGCCAGCAGGCAGCCAATTTGAGCATTTTATGTGAGTATCCAGACTTGGGCTCTGCCCCTAAGTCAGGCAGCCACATTTCCATCATTCTGAATTAAGGCTGAAATGGAATAAAAAGAGGAAGAACAGTGAATGAATCCTTCAGTCATTCCTGTTCTCAAGACCTAAAGGTACTCTTCTAAAAGAGATCCCAGTGTTTTGATCTATGGATAAACACCCTTTTCCCCCAGGCTAAGAGCCCTTTGGGCAGTGACTTTACAATTCGAGAGGGATATTCCAGTAGCACTACAGAGTAAGGCAGATGAAGTGAAGGCCCTTTATTTGTCCGATTAGCAGTGGGAGGTTATGGCAAAGGAGAGCACTCAGAGTGTGCACTTTCCAGCTGCTGGCACGCTGTGAGCCTGACACACCCCAAGGAATCCAGAAAAAATTCTTGAAGCATGAGAGTAATTTTTCCCCTGGTTCTGCCCCCGCTTTTCCTCCAGGAGGGAGTTCCCATGTACTGTTTAGGGCTACATCTTGATTTCCCCATTGCCCTTCTCAGCAATATATGTCATCCCTGGATTGTGATGGAAACAGACACTGTTTTTGCAGCAGATCTGTCTTCAGCCCAATATCCTGGGGTTTGGGTGGGATTTTTTAATTTTACCCTCCTGTTTCGTTTCTTGGCATTAATTGCTCATACTGTCCTCCTGCTTGGTGCAGTAGGACCAAGTATTCACTTGTTCTAAAAGAATGGGGATGTTTTTGGTAGAAGATTTGGCCAGTGCAGCTTCAATTAATTGTGTCAGCTGTGGTGATAATCAACCATCAGAGAGCAATTCACTGGGGAAAGGCTGAAAACTCCACATTAGAAGGTCTGAGGTGAGGAGGCAGAAGATCCAGACCAAGGGGAGAGATGTGTCTAGCACAGCTGGATGGGAGAGGACAGATGGGACCGCATGGAAAAGTGGGAGCAGAATTCAGGATTAGGATATTCAGAATGAAGGCAACAGCAAGGATGTGGTTTTCTCAGCCAAGATAAAATGACTTTTAGCTGGGAAGCCATTAAAAGTGAGGGCCCTCTCCTTTCTTCCTTTGGTCTGGCTGCTTGTGCCCACTGTGCTGTAGCTCTGTGTGATCTCAGGCTGAGACAGGGTCAGCTGAATGGAGGAGCTAACCTGGCTGAAAACAAATCATTTACTATCCCAGGTTTATTTGTCAATGGATTGGGTCCCAGGTCTGACACCCACACATCTTTTCAAGCAAGGATGCTGGCACATGGGAGGGGATGTTGTCAGCCAGAGAGACAGGGAGATCCATATCATTTCTAGCACCCTCTCCCTGGAAGCATCAGGACAAAACAGCTGATGGAGACGAGGAGGTTGGCACCCATCCTACTGCATGTGCTTAAAGAGGCAGCAAACAAACAAAATATACTTTAAAGCCTGAGCAGGCCTGGGCAAAACTGAGCAGTCACTTCCCTCCCTCAAGCTGCTGCTCCTCAGAGGCCATGGGTTGCACAAGTCATGGCAGAGCCCACAAGGAGGTCACACAGGCAACCCAGGCAGAAGGAGCTGCAAAAGGTGGTCCACAGGGTCCAACCTCCTCCTTTCTGCTCTGGGTATCAACAGTCTGCACCCCTCCTAGCAGGGAGCAGCACTAGCACGAGCACACGTGTATATCTGACTGGATATAATTAAATGGAAGGGGGGGAGGAAAAGGAAAAAAGGGGGAAAAAAAAAGAAAGAAAGGATGACCAGCTTCAGGCTTTAAACGGAGTGACAGAGAGATACATCCCAGCAGGCAAAATTAGTGAGACAGATAGACAGATTACAGGCAAATCTTTCATCAAAAAAAGGGGAAATTCCTCGGGGTATTCTTTTCCAAATCCTGGCTATGTGGCTTTATTGAATGGATACCACAGGAGGTGAGCCAAATCCTCACCTGAAGGAATGGGAAAGCTCTCCCACCAATGGGGCTAAGGACTCATCCCAGCTGAGACCGGACCCAGTGTGCTGACGGCAGGAGACAAACTTTACATGTGTGTTCTGCTGCTGCTGCTTCTGTCGGAGCCCACACCAACCCCTGCGCAGGGAGAGGTCAGGGGGCCATGGACCCTCTGAGGCCACACAAAGATTTCATCAGAAGTTCAATGCCAAGACATCTTTCCTAACTGCATTCAGCCCCTCTGCCTTGATCAGCTGCCTTTTGTTAGAAGTGCCGGCTCTCCGTGGGGGAGGCACTGTCACACTGGTGAATTGCCCTCCCTTTTTCACAGGATGCTGGTTTTTTTCTCAGGAGCTTTGATGTGGAGAGGCAACGACCAAATGTCCCACACCCGCCCTGTCGCCCATCAGCTGCCGTTGCGGGTTTCAGCACCTTGCGGGGTTTCACCACCTTATGGGGTTTCACCTCCTCCAGCGGAGTTAATGTTAATCCCTCTTCAGTTCCATTTCCTTCCACCCCGACTGTCCTCTCCTCCGTGAGTTTAGTTGGAGCCAGATCACACCCTCACACCCCCACCCCCGCCCCCCTCCAGGCTCCCCTTCCCTGGAAGCGGGAACTGGAGTGACCCCGGCAAGCCCCAGGCGAAGAGAGACAATCAGCGAGCCCCCGGCAGCAGCAGTGGTTCTGCTGTCGCTGTGCGCCAGCACAAGCAGCAAATTCCAAGAAGATGCGATCATCATCAGCTCTGTGAACACAGGAAAGTGGTTACAAATGCTCTTTGCCTCAAAGAGAGAGAGAAGAAACCACAGTCTGGCTGCAGCTGCACCTCGTGCTTTCTGATTAATCTGCTGTTTAGAAACATTCGCAGTGGTACCCGTGCATAGGTAGAGGTGAAAACAAACATCCCGATGGATGCAAAGGGACTGCTTTATCTCCTGCCAACACAAACAGAGCTTACTTCCAGCCTAGATACAAAGTCCTCCTAAAAAAGGGAACAGAGTCAGAAGTTTCTCCATCAGAGCTGTCTACATTGCACATTCAGGGAGAGAAAACTTTGCTAGGGCATATGGCATGACCATCCACATGTGAGATTTGGATTTTAAATGCTGAAATCCTTGAAGCTTCAAATACAGCATCTTCTTTAAACACTGATGCTATTCAGCAGATAAATATGTATCATCATCATCATCATCATCATCATCATCATCATCATCATCATCATCATCATCATCATCATCATCATCTTTTCCTCAGTCTTCTGGTCTAAATTGTCTCTGTTTTGATAAAGTGCTGCATATGCATCTATTTGCCCAAAGAGGAGGAAGTAAGCAGCCCTATAATGACAGTAAATGGCAGAATGAACAAAGTTAAAAGTTTTCTGAAATGTTTAATTAGCAGTTCAATGGCCAGCCCAATTCTCCATACAGCCCAACGTCCAGGTATGATTCAGTTGGAAAGTTTTGGGTTGGTTGAGGCACAAAGAGATGCAAAAAGAAAATATTACTTATAAATCATAGAATGGTTTGGGATGGAAGAAGCCTTAAAGATCATCTCATTCCAACTCCCTGCCATGGTCAGGGGCACCTTCCACTATTCCAGGTTGCTCAGAGCTGCATCCAACCTGTCCTTAAACACTTATTGATGCCTCTCTAGGCAGTTTGACCCAGCCTTCCATGCTGTTTTACTAGCTGGAGCTATGTGTTACCAGCACATCACCATATCTCCCTGGTGAGTCCCTTGTTTCAGGTGCTAGAGCAGAGGGCACATCCCTGAGCTTCTCTCTCACACTCCATTACTACAAAGCTGAATGGATCCTTTTCTGCCCCAGTCTGAAAAGACCACCACAAAACACAGAATCTAGCCTAGTTATTGATCTCTGATATTCCTTATTTTCATTATCAAAAGGTTTTATTGAAGCCTTGAATTTGCCACAGTGGGTATCCTTTCAAAATCCGCCAAGTTTGCTGTAGAAAAAACAGATAACATTACCTTGGTATTTGAGGTATTCCTTGTGCTGCTCTTCCCACTTCAGCGGAAGACTGCTGAGGATGTTTAGGGAAAGGCTAAGATAAATGTTCCTCAATATCAAAATAAACAATAGAGGCTAATGTGCAGCTTGTATTTTTCATGCTCATATTGGATTCCAGTTTGAGTTTAAAGGGAGCTGCCCCAGAGCTGTCAGGCTGTGGCTCCCAAGTCCAGAAGGATCAAGGGGCAGAAGCGAAGGCATATTCATGTACATGTGTACATGCAGATAAAGAAGTTTCCCTGCATAAAGTCTCTCTTTCGGCATGGAAACATGTTGCCAACACTCAGCAAATAATAAATAATAGCAACAGTACAAGAATTCTTCCACAGGATAATTCACCAGCCACAAAAATTACCACAACTATCTACCAGCCATTGGTCTGGCAGGGTAAAAGGCAGAAGCTTAACTTGCAGCACAAGAGGAAAAGAGAAATTCTCCAGGGCAGTCCTTTAGTGGTCCAAAGGGATCGTGGTTTTCCTGCTTTGAACTGTGTGCAAAGGAAAGAGTGAAGTCCAGAGCCAGCCCACTGAGTATTCAGGCCTAGCACTTGAAAAGGCCAGATACTGAATCCTTGATGTTTAGTCCCTTATGCCAGGTTCTTGCTCCCATACAAGCTGGAAATGTCCAAGGCCAGGTTGGATGGGGCTTGAGCAACCTGGTCTAGTGGAAGGTGTCCCTGCCCATGGCAGGGGGTTGGAAAGAGATGATTTTTGAGGTCCCTTCCAACCCAAACCACTCTGTAATTTGATTTGTTGCATCAGGAGATGATGAGTATAATATACCAGCCTAGCAAAAACCACTTGGCGTGTGGCAGTCTAGGAGAACAAGATTAAGGCAAATGATAGGTATTTCAAGCCAAAATTCACCATTTCATAGCTAAGTGAACAGACAAAACATAAAACGCTCTTTGTCCTTTCAAACATATAACATGACCTGCTCCATGGCCTAATCCTGGAACTCCCACAGGATGCAATTTGATGCCTCAATTATCCTGCTCCTATTGAGAGGGCTTCTAAAGAGCACCTGATGCGAGACACTCTTGGTACAATCTGGAGCGAAAACAAAGAAGAAAGAGATGCACAATTCTGGAGGCAGTGGTGCAAAACACAGCCGTGCAAAACAGATTCTCATTTGATCTCTTTCTCAGAAGGCATTATCTCAGAAACATCTCGGTAGGTTAAGGCACTGCCTCAATGGCTTGTTACTTCTGCAGTGCCTTAAAGACTGAGTTGCTGGGGCCTTCTTTGAGACATGTTTCATTCTGCTGTCAAATCTAAGTATTTGGGTTCAATTTCAGTTGTTGCCACTGCAATGTCATCTGTGGTCCTGCAGAAAAAGCAGGAGACAAGAGTGCTGGTGGTGATGCCTCAGCGCCACAGGACAAAACACTGCCTGGTTTCTCCTCTCACTTATACGAGAATAATTCCACTACTTTCAACAGAGTAGCCCTGTCAGCTCCAAATTGGATCTGTTGACCTTGCTGAGTCTGTCTTCTGCTGGTCTTGTTGCTGAGGTTACAGGATGGAGCAATGATGACCCCTATCTGTGCTTTCCTCTGTTATGGTGGACCTTTGAAATGTACCCAAAGCAAGTTTTGACATGGGAAAACCTGTTGTCTCCTAAGAAACTCCATATAGATTTAGCTGCTGAAATAGCTTTAAAAATCCTTTTGCTCTTTCCCTATGATTGCCAGGAAAATCTCCACAATACCACTGGACATGGACACTTGAGGTCCTCAGTAACACTATGAAATATCACTTCAGACCAGTGTTCCTTTGGGAATATCTGGTGGTAGCACCTTACAGAAGCACCTGGCCTTTATTTTTCATCCCAAGCCCACTGACACTGAATGAAGAAACCATTCCTGAGCTTTCAGGATTTCTGCTGAGCCTGAACACAAGCCTAAAGACAAAGCCCTAGAGATGCATGTTGCAGGCCTAGGTATTCTGGGTGAAAAACTTTTCCCTGGTGAGGTTGAGTAGGAGGATTCTGACGTAACAGTTCTTGTAGGGTTTTACCTCTAAATAAATCAGAGGGAAACAGGTACAAAACCAGGCTTACTGAACTGGTGCAGCCATGTGTCTAAAACTGAGGAAATTATATATGCTGATTGTCCAAGCCATGGAAATGGGGATAAAGGGAGGGCAGGGGATTTAATATTTTTGTAGATGAGGCAGAGTCCATCCCCTTTCCTGCCTGGCAGATGAGTTTGCCCACTTTTTTTTCACTGCTGGATCAGAGTGTTACTAATAATCACAGAGTAAACTATGTTCTTTTAGTGCAGTTTTTATCTCTTTTCTGTAGGATGGAAAGTCTCCTTGTGAAATCAGCCTCTGTCATGCCAGGCACTGAAGAAAGCACATGTTGAAAAAAGTACTGTTCCCAGGCTTTCAGACTAAATAACACCAGACCAAAGGTGAGGGGGAAGCAGAAGCCTGAATGAGGAACTTAATGGAGTTCCTGCAGCAAGTCCATGTCCAGGGTGGAACTGAATCCAAACACCTCACACCTTGCTTGTAACAATCAGGGTGAAGCTGTTCCCCAGCCCACCTTGCACTGATCAGGTTATGATTTTCCTGCCTGTTGCTGTAACACACAATGAGGTTTGTAAGATGTGAAAATTATGGCTTCATAAATAAGGTGATCCAATTTCTATTTGCTGGCCATGTGATCTCTTTTGCACATTCAGGATTACCAGGATTCATGATAACCTAAGGAGAACTGCACATGCTTGTTTTGCCTCACTTCTGAAGTCCTGGGTGTATTTATCTTTAACCATAATTCTTTCCCCAGCCTTGCTCATACTCCCAGCCCTGATCTTATTTTAGGCTGTTAGAATAAGAGTTTGAAAACAAAGATGCAGCCAGTTTTCTTTTCTTTTTAATACAGCTTGACAGGGTTAAAATGCAGAACACAGACCTTCCAATTTTCACAAAGTGCTGTGATTGTTTTGTCTACTTTGCACTGTTTTATGCTAAAATCCACAGAGCCATTCCAATTTCAGAGGAAAAGGGAAGCTGCCTTCCATTCCGCAGCAGGAGTGGTAAAAGCACAGATAGTCTGATATTTATTCACAACCTTCAGATATAGGGTTGTTGTTGTTATAATTTATGGTAATGGCTGTGTTGCAAGTTCAGAGCTGGTGGTACAATACCTGTAGTAATTATTCCACGATTTTGGTTGGGATGAGTCTGACAAGTTCAGGGTGAGAAGGACAAGGAACAAAGGTGTAAATGAGCTGCACTTTGTCCAATGAGCTGCCAACAGTCACAGAGGCTTAACTGAGGAGCAGAGCCACAAACTTTCAAAAGCAGCCACCTGACCTTGGAGCTGAGGTACCAATTTCACACATGACTTGGGCATTTAGGAGCCTCCATTCCACAGACTTCACGGGGACAAAGCCTGTTCAGAAGCAAAAGACAAAAGCAGTTTTGCTCTTCACTTCAAAGTGAAGAGCATCTGGCCCTATCTGCAATCAGTTCAGAGATGCTGGTGGAGCAGAAAAACTCAGAAGCAGAGAAACTCTGTGTCTGTGCCCTCTGTGGAGGGATCTGTCTGTTGGATCCTGATGACATGAGTGAGGAACTGACTGGATGGGAGGAACTTCAGCTGCCTGTGGTTATGCTGCTTTTTCACACACTCGTGCTGGAATATGAAATTAACATAATGCTGCTATTTGCACTGCATATGAGTGGACAGAAAAGCTGTGCCTAAAGTGTCTGAGGCAGAAAAGCTCACCACAGCAGTTAAGAAGTCCTTAAGGCAGCTACATTAGAAAGGATGGTTGAAAATGTTTTACCAGAAGTATTTATGTGGTTGAAGAATTTTTACCAGAAGTATTTGTGCTAAAGACTCTTCTGAGGATTTTGGGTCGTTGGAGTTGCTTTCGCCTACAAAGTCGAAGTTGATGCTGGGGTTGATGTGTTGTTATTCTCAAGGATGTAATGAGGACAAGCAAAAGGAGTTTGAAGGTGACTCAGGTGCCATTTTCTGTGCTGTATTTATCTTGTGCCAGTCATAGACTTCATGCTCTGCTGGCTGTCTGAGGACTAGGAAGAAACAGTCTTCACAACGCCTATGATATATCACCCACACCATAAAGCTTAATTTCACTTTTGAAGTATCAGTGCTGCCCTGGCTGAAAGAAAAGGAGGCTGGACAAGCATGCTTATGCTTGTAGTGGTATTGGAAAATTTCTCAAGTACCTGTGGGCAGGTGTGGCTCACATACTTGGGTTAAACCAATCGCCAGATCTAGGGTCAGGAAGGAATTTTGCCCTAGGTCACATTGGCAGGAAAGATTGTGTTGTTTTTGTTTCCCTTGCTTCACAGTGTGGATTGTGGTTGGCTTCTACTATCTACTGCCATCTTAAGAAATGCTAATGACCCAGGTTTTAGGTCCACAGGTGGAATTGTAGATCCAAACATGCAGGTCTCAGGCCTGCCTCAGGTAGTGACTGCAGCCACGTTTTGCCCCTGTGCAGAGACTCCAGCACAAGGCATGCTCTGGGCTCTAAGCATCTTTCAGATTGCCCTATGGTCTGGGCACCTCCACCTAACAGAATTCTGTAAGTGTGTAATTTGGAAATTTGGCCATGGTATTCCTCTCTCTTGGTTCTTTCCCTGTGGTGCAGTAGGTTTTCAAATTGTTTGGGTGATAGAGCACCTTGTGATGAGGACTGGGATATGGGTGCTCACTGGAATTTGACAGCCTTGCAGGACGCTTATGCTTGTGATGCCCTGGATTTGTGGATGTGGGTGACCTTTCCTAGGTGGCACAGCACTGTCATTTGGTTTCTTGTGTTGCTGGGGTGGGGCGGTGTCAGTACTGTTCACTTTTTTTAGTGGAATTGAAAGTACTAGAAGGTTTACATTCAACAATTACTGTTCCATACCACTTATGTGAGATGACTGGAATCAGATTAGGGGCATGGTTGCATGATCCAAGAAAGCCAGAATGCGAGAGCATCACTTAGGAGAGACAGCAGTCTCATAAGCAAACTCTTCCCTGTTAATGAAAGCACTTTGGCCATAATTGCACTGTTAATTCATTTCAGATATGTTTCTGCATCTGAATTTACCAACTAACCAGTGAATTAAAACAACAAGTCACTTGAGGAGCGGCTTGTGTGATGTTGGTATTAATAGGATGAAAACAACCAGAAAGTTAGGAGCATTCTTCTAAGGTAGTGAAAACCTTTAATGAGGGCCTTAATTATGCAATAACTTCTTTGCAAGCTAACACATGCCTATTATCATTATTATTGTGCTGATAGTTGATATCCCACTGACATGAACAATTTAGAGAATTCCAAGTATTATGCAGCTCTCCTGCCAGCTCGGAATAGGCTGACACAGCTACAGCTACCTATGTAAGAAGATTAGCCTGATTTTATTTGCATAAGAATTTAAAGCGACAAAACCACTTGCCACACCCAGGAAACGATCATTAAAAATGAATTACTGCACATTCTTTTATTAGCTGTGTGGTTAACTTCTCAATGTTACAGCCAATGCCAATTCCAAAGAGAGATGCCCTGGAATATCTTCCCCTAGGTTTTCCAGGTTCTTAGAATCATAGAATATGCTGAGTTGGAAGGGACTCATCAGGACCATCGAGTCCAAGAATCACATCATGTGCCTTCCTCGGATGTGCAGAGAAAATGTCTCATTATCCAGTCTGGCAAAAAAAAAGGCATCTCGAGCACAATGTACATAATTATTCTTAAGTGGGCATCCCCTAGGAATGATGACAAGTAAATCTTTCTATGCCTTGTGTTACTTATACTTATCCAGCAATTCTGCATGTCTGCGTTGGCCATTACTCCCAGACATCTAGCTTGATGTAACACACGAACTTCACTTTCAGCTGAGGTTCTCCTAGTCCAGAGAGGAGCCCTCCAGGAAAGGCAAGGTATTTTATGCCATCATCTTCTGCCGAACGGAGGGTGGTTGCAGAGGAGAATCCATCCCAGCAGCTCAAGCTTCAACGCGTAAGTGAAAGAAGAGAAGGAGCAAAGCCTGATGGAAAAGGACATAGAAAACTTGCCTTTTTAAAAGCCTCATGCACGGGCTGTTGCTATTTTTTGTTGCTCGAGCAGCAGCCAGGTGCCAGCGGCGACTGCAGAGCTTTGGGATGCGGGGAACGGGATCAGCTCCGGCACCGCAGCCCGCGCGCGGCCCCTGCCGGCACTGTCAGCAGCTGCGCCCGGAGCCCGCAGGAAGAGTTTGGAAAATCTTGGAATCAAGGTATGGCCTGCGTGGGAAGGGATCTTAGAGACCACACAGTTTCAACCCCCCTGCCGTGGGCAGGGACAACCTCCACTAGGAAAGGTTTCTCAGAGCCCCATCCAGCCTGGCCTTGAACACTGCCAGGGCTTAGTGGTCTTCTTTCCAAATATCAAGGACAGAATCATAGTTGTTATTTTCTTTTCTCTTTTCCTCCAAAACTTAATTGCATGGCCACTGAAATGTCTGGAAAGAGTTTTATTTTAAGACTTAAAAAATTTTAAAAGCAGCTTCAGTAATTATTTGGCAGATATTTTCCAAAATATAAAAGGATGCCTGAAAGAGATCTGCCCCTTTCAGCCAAAGGGGGAGCAGCAGCATTCCAGCCCAGCTGCTAGTAATGAGAGAGTGGGGAACGAGATGTAAAAGATTCTCAAAGAGAATTATAGAATGGTTTGATCTGGAAGGGTTCTTAAAGATCATCTTGTCCCAACCCCCTGCCATGGGCAGGGACACCTTCCACTACCTCAGGTTGCTCAGAGCCCCACCCAAGCTGGCCTGGAACACTTCCAGGGATGGGGCAGCCACAACTTCTCTGGGCAGCCTTTGCTAGGGCCTCACCACCCTCACAGGGAAAAATTTCTTCCTAATATCCTACCTAAATCTACTCTCTGTCAGTTTGAAGCCATTCCCCCTTGTCCTATCACTCCAGCAGGCCTTTGTAGATAAACAGCAGTGGTGACAAGCCCTTTCTAAATTGCCTCTATGGCACTTCCATGGCTGTGTCAGAGGAACCAGGCTGAAAAGCACCTACAAATGAAATTGCACCCAAAGCAGCCCCTGATCACAGTGATGCCACTGTGGCCCTATGTCTGAAATGCATCTTTGAGGTGAATTGTACCTCAGAAGTTTCCAGCCTTTCCCAGCCAGGAACTGCACACCAAAATCTGTGCGTGCCTGAAAATATGAACAGTAAACCACGCCTTGGAGAGCCAGGGAAGAGGTGCCCTGGGACACAATCATACACAGAGGTACAGAAGGGATGCCTGTGGCTCCTTGTTCCAACATGGACTGAGGCACATCTGACTGGGCCTATGACTTGTTCCCAGTGTGACATGGTTGCTCTCACCTAACCTTTCTTGCCTCTTCCCAGAGCAAGGGCTTCAGATTGTTCAGCAATCACATCCTTCCTGTTGGTCATGCTGTGAAGCTTGCAGAGCTTGTAAACCAAAGGTTGCTTTTGTTTTGCTACCCCAGGCAGTGTCAGGGACTGGCTGTGGGGCTTACACAGTCTGGTTCCCAGAATACTACCAGGTACATCACCAACTTGCACGTGTTCAGCATCTTTTCTTGACAATCTCATGGCAATTAGGGGACCTAAAAGTAATCAAGTACCTGACCTGAACCGACTTCCAGGAGAGTAGAACACCAGCATTTGTCCAAATTCTTTAAAATCATGTGTCTGAACATTCAGGGAAAGTAAAACTGTGCTATTGTACAGAGAGAGCTTCCATCCCAAGCCCAAGAATTGGTAGGTTCATGCAAGGAACATTCCTATTTCTGTTTCCATTTCTAAACCTCTTGTGTGTGGCTAAATGTTTACTTCCAAGGTTGCCAAGTTTGTAATTTATGTGGAATCTAAATTCACTGTCAGTCTGAATCTCAGTCTAGGGAATGAGAATGGGAAGACTCCACAGTAGTAAGGAAGACTGACACTGGAAGATCATGGTGTGTCCTTTTATCACTGAAGCCCTCAGTGTTCTTCTTGTTAGTGGTGTGGCACAGGATTCAACATTCAGGAATTTAGGGCTCCATATTTGTCTTGCCAGAACATTCTGTCATGAATTTAAGGAAATCACTTAACATGAAATCTTGTTCTCGCAGTAACTAATGGAAGTCTTGCCACAGAATTCAGTCCTTTAATAAAAATGTAAAATGTTTCCTGTTTGACATCAGAGAGGAAACACTTTGGGGCAAGACTGTCTCTTGCTTTGATAGTTGGTGGACCTTTACTCCATCATGAAACAAGAATAAGAACTATATAATTGAATGAGAGAGAAAATTTAAGGCTCTGATTATGGGAAAAGAAAAAATGTTTACCTTTGCAAAGACAACTGGCACACACCTTACAAGCTCTCCACAGCCCATGAGACAGAAGAGAGAAACAGGAGTGCAGAGCCCTGCAAACCAAGGAGCCAGATTGGTGGCAGATAGGGCAGACTGATTTAATGTTGCACGGAGGTCAAAACAGAAACTTTAGCATCAAAGAAAGGAGGAGTGCTTCGAAAGCCCAGTGCTCAGAAGTAGCACTTACCAGAGGTATCATATAAACTTAACCCTGCTGTCGTTATTCCTGTTGGAAAGGAAGGAGGTGAAGGCCACGACCTGTGAAGCAGAGGTCAGATGTTACAGACCATCAGACAAAGGAAGTGACAATGGGGGAAAGTTCTTCTCTGAAGCACTACCAGATGGTGGCTAATCTCAGTCAGGGGAGAAGGCATGGCCACCAAATCTACACCAGCTCCCTGAACCTGACACTCAGGCATTATCAAGGGAAAAGACTGTTTTTCCAACTGTTACAAGACAGACTATGCAGTGCAACCCATTCAGTTAGTCACAGTGCTGTGCTGATTTGGGACAGAATTTTCCAGGATCAGACATACAACATGTATTTGCTTGTTAATTGTTCCTGCACAAAAGCTGGAATATGAAATACTCTGAAAATTTTTACCTTGGTGGGAATTTTTCCTCCTGCCCCTCAGGTTATTTGTGAAAATACCTTTGTCTTCTCATGTAGAAGAAAGCACAGACAGTTGAATGGTATGAACTGGCAGAGCTCTGTGATCTGCACTGCAGTCCATCCCGGAGACTTTTTTATGATAGCAGTGGTGGAAATGTTGTCTGTGCATTCAGTTGCAAATCTGCCCACAGATTTACTAAGGGATTTCTGCTAGCTGAGCTCAAATAGGACTCCAGCATTTCCATGTCTGTCCTGGAGACAATGAAAACACGATGAGGTGGAGGTGAGCTCTGGAATCCCAAGAGAGGCATCTACTCGAGGCAGCAGGGCACAGACCCGAGAATGGAAACCTACATGCTTCTCGTGGGATTCATCACTACTAGGTTGCATTTAATCTTGTCTGAGTAGCTTATGTTTTCACCATGCTTCTGTTTCCCTGCCTGGGCCAGAAGGAATAGAGGCCCCATTGTTGTGAGCAGCTGCCCTGAGAGCCGCGTGCAGAATGCAGAGCTGGGACATTGCTGTGCCCAGAGAGAGCCTAGCATGACAATGACAGCCCCTGGGTTTGTGTCCTTTCCAGCCATTTCTCTATACACAGGAATAGTGAGATTGTGCTCTTGTAGTTCTCTGTTTTGGTAACACCTCAGTGGTGTGGTATGAGTCCCTCCATCTGGCAGGGCGATCCAGAGGTCTGAAAAAATAATCCAGCCAGCAGAAAACAATTAAAGACCTTCATGAAATTCAGTGTGTGCTTAAGTGCTAAGCTGGGTCTTCCATTGCTGCTGTGGTCAGATCTCCTCATTATGCAGGTAAGCAGTATCATGCACGTATTTTTTTCAACAAGGAAAAGCAGTGAGAACATCATACTTTACCTGCCTGTCACTCATTACCTTAATGTCTGGTATTAACCTAGTATTACACCAGATGTAACCAAGGTCCTCACTTCTTCTGGACTGCTTGGAAATAGGGTGCATAGGAACACACTTGTTGAAATGATCCACTGTGCATTGCCTGTGGGTTGGTATCCACCAGGAACAGCATCATGTACACTGCCACATGGGATGTGCATTTCTGAGCCATGGAAAGGAGAGCTGAAACACAGTTCTGGGAGGTACACCCTGGAAGTAACAAAACCCTCCTGAGACAACTGTGGTACACCCTCAAGTGATCCTGCCGTGTCCTGGGAGATGTCTTCCTAACCATTTTCTGGGCATCTCAGCCACCCTGTCATGAAGCAAGATTCGGAATACAGCAGAAAATACAGGTTTGACCCATGGTATGAGCTGTGAAACCCCTCTGAACTCATGCTGGTTTTGTGGTGGGTACCTTTTAGAAGTCCTGCTTCATCTTTCGAGTTGACATACCAGTGTTTTTCCTGTGCTGAAAGTACAGAGCTGGCCATGACAGGAAGCAGAATAAACTGCTTGCACAGACCCTGTTGACAAACTTGAAATGATCTTCAAAATTTGTTCTTTGTTGGCAAATTTGAAATGCCCTTCAAAATTTGGGTCTCTTGAAGCTGGGGCATCTTTCTGATTTCTTTTCGGCATCTTGTTACTATTGTGTGAGATGGACTCTGCAGGGTAAACAATCCTTTTAATAAGAATAGGCTGTTTCCTTCCCATACTGGCAGCTGTTTATTAGGAAATGGCCACAAAGTGGCATTATTTTAGAACTACAGCAGTAGGACAGAGCTGGCTGGAACTCAGAGCTTCAGTGAAAACTTTCAGCATGATTTCAGATTTTGTTTGACAACAGAATAGGAGATTTTGACTGAAATGTTTCCGAAAATAGCAAAACTCTTACCCACTTAGACAGCTGAATGTGAAACCTCAAATTTTGAGGGGGAGAAAAAAATTGATGACATTTTCCTTCCAGATTTGGATCGGTCCCAACAATAAACTTCACTTTTTAGAGGAACCAAATAGTCATAATAGGAAGTAAACTGCACATAGATCAGAAATAGAAAATACAAGAGACTAATGAAAGTATCAGATACACACAAGGCAGAAAGTTGAAAAGAGCAGAGAAGAAAATGAGATAAAGGGGGAAGGTATAGCTTATATGTGGAAAAATGAGACCAGAGTAGAGATGGAGGCACAGATGTGAGCTGTCATGGGGCAGGGCAGAAATACTCCCACTCCAGCTGTGGAGAGCTGCAGCCATGATCAAGGCAAGGAGTACAAGGCATGGATTCTGAAGCAAGTCCAAGGGAGGGAGACCAAGGGGATCAGAGGGATGGAGCACCTCTGCTACAAGGAAAGGCTGAGACAATTGGGATTGTTCAGCCTGGAGAAGAGAAGCTTTAGGGTGATCTCATTGTGGCCTTGCAGTGCCTGAAGGGAGCCCACAGGAAAATGGAGAGAGACTCTTGATAAGGGCCTGGAGTGACAGGACAGGAGATGATGGCTTCACACTGACAGAAAGGAGGTTTAGATTGGGCATTGGGAAGAAATTCCTCCCTGTGAGGGTGGTGAGGCCCTGGCACAGGTTTCCCAGAGAAGCTGTTGCTGCCCCATCCCTGGCAGTGTCCAAAGCCAGGCTGGATGAGGTTCCAACCCTGAGCAACCTGGGATAGTGGAAGGTGTCCCTGTCCCTGGCAGGGGTGATGGAATGAGATGGTCTTCAAGAACCCTTCCAAACCAAACCATTCTATGACTGTGATTCTATGATTCCATGATTTTGCGACTTTGCACTCTCTACCCACCAGTCCTGAAGCCTTGGGAGGTGCTAACTGGGAGCAGCAGCCATCCACTGGAGAGGCAGGATATGTTTTGGGAGAAACCAGTGGTACCTTTGACCAAAGGAGCCAGCTGGGACCTACAAGCCAGAGTTTTTCTGTCTTTCTTTGGTGTCACTGACCCAGCTCTTGCTTCTCTGACTGCAAAATGGAAACAACAAATATCATCCCCCTCTGTTTATCTACTGAAGCCCTTTGGAAGTGGTTCACGGTTTGCCCTGGGTTTTGCTCCCTGTCTCTCCACACTCCGTGCCGGGGATCCCGGGGTCAGCGCCACAGGACAAAACAGTGGGAACAACAATAACTGCGCGGTCCTGGCACAGGAGGGGGGACGATTGTTTTCAGCCTTCGCAGCCCACGACTGTTGGTACAAATGACAGATACAATCAGGCCTCGTGGTTTTCCTTACATTTATATGTCTGGGGAAGGGTGTCAGCTGCTGTTCTCAGCCAGTCTGGTGAACTGAAGCTAAAGATTTGGGCAGGTGGGGGAGAGAGAGAGAGAAATGCATTGAATTGCCATCGAAAGAAACATGCATAATTCCTAGAAATGCTTTGTGTCAGTTTCAAAGATCCTACTGGGAATGCAGCTTATTCTCTGGCCAACACATTTCCTTTGCAAAAGGCACAACTGGTGTATTTTGGAGTTTTTTTTTTTAGTCCCCAGCAGCAGTCAGTACCTATGTTTTCTTTGACTGACATGCCTGTAAGTTCAATCAGCTGAAATGGTTTACATGCAGTAAGGGATGGGGCAAGTTCACATGGCACTCTAAGAGAACCTTTAGACAAACTGTAGTCTCACTGATGTAATTGGAGGTTCTGTTTCAGATCTCTACTGATCTGAGAAGGATGAAGTAGGAAGAAAGGAAATACTTACCCCTTCTGGTAGAAAACACTATGGGAAGCAGAGAAAGTAAGGTAACATTCCTCTAAAGCCCCATTGCAGAGTTGTGGTTAAATGTGAATAAAGTTCTTATCCTCCCACTGCCTTTACAAGAGTAAAAAAATGAAGTTTTGTTGGTGTTGGACTTGACAAAAAACAAACAAACAAATCCCTGCAATAGTTAAGCACTGTTACTTAATAGAGTTTTAAATGCTAACCAGCTTCTAGTGTAAAAGTATCAAGTTTATGCCCATTTTTTTTTTTTTTTTGCCATAGTTAAGTCTAAGGTTTAACCTCAATGATTTCTTTTTTTCCCTAAGCCTTGATGTGTTTATGGCACACTGCTTGTGGTGACAATCCTATTTTCAGTAGCAGTATCTCTGCTTCAAAGCCAGGTCTGTCATCTCCTTTCACTGAACTCAGCAGTTTCCTGAGCAACATTCTGTGGATTAAA
>VZRX01001526.1:90663-103655 GCA_013398075.1 Notiomystis cincta
AAAAAAGGAAACTGTTTTAAAAACAGTCCAAACCCAAACGTATTTTTGAAATTATTTAAAAATTTTTAAAAGAATGTATCTTTCTTGTTTTACCCTGCCATTATATGCACCAGTGTCATCACTGTATGGCTTCTGCTGAACCAGACAGACCACAAAGCTTAAAGCCTTTATCCATTTTCTCTTTGATGAACACTCAGTGCCTTGTTTTGGAATTTTGTTTAATTTCTTTCACTGAGGGAAGTGCTGGCACCATCTGCTGGGACTTTTGTCACTGCAACCACTAAACACAGAATCAGAGAACCACAGAATGGGCTGGGTTGGAAGGGACCTTAAAGACCATCTCATTCCACCCCACTGCCATGGGCAGGAACACCTTCCACTATCCCAGGGTGCTCCAAAGCCCATCCATCTTGGCCTTGAACACTTTCAGGGGTGGGGCAGCCACAGCTTCTCTCCATCTTTCCTGTAGGTTCCCTTCAGGCACTGGAATCTCACAATTAGGTCATTCTGGAGCCTTCTCTTCTCCAGGCTAAACAATCCCAATTCTCTCAGCCTTTCCTCCTGTGTGAGGATTTCAGTCCTTGCATCTATAAATGTACCAAATATTCCCAGTTTGATTCATATGGCTACATTTTTGTTATTATTATTTTTATTTTTCCACACCTCTGATAGATTTAGATTGCATTCACCAGACCTCAGCAATTCCCTGCAGTCCTGGGTCCTGCGTGGCTTTGGGGAGGCAATAAAAAAGTCTTCTGTACAGTTTTGTGCTGAGACTAAGCAGATTAATGAAGGTGATAGGACAAGGTTTTAAACTGAAAGAATAAATTCAGACTAGATATAAGGAAGACAATTTTTTATGGTGAGGGTAGTGAAACAATAGAACAGATTGTCCAGAGAGGTGATGGATGCCCATCCCTGGAAATATTTAAGGGCAGGTCAGAGGAGGCTCTGAGCAACCTGGACTGTTGAGGATGTCCCTATTCACTGCAGGGGGATTGGACTAAATGACCTTTGGAGGTCCCTTTCAACCTCCACAATCCTATGGTGCTATGATTCTGCGATTCTATCGACTCGAGTCCTATTGTCCAGGTCCTATAGAAATGGATTTTATTTGTGAAGGAGGCCATTGAGTTTAAATGAAGAAGACTGAGATGAAAAACAGCCTCAAAGAAAGACTGAAGCATTTTCTTAATTTGTGTAAGATTCAGGAAACAGGAATCAGTCTGTGACAATATAACCAAACTCTTTTTCCATAGATCTCAGAGCAAGATTTTAATAAGCTGAGAAGCACAGAAATGGGAGTCAAATTGGCAAAGATGTTTTTATAACATTTTCAGTCTTAAATATAACCTTGTAACTGGAAATTATCAGTCAGTAAATCTGGGAATTACTACAGGAATTAGATTCACAAGACTGTTAGGAATGCAAAGCTGGGAGAATGTATAAAGTACCATTTATGTTTGTGTCATATCCCTCATAAGTTTTAAATAGTTATTAAAAATGCATACAAGAATATGCATATTTTATATGTATATAATATATAATATGTATAATACATAATATGTGCATTATATATATTTTGTATATTTATATAAACTATGTATAATATAATCACATGGAATTGTTAAAGCTTTAACTCCCAAACATCATAACATATATATTTCTTAGTAATTTTAAAATTTTACTAGCTCTATTTACTCAGTATTTTATGCCTTATCATAAACTAAGAGATATTTAAATCCTTATGATAGGTGATTAACACATTATACCTTAAATATATATAAACCTGTTATTTTTTGAGGACAGCTTCTCATTTGAATCTCCAGCTTTACCAAGGAGAGGGTGATTTCTTTTTTTCTATGGACCCAAAATGAAATGACTCAACTTCAGTGTTCAAAAGCAATTTTCAAGGTGGTACAGTGGAAACATCAGAACAAAACTAATCGAATGAGTGTGCTCTGGAGTGACAAGGCACTGACTTCTGATTGCAAGTGTCTTCTAAACCAGATGAGCAGAAACTTTCTACTGGAAGTTACGATGTTGCAAGTCTCTGATACCCTGTGCTGACTTGCACACTTGATGATGGCAAATCCCTGCAGAGAATTGCCATTTTGGGTTATTTTCAGGAACTCCTAAAAGGAGGCATAATAATGGTGTGGCTGAACAATATGAGGTCTTGTTTTCAGATGAAGCTGAATTTCATCTCCGATATAAGCATGCACCCACATTCGGAAAACTCAAAACTGGGCAATTCCCAGTCAAGCTTTGCTTTCTTGCCGATTTTGTTAGTTTTTCAAATGTTGGTTTGGCAGATTTTAAAGCACCAAGAAAACTGATAACAGCTGATGTAATTTGGCATTAATAATTTGAAGCAGGTGCCAGACCTACCTGCATGATGCATTCTGAATACAGCTGTTGGGGGCAATGGTGGAAGCACCTGCCAGTTTTTAGGAAAACACTCTGACATTCCATTTGTAGGCCAGTTTCTTCAGTTCAGTCTGAGACACTGCTCAGTGCTTCATCCAGCTTCATCCCCGATGGACTGTGGAGCACATTGTCCTGAGGAATCTGAGGGCTCTGCGCAGATGGAGCGGTGATGTCATCCGACTTTTCCATTTCTACTTCCTATGAACATTTGCCTTATTCTTAAATGCCAGCTCTTTCTCGGCATGTTTTAGACTAGAAACATTTTTCTTTTCTGGATGTAGAGAAGGAATTACTTCTTTTTGATTTCAGACAAGATCTGGCAAGTGAACTCTTGTTGCTAGTCAAAGAAAAAGCCTTAAAAAAATTAACACAGAATCTGTGTTTAGCAAAGTGATTTGCATAAGCTGTACACTTGGTTCTTAGAGTTGGAACAGTTCTAACCTATGACAAATTCCTCTGTCTGGGCTGTCTTCCAAAATCATTTTCATCTACCCTGGCAAAAGAACTGAAGTCTGCGTTCTGCACTAATTAAAGGCCTTCAGGAGAAGGGCCCCAGTTGAAATGCTGACACACTTTGTACACGCTTTATTTGTGAAAGGGGATACTGAGCCCATTTGATGGCACCTCCTGCTCCGTCAGGCCGTGCAAAATTTTAAGTGGGGAAACAAAATGGACACAGTTATGTCTTGTTAATGTTCTGAGTTACTAAAACACTGCAGTTTTCTCCATTAAAAAGCATGAGATGAAGATTTTTTGATCTTTGAATAACATTAATAAACAGTAAAAAGGCTAAAACCCTTGGCAGTTCCTTAGTGAAAATGAATAGACACTCCCAATTTTTATGAAGTACTGTGGCTTAATGCAGCTGAGTCTCTGTCTCCCTAAATATCTTCATTTTGGAAACAGCAGGATATATACCCAACAACACTTTTACATAAAACTGGGAAGTGCTGAAAAGGGAAGGCAGGGAGAACAGCTGTCCCAATAACTCAGTGGAGTTCTTCCGGCAGGACAACCACTCCAGGAGGGATGCTTTCCGTGCTAGATCCATGCCAGGCTTCTCAGCTTTTTCATATTCCCAAAGTATTCAATGGAAATCAGAGTCCTTGACTGAGGAAGGCACCCAGAAAGTCTCTTTTACTGAAGTTGTTGTCCTGAGTATTCACCACCTGCTTTGGAACACACGTGCTTGGGCTGAAGAGAGATTTTAACTATTCTGGGTATTAACTACTTTATCCAAGTGCCCTGCAGGAGGCAAGGAAAGAAACTCCTCCTCTGTGGGGAGCCTCACCTAGTAGGAAGTGTACTCTGAAAACATGGATTAGACTCAACTCTGCAGCTGAACTACACGGAGAGCTCCTGCAGAGACTAACACAGCTTAACCAGGGTTCAATGCACTCACCCTGGCCAGGGAGAGGAGGGAAGTACATCTATCCAGCAGCAGATGTTCGGATGCTTAGTGACCTGTGGGAAAACACTTGGAAGAGGCAAGGGCACTTAGGCAGCTGCATGGTGTTTGTGGAATTTAAGGAATCCCAGCTCATGTCCTAGGCTTTTCTCCTTGCTCCTTTGCAAAGAGTGCAGAAAAAAAAAAAAAAAAAAAAAAAAAAAAAAAAAAAAAAAAAAAAAAAAAAAGGAGCAGGAGGATTTCTCCCTCAATATTCTTGCAGCATTCCTCAGGCTTCACCCTGCTTGTCTGCTGCAGCCCTCACTAAACAGTTTTATTGTAAAGAAGCAGTGCAGTGATTCCATAGCCTCTGAGAAACATCCAGGGGTTTTGCTAGCAAATAAACTCCCAAACATAATCGACATTCTTTATAAATCCTCATCGTTTCCTTAGGAGGAAGAATTTCTAGCCTGTTTTCTATGAGCCTTAAATGCAAAGTTTCCACAAGTGCAAATGCTCCAATATTTTGCTGCCTTCTTGGGCACAGGGGACAATCCTGTCTTGTCTTTGTCCCTAAAAGTATTGGCTGTATTAGACACTGGGCACGTGCTTTCAAAAGAAAAGCACCATGAATACTTGCATGTCCCTGTATTATTGGCCACGTGCTCCATCCCTGGGAGACAAACGGGCCACTGAAATGCGACTGGCCTGGACGTCCCACATACCAAGCAGATGCAAGCAGAATGCCATAGGGAAATAAGAAACACATTGTATGTGATTTAAAAGGCTTACAGCTATGGAATATCCCTCTGAAAGCCTAATGAACATCTCCAACACACAGACAATCAAAGTACAAAGCGCGCCCTCCATCAGAATACAAAACCACAGAACTGGAGATAATCTCGGAAGAGACCCACAAAATAAATCTACTGACAGCAGCACCTATAAATCATACAACTCCAGCACTTGGCTTGGCAAAATGTCTCCAAGCTCAGGATTTTCTGGGGAGAGGAAGCTGTCCACACAGATTCTTTCTTAATTTTATTCCTTCTGTTTGCTTTTTGAGTAAACTTGTGTCCTGGGTTTGGGATTTGTCTTTATTTTGCTTTTTTAGATGCTAATATGGCCCAGACTGACTTTAATAAAGTTGGTGATTAGAAATTCAGCTTTCTTACCACAAGGCTGGAAAAAAACCTAAACTATACATGCACTTGTTCAAGTGACTCAAAGTACAGGCTTTTTTTTACCTGGTGACTGTTGGAGTGATTGGATTAATGTTTGGATATAGTGGGGAGAATATCAAGGAAAAAGGAAAAGGGGAAAATCTCTCAGGATTAGTCTTCTGAGGGTACGTTTTTGGACCTCCCTACTTATGACACATATGAGCTTTTGGAAGTACATCTTCAGAGTTTCCATCAAAAGCTGAGCTGGCAAAGGTGGCAAATGTGGCAAGGGCAAGGTGAAAGAGGTTAACAAGATAATTTCATCCCTCGTTCTCAAAGGGAAACAGAGCCCTGAAACAATTCCTTCTAGAAATGTGATAATTCCTGAGATTCCCCAGCTCCTGTAACAAGTGGAGGAATAGCTGGTGTTAAACCTGTATTGTGAGGTGAGAAGCAGCATTAAGCAGGCCAGGCTCGGTGGCTTTCTCAAGACTAATTGTAGCAATAGCTTAGACTGTCTACTCTGTGGTGTGAAAGCAATGTATGTAAATAGCCTCGGCTGTGTTACTCCTGCTTATCCCTGCGTCCCATGCCTTGCACAAAGGAGCTCTGACACACCTTAAGGAGTGGAAATTATTCCAACTCTGCTCCTCTACAGACTGCTGAAAGCTTGTAAGACTTTGGAGCACACACAGCATAACATTTTTGTATGCAAATCCTGGAGGGTACCTCAACTCTGGGGACAAAACCCTGGGAAAACAACGCCATAAAAACAGCACAAAAACCAACAACATTCCCCAGGTTGGTCCTGCACGGGCAGATGATCAAGACTGCCAGGAATAAATTATGCACTTTCACACACAAAAGAGAAGGAATGATGACAGACAGGAACTGGACTGAGACTCAGGAGACCAGGCTGAGAGACTTCAGCACTAACTCCTGCTCCTTCACTGAACTGTTGTAGGACCTGGGAAACTCAGTTTGCTTCGGTTTTCTTGCCCATTCATGGTATAAACTCTGGGGGTGATGACTGTCCCTTGCTATACATTTAAACTGCATGATCAGAGCTCACTTCAGGCCTGTTCCTGCTACCAGTTGAAATAATAACACGTAAATAACTTACAGAAAACAACAAATCAGCTGGTGGAAGAGTGCAGATGGGCATGAAAAGAGAGATGGGTGAAAGAATGTGAAGGAGCAGAAAAGACAGGGGGAAAGAATGGCCTGAAATTGAAAGAAGAAAAAAAAAGCGATAAAAAGTAGTTAACAAATGGCAGAAGATAACTGAGCACAGACAGAACATGGTCATTCCAAAATCAGCCATTTTGTCATTCCTCACTGTCCAGAGGGAGATTTGAAAGTGGTTTGAACAGAGAAAGAGGTGAACAGGGAAATTATCCTGGCCTTCACCAGCCCTTGGCTAACCCTGGTTCCCAGTTCACAGACAACTAAAAAACATTCAGTAATCTGAACCTGTAAAACAATTGGTTTAAGGCAGTGGAATCTCTCCTTAAGGACCCAGCACTACCATATCCCCAGCACACCACTCTGCCAGCATTTATTAGTCCTCCAGGGGTCATCTTTGACCTCTGTTACTGTAATCCTGCTAAAACCTGTGAAATATTTATGGATTAAAATAAAATTACAATGCAATTTTCAGGCATTTTGAGAGGAAGTCTTTAGCTCTACTTGTGGCTAAGTGATAGACTCTAGAAGGTGGCAAGTAACAGCCAGGAGGCTCAGAATACTGTGATAGAAGATGAAGTCCATGGAAAGACCCAAGCTAATGCTTTTTCAAGTCGATGGAAAGGTTTCTCTGTCTCTCTGAGTGTTGAACTGGTCTGTGAGGGACTGGATGAGATCCAATTGAGGCCCATAGTTACCAGAAGTTGCTACCAACCAGTGACTATTCAGAGGGTCACATTAAGCAAAAAGATGGTTGCAGCAACATGTTAGTGACTAATGGCTGCAGACACAAAATATTTCTCATTCTTCACAATGGTCTGGGGTCAGGGAGGAAAGGGCATGAAGGCAAGAATAGTGAATTTATCAGTGCACACCTGCCTTCACTGAGGGGTCTGGAGGAACAGTGAGATGTAAACCCCCACTCTGTTTCCCAAAAGATCCAGGGAGCTTCAGGTTGGAGTCACTGTGCTGGTCTGGCTGACTCCCTTTACCAGCACTGAACTGCTGCTTTAAAATAAAAATCTAAGAATTGACCTAGAACTACTACACTGCCAAACACAACTGAGATTTCTTAGAATCTGCTCTCACTGTGAGTTTTGTGTAAAATGTTTCCCAAGATGTCTCTGTGTGGCTATTAGTTATTGCAGTTGATTTGCAGTGAAAGATTTTAAATGGCAAGTCAGAGCGTTTCCTTGAGAACTCTTCTGTTATGGATAGCCCTTAAGTTAAACAGAACAACAATAACAAAAACAGAAACAATAACAAAAAAACAGAACAACAATAACAAAAAGCAATAATGAGACTATAAAGGAATGAGAAATATTCCTGGTTTCCACCTTCACTGATAATTAGGCAGAAACACAGACTTCAGGTTCAACCTGAAGGAAGACACTGGAATGAAAACTGCTTAAGATAAAGGATCAAAGTGATTCTTCAGCCATTGTAAATCTTTCAGGAGAAAGCTAAACTAAACACTGCAACACTTTTTCAGAAGAAATTGTCTAGAGAAATAATGGAATTTTTAATTTTGGAGAATTCTAAGCAAAGACCAGGCTAATGTTTGCTAGGAACAATTTAGGTAGTGCTGATGCTATGGCGGATCAGGGGAATAGACCAGGAGACCTCTTCAGGTCTCCTGTAAATTTATCTTCTTGGATTCTGTGCCTACAAACAGGAGTGTTAGCCAAGAACATGCTAAACTTGGGAAGGTGTGCAGTAATGTTTTAAATCCATTTATATACAAACTAAAGTTTAAGAAAATATACATATGAGATGAAGAACTGCAAATGAAAGATGACAGAGAAATAACATGCAGGCATTTGAAATGTGGGCTGAAAATAAAACAGGATTCAGCCTGGAAAATGCATGCTAACATACTTGGGGAAATATAATCCTAAATAATATCCTCAGTGGGACAGCAAAACCTGGAAATCATTTATTTTACAAAGGAATCTTCTGGCTGATTGAGGACAGTGAATCAGATAGATGTGTTTTAAGCACCACAGTAACAGCTGAAGCTCATGTGGGAATTCCAAATTCAGGTTTGCTGCCACTGCGACCTAAGGCACACAAATAAATCCCCCAGCACTCATGGTAAGAGTCTACCAGCTGTTTTATACCTTGATTGAAAATGTGAGTCTCTGAAGCTTCACCTGCAGACCATCAGCTGTGCCCAGGGATAGGGCCCGATGACAATCAGGCTGGACACTGTTTCCAACAGAGTAAGGAAGCAGGCACTCTTCCACCCCTCCCCAATTCACACGTAGTAAGGCAGTTTGAGCAAGGTCTTGACTCCCTGACATTAGTAAACATTAAAATTCCTCTTGCTGGTTTCTAGGGACACAGAATTGTACCAAGACTGGATATTCAAAATTTTTGAGATTAGTTGGAAGAAAACACTATGCAAGTAAGTGGAAAAGAATTCAGGTGATGAGATAAATCACAGAAAGTAACATGAAGAACTGCCAGAAAACACCACCACATACCCAGATATTGACAACAACTCTTGCAAATTATTAGATATAGTCTTTTTTACTTGCCTTGGCTACTAACTCTGTTCCCCTACCTGTCTGTTCACAAAGAAATCCAAAGCCATTGAGGAAAATTCCTTCACCACTCATTAAGAGCAATCAATTCCAAGGCCCTTGTAAGGAACCTTAAAATCTGGCTAGACAGAGATGACAGAAATCCTACACTTCACCTCTGTATGGGTGGTAGCACTTTTTTACCCAGTTACAGAGAAAAACAACAGTCTAATTTCAGACACTTATTTCCACAGAGTCCAGGAGCAATAATTTTGGTGTAGATGTTTTCTTTAACACAGTTTTCCATTCTGTCAGTGGCACACTCAGCAGCTCCTGCCATAAGCACAAGTCCAAGCAGCTGATGGCAGCAAAAGGAAAGTCTGTGTTTGCTCCATGGGAGATCTCTGGACTCCCACAGTGAACATTTGTACTTTAGTGCAGGGGTTCAATGTCCATGACCAGATATTTAAATAGGCTTGGTTCCCTCTGCCCCCAATACTCATTTTCTGGTTGTTGTCTTCTTTCCTAAACACTCCAAGTGGATGTTCCTGTGGACTCTTCACAGCTCTTACCTGTCCATGTGGCAGAAAATGGAAGGTGATGTTTCCAAAGGAACTGACCTACAGTCTGAGAAGTCTGTCTCCTAACTCTGTTGAGATGATAGCCATGGAGTAAAGCAATCTTTCCTCTTCTCCCTGCTCTTGATACTGTTTCTCCATCCAAAGAGAGCCTTAATTAGTGCTCCCTGTTTTAACTACATCATGAACTAAAATGAAGTCATTTGCTATATATACTCTGGCAAATGAGGGTGATCTGTGTGGTCCTGCAGCTATGCAGTGTTTTTCTACATGAAACCTTTCCTGTTCCTGAGATGAATTTCATTATCTGATATTTTTTTATTTCTAGTCCTGTATCTTACAAATCCTTATTGAAAAGTTTGATGTTCACTAGATAAAGCAAAGGGAAGCTGTTGGACAAAATAATTTACGGAATTCATTGTGCATGATCCTTTCTGAGGACCATCAGTGGTGGAAAAAGCAGCATGACTGCTTGGCACAAGCCATGCCAGCTTCCTGCTGCTGCTGAGAAACATGAGATTGGCAGATTCTGCCCATGCAGGGAGCTGAGCCACCTGCCAAGATACAGCCCAGGCTTCTCAAGGCTCCTGCTGTCCCCCACTACAGTCTCAGGTCTGTCACAGAGCCCTTTAGGGTGCAGAGGGTGAGTTTGTTAACTGAACTCAATGGACTCATAGGATCATAGAATGGCCTGGATTGGAAGGAACCTAAAAAATCATTTTGTGCCACAGGCAGGGACTCCTTCCACTATCCCAGGGTGCTCCAAACCCCATCCAGCCTGGCCTTGGACACTTCCGGGGATGGGGCAGCCACAGCTTCTCTGGGCAACCTGTGCCAAGGTCTCACCAATATGATCAGAAGGATGGAGCATCTCTGCTACAAGGAAAGGCTGGGAGAATTGGGATTGTTCAGCCTGGAGAAGAGAAGCTTTGGAGTGACCTCCTTGTGGCCTTGCAGTGCCTGAAGGGAGCCCACAGGAAAGATGGAGAGAGACTCTTGACAAGGGCCTGGAGTGACAGGACAAGGGGCAATGGCTTCACACTGATAGAGAGGAGGTTTAGGTTGGGTATTGGGAAGAAATTGTTCCCTGTGAGGGTGGTGAGTCATTCCAGATTGAATGTTAGTGGAAACATGCTCAAACTGGGGCAAATACACATTCAGGAGGTTATAAGGAACAGAAAGGTGTGAGTTCTCAATTCACTGGCCTTTGTTGTAACCTTAATGTTTATCTACTGGCTGTGCAAGTGTTCATAAAACAACACAAATGACTGGCCAGGATCAGCTATAAAGTACACAGATACAAATCTTGATGAAGGGGAACGATTATTTACTGGCATTTATTTTACCTCTGTTATTTTAGTTATGCTTTCTAGTACATTTCTAAATAAATTCTCTTCTTGCTTTAATATTTAAAGATCTCTTGCACAAGCAGACAGCATTTTATATGTCTATTCATATGAAATCTTGTAGCCTGTAGATAAATTTCTTCATTTAAAAAAATCACATCCCGTAGATCTCCATCATGTCGTCTAAATTAACTGTTTCAGTATTTCTGATATAGTAGTTTCTTGCACTAGATTTACTGTTCAAGGAGCAATCTTTGTGATTCTATGAGTCTATGAGTTGGGTACTTGGAACCCATAGCAAATAAGAATCGTGTTAAAAAGGTTTGTGAACAACCCATAACATTTTTAACGTAAATATTTCTTTGTTACATGGCACTGCTGTTAGAATGTTTCAGAACATTTCTGAATGTAAACATCTTAATTAAGGTAATAAATGTTGAAAGCCGATGTATTTGTTATCTTTAAAATTAGACCCAGTGAATTTTTGGGGATATACCATATAAAATAATTTTCCACTACCTTTGTGCTGAGATAAAGCGATATATTTTTCTGTACATCTTTATTCCTGTTAGTTAAGGTGGATATTAGGGAAATGGCACTGGAACAGGCTTCCCAGTGAAAGGGTCACAGCTCCAAGACTGTCAGAGCTCAGGAAGTGTTTGGACAATGCTCTCAGGCACAGGGTAGGGTTGTAGTAGTGTCTGTGCAGGGCCAGGTGTTGGACTCGATGATCCTGATGGGTCTCTTTCAACTCAAGATATTCTATGATTCATCACAGGATTACTCAGTGTCTGAAAGGCCAATATGTCTCCTAGTGGGTTTTTGCTAGTATTTTGGGTTGTTTCAGCAGCAGCTGGATTTCCAGACCTGCTACTTTGCAAAGAAAAAAAACCTCTTCTATTTTTATTAAGTTCCATATAGCATTAATGCAGCACTGGACACGTCATTTTTGGGCTTCTGCCTTTCAGGTTCTGATCTGTATAAATCTGGTTCTTCAGCTTTTTTTGGTGGATATTGACATCTTTTGGAAAATGTTTGGAAAGTGCTATCATGGAACCCCTGATAAGACAACCCAAAGGCAGTGGGACCTGCTTTGCCAGCTAGCCACTTTGTGTTACATCCTTGCTGATATTCTTTTGCTAGATTAGTTGACAATCTATGGGCAATAATACTATCACAATTAAGCCCAGAAATCTGGTAACAGTATGGCTACATCCCAAATTTCTGAACTTCAGGGTATGTTCTTTGATGATCTTTTTTCAGTTCCCTTCCTGCTTGTGATTTTGAGCACTGGATGCATTGCTTTTGGTATTCAAACACATGATTAATAATGTAGTTACCACTGCACCTGCACAGCTCCTTTTTTTTTTACTTTGGCAACATTTCAGTCCTTGTTGCTGTAGACCTCAATTCTCAGCCTTTGCATCAGTTCTTGAACCTTGTTTTCACAGAGACATGTGTTAGGTGTTATCTCCTTCAAGTTTTTGCTCTGTCAAGGTAGAATAAAAATGATGTGCATTGCTTGTACAATTTCTGCAGCCTTACAATTGCCTGGGGGGAAGAGAGTCTTCTTTGCTGAAGAAACAAAATCTGAATTACTTGAGAGCTTGTCTGCTATGTCACGTAAGTTTTTCATACAGGAGTCTATGAAGTCTGAAACCACAGCCCTAGTAATGAGTTTTCAGCACAATACAAACTATAATTGAGCCTCTTCTTACCTCATGGTCTTCTATGAGACCACTGTGAGTGAAACCACATAATTTGTATAAATTAGTATCTCTTTGCTTAAATCATTTGTAAAATTCATCTTGGCCGAAACATATTTGTGATGGCATTTTCCTTCTCTTGTTGTCCTACCCTTCTCTTGTAGAAAAGCTCATTTCTATTGACAGACTGGTTTATTGCTTTATAAAAATGTCTTTTTGGAAGAGACTGTGGAATCTCTTAATATTCAGTCTCTTTCATATTGACATGAGTAACATTTGCTGATGGTCTATTTTTATCTTTATTTGTACCCATTCCAGGAGATTTATGACCAGGCTTTCCAAGAGCAGCAAAACATGGGTCAGGGCCATCTGACTTTTCATTAGTCTCTTTATGTGGCATTGCAATGACAAGGTTACAGAGTCTGTTGGGATAAAAGGAAACCTCTTCTAACTCTCACTTTCCTTCAAGTTGTGGCCTCATCTTCTGTGCCCTTTGGTTCCTTTGGATTTGGAGTGGTTTCCTTGTTCCAGTGAAAATCTGGTGACATCCATACTAATATGTTCACCACAGACTCTGAATCCTCCTGGTGATCTACTGCACTGTTGGAAACTCTGTCCCTCAGCAGATGGTTGTCCTGAATTTCCATCACCCTGTATTGGTTTGGCATGGCC
>VZRX01001527.1:0-33403 GCA_013398075.1 Notiomystis cincta
CATAGCCAGCAACAGTAATTTCCCAAGCTGAGAGAGTTCACTGAGGACAGAGACACCTGATAATATTTTTTCTATTTTTTTTTTTATTAAAAGGTAAAAACACAACAACAACCCAAAACAAAGAAAAAGAAACAAGGGAAAGAGAAGCTCATTATTTGCAACCAAACACAGATCTTAGTTAGTTTGGTTTTTTATGTCCCCAAACTAACCTAAGAGCTGTTTTTTGTCAATCAGGAAATCTGAAGGAGATTGAAAAGCAAAGTCAATGAACTTTTGAATATGATCTTCTATTATATATGATTTATTACTCTGCCTGCATATGGAAAATCAACTTAATGTTAACTTAATTTCAGTGTATCACTCCAACTTGTCATGATATAACTTTCCTGTCTCCATTAGAAACTTTCTGATAATGTGTGCACTGACATCTCACGTCTGTGAGCTGGTATGGAGTCAACATTTCTGGTGTGCTGACCAAGACTCAGAGATAATAACTCTGTTCATACAATAGGGATTAATCTTCCACTGCAGTAAGGAATGCATCTAAATTGTTCAAGATTCATCATGCAGACCAGACCAGCACTTGTAAGAGTATGCATGCCAGTGGGCACCCCTGCCATGCAGCTACACTAGAAAACAGCAGCCCAAGAAATGATAAGAGTTCTACAAAGAGCAAAAGGGGGGTAATGCATATGTAGACATCTAATTCTGACAAGGCTACATTAACAAGATAGCAACATAAGAAGTTATAGAAATGAGAACTATGATTGATAACAGAAGGGGGTCACTAATATTAAGGAATTAAGCAGAAATTTCCATTGCAAACACATCAGAAACACTGAAGAGATATAAAATGAGGGACAACAGGAAAGAATATATACAGTAGGCAGAAGTGTGTCATTTAACCAGCAGTTTAGCAGTATCTGTTGGGTAGTCTTCTGTTGATCCCACTTGGAAAAGACAAATCTGTTATTACTCTGATAATATGTGTCTGACTTCATTCTGTGGTGAGGGGGAGTACTTTAGGAGTTTTCTCCAAAACTGAACCAATCCTAGTAGCTGTGATATTGAAGTTTTAGCAGATTCCATCTTCAGGGTTAGGCAGTGAAGCTCAAAATAAACAGACTTACAAAGGCTAGCAAGGCAAATGGTCAATTTCTAAATGCTGAGAAACACTCAGTCCCTTATGCTAAGTTAAATTCAGTATTCAGTATGGCTATCAGCTGCCAAAACTGCTTGTCACTCACCTGTATTAGCACAGAAGTAGTGAAGGCACATATTTACTCAATCATGCAATGTTTATATGGGATGGGGAGATTTGTATTCAGTTCTGTTCCTTACCTGAATTAGACCCACATCTGCCCCAGTATAAAAAGCAATTATATCACACGAAAGTCTCCTGATCTCTTTTGGGATATCTTCTGCAAAATACTTTTAAAATTAGTGGACCAGAATTGATGTTTACCAGTCTTCTATTTATGCTTAGAGGCTTAGATAGCCTCACCAGGGTTTATAAAGAAATTTGGAGTCCATAAAATCTGAATGTGCAAGTGTCATCAAACCTTAAGCACATGTGTGGCTTTTGTATGTGTTCCAGTTGTAATGCCAAAGACCTCAGATATCTTGTCTTCAGTACAGCTAACTTTTGGGTTGGGGTCATCCTTTTGCAGAATCTGCAGGAATTTTGCAGTAATTTTCTAGTTTGCTGATTACAGCTGAATGTCTTACAATTGTTTTCTGAAACAGAAGACAATATACAACACAGAATTTGCTGTACAATGCAGAAACTCAACATATGCTGTTTACAGTTTTACAATACCATCAGTATAATAAGGCTCCAGTGACTGATATGTGCTTTAGAAGAGAATTTCTGCAAGTTTGTGGTTTTAAGTGGTCTATGATTGTCCTGCTGTGAAATTACAGAAGCAGCATACTTTGTAGCAAGTTCCATTTTAAATTTTTCCACTTCTAAAAGGAACCAAATAACACTTCATTTATTGTCTACTAAATTAAGCAGTTGTAGAATTACTATACTCTTCCCAGTGGCTTCCATGTTGCTGTCTACTAGCTGATAAAACTGAAATCTTCTCATAATATCCTGCTGGGACAGAGGCTTGAGTTTTGTGTTGATCTGAATATTTTCTATGTAATTTCTCTCTTGCTTTTTATCCTACCAACAATCTTTTGTGCTTCATGACCACTTCCAATTAGAAAAGCAGACAATCTGATTTTAAATGTTCACTAAAATGTGGTAATGCCAGACTTATTAAATTAGACTTCTTCATATATTTGTGTACTGTACAGGCCTTGATGTTAAATTCTTATATCTTATCTCAGATATTTACTTTACTCAAGGTATTGGCAAGTTTGCCAATACAAAAATTTCACAGCAAAGTGTTGAGAATTATCCTGACATTAAAAACAGAAGATGCATTTGCAGAACTACAGTATATGTGTCACGAAAAGAAGTTGAGACAGCATAGTCTCACAAAGACAAGTTTAAGGAGCAACCTAATAATAGCTTGAAGAAATAAATCTGAATTGTCTGAATAAATCTGAAGAAAGATACAAAAATGCAGAGACAATCTCTTCTCAGCTGTGGCAAATGGCACAAGAGGCAATAGCCAGGCTGGACATCAGGAGAAACCTCACAAGGAGCTTGGTGAAGCACTGAAACAGGTTGCCCATGAATGATTTGGACATTCTAGGAAGTTTCCAAGACCTGACTAGACAAACCAATGGCTGATACAGCTCAGTGCTAGGGATAGAAATGCATTGATGGGGAGGATGCACAACATGCCCCTCTGATGTTCCTTCCAAACATTTCTCTAGCCCTGTGATGTAATTCTGTCCTTCTCCCTCCTTAATTTAGTGGAAGTGCATGTGGAAAAGTTTTGTGGATTTTTTTTTCAAAAAATGGATGATTATGCTAATTGCTAAAATAGTTTAACAGAACTGCATTTTCTTTCTACAGAAGATAAGCTCATGCATGAAGAGCAACAAGGCCTCGTTTCACAGTAAAGCTTCAATCCATTCCTTCCTTTTTCATGTGAAAAACATGGTGATGTTGGAAAGTCAGAGGCTGTAAATTACCTACATGGAGCCTTAAGTTCTATAGAGGATATGGACTGCAACTCTTAAAGTCCTGGACATTTATGAGAGATGCTTTATTCCCTACCCAAAACCTTCTTTTGCTTCTTATCCTTCCATTATTCAAGGAGCATGACTGAATTATTAGCCAATGATTGTAATTCCTTTCTTATCTAAAACTGAAATCTTTATGGCCCCTATTAAAGATTGCAGAGAGACAATACCAGTAAAGGAGCATTCAATGAAATCCTTTCATGCACATTCACACCCAATACAAACTACTGCAGCAGACAGAACACTGCCATGAGAATGTGTTCTCCCTCCCTTCTTGCATCCACTTCCTTCAGCCATATAATGTAATATTTGGTTGTTGGCATACAAGAGCTACCTGCAAAAATGCACTTAATGGGGGCACCAGGGTCTGAGCCCCCACTGATGGGAGCAGTGCATGTTTGCTGCTGCCTGTGTTGCACAGAGAAGTGTGCATGTGATGCGTTATTTTTAAGATTCATGTGAAGAATGAAATAAAGCCTATGGGAAGAAATCAAGTCTGGCATTTACCAATACTGCAAAAATTACCAGATTGGATAATTAATTTTTCATTGGACTAAATCTATGTAGTTGGTGCATCAAACCTTGCTTGGGAAAATGATTTTACAGACATGATTTATGGGATCAGTAAACAGAAAATTACCTATCATCCTTGTCAATCTTTGCATTGCATTGATTGTTTACAAAAATACCTTTAAAAGTAAGTAAGGGTATACCTCATGATTCCCCTAAGAATATGTATGGACTTGCTATAGAGTAGGCATCTCCAAGAGACCTTTCAGACCTTTAGCAAGGAAAAACTTTTGGATCCCAGTTGAGTTCTTCAGTGTATAAGTTTGCTGTGCTAAGTATGCATCTCATGAAGAGAAAGTTGGATACTGAATAATGAATTCTGCCCAAGCCTCAAGCTTTGTTGGACTTTTCCCTATAAATTTCTGATGAATTGGTAATGCTGCACTAAAGAAATAGATTAGAAACTGACTGATCCCCCTCACAATAGTGACCTCAATTTTGCAGATGCTAAGAATCACAAACTAATCAAACAGTCTCCTTCTTTTCATTAGAGACAAGCATTTTATTTTACTTCTGATTCGTATTTATTTTTTCCCAAGGAACTTTTTAGATTCTATCAACAAGTAAGACCATTTTCCCTAAGGTATATTGTGATTTCTCAGCTTCTGAAGCAAAAAAAGGTATAGAGGAGACTATGGCATGAGTTAATTTATTTACAAGTACCTGCTTCTACTGATTAATGTTTGTCTGAACCAGAAGGAATCTGCTTTCAAGTTTTATCATTAAAAATGTGAAAGCAATTCTGCTAATACAAATTTTCTTTCTCAGGCATGTCATAGATATTTTACAGTCCACAAGAAGTAGCAAACTGTCTATTTTTCTGTCCTTAAAACTAACTCCTGCTTTTAACTAGCAGTATGATATTGGCCAGACATTTCAAGTCTTGATATTCCTACAATGTGCCCATTCATATTTACTAATGCTCTAACTCCAAGTTTACTGTAATGCAACTCAGAGTAAAAGTCTGTCTCTTTTTTGCACTATTTTCCCATCCTGAGCAGTAGAATCATCTTTATTATCATCCTTGGACTTTTAGGGACGAGTAAATCCCCTTCCTGCAAGAATCTGTGGATAAAATTGTACATTCTTCATCAGCTTGGAGGTCAGCCTACTCATCAACGCTCCCCATTACTGTAAAATGTAAAAAATATTTAATTTCCTTTGCATTCAGCAGCATCTGGTGTTTTCACCAGCATGCCCACCTCCCCATTAGTTTACCAGGAACAATGCCAAGGTGAAGCCAACTTCATTTTTAGGTGGTTGTAGAAATTCAACTTTGTGAGAAAGCTGTGGGAAAGCCTATAGCAGAGTCATAATGAAAAATATAGAAACATAAAATCCTAAAGGAAACACAAAGAGCTGGAGGACAGCAGC
The DNA here is from genome assembly GCA_013398075.1 of Notiomystis cincta. Taxonomy (NCBI): domain Eukaryota; kingdom Metazoa; phylum Chordata; class Aves; order Passeriformes; family Notiomystidae; genus Notiomystis; species Notiomystis cincta. Next base: position 5,089 of record VZRX01001527.1, read on the forward strand.
TGGAGACTGAGAAAGACTGCCCAGCAGAAACTTGTTGTGTGTCTCCTTGACTTGGCCCAGCAACTCACTGAAGCCCTTTGATATCTTTTACGTCTGTTAGACAATGAAGGATTGCTTCATACTTTGAAACCAGATATATTTTGATCACAGCATATCTTTGTGCATGTCTAATTGTGCCTGAACAGTGTGACTGAGTTACAAGAGCATCATGGATCATCACTAGTATAAAAATCCTAAGGACTGGTCCCAGCCTATCTGCCAACCAGACTGATTAGCAAGGGAGATACAAAAAGAGAGACAAATCTCCCTTTGTCCCCTGTGCACTCTTCCAAAAGTTTTAGTAATACCAGGATATGTGCTGATATCTGTTGTACTCTATTTAGTTTATTCAGTCTAGTTGCTCTGATGATATGGAAATAATAGTCCAGGATCTGACTGACTAATTAATGTGAAAGAAATATTTTGGACTGACTGAAAATATTCTTTTCTTTTCCTTGCTATTAAATTTCAGTTCACATTCTTAATAATGGAATGCAACTTCAGAAAATGCCCACTGCACGAGAAAAGGGATAAGCAAAACAATACAAGCACCTCTGAGATTAAGGCATTGACCGAGTTCTCTGTGTTTGTATTCAAAAGTATAAAGAATAATGCAATTTCCTCTTCTCCATGCTTCTAACTAACACTAAGCTATGCAAGGCTCTTTCAGTAATCCAAGTTAACAGAAATCTGAGACACAGCAGCTTAAGTCAGCTTTGTATTCCTGAAATTGAAAACAGCCCACCCTTGTCATTTGATTCTTTCTGGACATCTTATCTACTTGTGCCTGTGCTGCACCAAATTTGCATTCCACCAGTTATTTGTTTTCAAATGTCATACACCTAAGCACATCCTGGACATACTAAGGTAAAACAGCAAAACAATTTCTACTTCCTCAAAGGTTTTATGACTGTTGAGATCTAATTCTCCCTCAAATTTCCAGCACTAAGGTTGTATTGCTGTTCATTGAGATGGAATGGGAATTTGTATTTCTGTTTTCAACAAATATGCAGACTTGTTAAAAAAAAGGTTTTCTCTGCCAAAATCCTTACACCAGATCTATCAAGAAAAAAAAAGTACTTGTGCATCTATTTGTTAAAAAGGAGTATGCCCTATCAAGGACAAAGAAGTTGTATAAATAGTCAGTAATAAACAGAATATCAAGAACATATGATGCATTGTAAAGAGTTAGTGCTGACATGCACATTGTCTTGTCACCCTGGACTGCAGAAGTTAGTGTGCTAGTGGAGTTTACTGCAGAAATATTTCTGGAATGTATTGGATTGATTACACAGTAACAGATTGACCAACAGAGTTAAAGATACTTGATTATTTAAAACATCACAGGCTACTTATAAAATAAAGTCTTTTATTGAGTTAGCTCACAAGCAATAAACAAAATCTTGTTGAGGTCAAATAAACAATTTACTGAGCTCCATCTAATGGGGAACAGTGTTCTTAATCTAGTTCTTCCAGCCAGGCTAATTCTGCATAGCTGTCACCCGTTGCTGTGGACAGTGATTGTGAATTGAAAAGTTAGAAAACATGCAGAACATACAGATTTTTTTACAAGGGACTAGGACACATCACATATTGAGGATACTGAATGGCTGGATAAGAGTCACTCAGCAGCCCAGACTCAGTTTGGATTTCAGCAGTAATGATTTTTGATAGAGTCCTTTTTCTAGTAGTTGTTGTGGGACAATGGAGTTAAATCCTCCTGAAATTCATCCTACCTGACAGTACACTGGCCAGTGTACACAGGTGTGAGCATGGGGTTTAGATCTGGCTCAAAGACCTCTACTGCTCTTAGCTGCCCCACATAGGATGCACCCCTCATGTCAATAAACAGTATAAATATTTCCTGGTCCTGCTGTAGTTTATGTCTCTCCTATTTTAAAACTGAGACTTCTAAGCAAGGAATGGGAGTTGTCACATTTGTTCATACCCATCTTGGCCTTAGAAGAGTTGTGTTTTCCACTCCTCTGGTTGCTCCCTGGAGGTTTTAATGAGGATCATCAAAGGAAGACACACACTCTGCCTGAGGTCTTTTTTTTCCCTCCCCACACTAGGGAGATGTGCTCCACTGGGAAGATGTGAGGTGTTGTACAGTGACAGGGAAAATGCAGAGAGGAGAATATGGCAAGCAGGAGAGCATCTTGCTGGCTGGAGGCTGCCCATGAAACCCTACCAGATTTTTTCATATTCCATCTTCTGTCATTAGGGCCACCCCATCTGATATGAAGTCCAATGTGTTTAAAGATCAGGGAACATGCCTGTGGGGATCGTGTGTCTGAGTGAAAAGAAAACTTGCTAATTTGGGAAAGGAGATCTCACCTGACTATTTTTGTGAGAATTAACTTTAGAGTCGATCATCTGATTGCCTAAATTTTTAAGAAATTTTTTAAGAAACTACTCTCCTCAGAGTATGTTTATGAAATGTGAAAGTATCATTATCCTTGCTGAGAAGTCTCCGGGCCAGATGCTGAACAATGCCTGTACCTAAAGGAAATCAGTGGGATATGTGACTAAGCCCTTTAGAATTCAAAGCCCAAATGTCTGCTCAGGGTCTGATAGGAAATCCATAAAAAGTGCCCAAGCTGAAGCTATATGGACCAAGTCTCAACCCAGTGTATTAGCCACAATTTCCTTTCTTTTTTAACAGAAAAAAACCTTATCCCCTTAACTCTTTGAACTGCTTGAAAAATTTTGGTAAACATATGTAAACAATTTATGTAACAACTTATGCTATAGCTTCACATTGCCCAGTTCATTCACATCTGAGCACATGAGATAGCATACATAGAGATTTGTAGGCACAACTGATATTATTACTGTTGCCATGCATTGTTTTTGCATTGTGATTTTCCTTAAATGTGCAGCATTGTTTTGTTAAGCAATCAGAATGCAAATACCACTAGCACAGCTAGAAAACATTCAAGTACCCAAGTACACAAAGAATGCAAACTGTGCAGTAAAGCACACAAAGCCCAACAAGCTCATTAGTACCACACTGTAGTGATTACAGAGCAAAGTGCCTTCTGAGGTGCAGTAGTCAGGCTATACAGAGGGAAAGCTTTGCAGTGTTTTAATGCAATGATATTTTTAATGCAATTGTGTGCTGCCACAGTAGTCATATTTCACCAGCATAAGCTGCTCTGGGAAAGAGGCACTATTCTCTGCTTCTACCTTGCCTAGGTACCATTCTTGATTAGCCATTAGGCACTGCGTAATAGGCATGAGGATGAGGATAATAATTCTAAAGATAAGAATTATGGTCAGCCAGCCCAAAGGCCCTGTATCCCTTTTCTGATAAAAGTCAGAAGTATGTTTTTAAGCAAAAAACCTGAGAAAACAGGCATGTATAGAGTGACTCCTTCCCTGGTATGGCCTTCAAGATTCCAGCAATCAGCAGTAAGGATGTGAAAACTGGAAGTAGACTCTGTGGGGATCCTCTAGTGGTTTGATTTGCATCATGGTCTCTGTTGTGGCTCAAAACCAGATAACCAACTGTCTATTGTCAGCATACCTGCCTTCAACATCCCTGCCAGTACATATGTGCATATAGACACACACAAAAGTCAGCCATACACTGTCCTGTGCATGCACCTACCACTAAGAGATGGTGCAGGTCTTCAGTACAGTGGTTTGAAAGATCTATTGAGAGAAAGGTTAAAGTATTAAAGGCAAGTCACCATGTGGTTATCATGGTGTCACAAACCATGTCAACCCTTCATTGAGACAGAGGATGGACTAAATGTCCTCTTGGTGCTCTTTCCTGCACTGACTTTTTTCATGAATCTATGATTGTTCAGCTTCTATAACAGCTAGAAAGTTTAGTTTTAATTAGTCTGAAACAGGAAAATGTCTTTCATTCTGCTTGAAAATATAACACACATAATGTTTCATCTGGTGGAACCAGATGAAGACCTATAAAAGCTGTAGTCATGTAGGGACCATGGCTCTTCAAAAAGCCCTAACCATGGCCTAGAACTGAACAGCCATGCATACATCTTCTGGCCATGAGCAGCACAGAGAGAGGCTTGATTTATCTTAGCAAAACCTCTCTACATTATTCACTGAACAAAGGTTGTGGGTCTGGTGGACATTTCTGTGGAGATTCTTTCTGCACTTCAGGGTATTCTTAGCAACTGACCTTAGCAACTGATCTGAGCTTCCTCCTTTGCAGCAGGACCCAAGCAATAAATCATACTGGTGTGCTGGAAAGAGAGAATTTAAGTATATAGGCAGGGATGGTGGTGAAGCAAACTGCAAAGTGCTCCATTAAACATATCACCTCAATGTCTGCCCTCAGAAATTCAGGTCTCCAGGGTGATCTTCTCTTTTGAGAAGTGGTCCTTTTTATAAGGCAGGAAGTGCTAGGTATCATATCTCAGTCAAAGAGTTTCCCTAGCAGTGCCAACAGTTATTCAGCAGGACTCATTATGCAGGTGAGCTACATCACAGCGCTGCTACTCTGCAACACTCTGCAGATCTCTATGCACCATGTGCTCAGTGTCTCAAATATAAGCAAATTTATGCTGCACTCATCCTTTTTGTGGTTATTAGTGTCACTTAGTATCATCTTCCTCCAGCAAATTGACTCACCAAGCAAAATGCACAAGTGCACTTTAAAGCGGATCACATTATCACGCCTACTTCTTCTGAAGAGCCAAGTGTCATTACTACTTTTCACAAGGAATAACTGCCTAAACTGTTTCACATTCTGCAGTGCATCAACAGTGCTCTTCCTCCACTCAGTTTGCAGTTCAGAAGAGTGATGGAACAGTAATGCATGTCTATCTCATTCTTTTACATGGAGAGATAAAATCTAGTGCTCACTTTATGCCTCTTTAAAAGTTAAGGTATTTGTTTCTGGAGTCTTTTCATCAAAATATGCAGTTGTATATCACCTCTAAGGCCCTGATCATATTTCAGGTGTCAACAAGGTATTTGCATTAAAATTACTGTGTTTACCCAGAAAGCATATTAGAGGTTTCTTTCTCAACACTACTGATTAGATACATATCCTAACTGCACAGTTAATTTCACAGTCAGGTATAGATAAAAAGGACTAACGATGGCCAAGTGCTGATAGGATTTTACTTCCAAAATATTTTCACATTATTCACTAGCACTGTTTCTTCCTCTGTGTGTATTTTCTAGAAGGTAGGTGGAGTATCAAAGGAGTATAAGGGTGCAGAATATAAGGTGTTAAATGGTAAGATTATGACTAAAACCATGAACTTGGAACCAGAATCCAGGAAATAAAATATCAGAAAGGAGAATTTTGGCTAAGAAACAGAGTGAGAAGAGGTGCTAAGGGTCAGAATTGAGAACAACCAGCAATTTACTAAGCTGAAGAGTTAAAGCCAGAGCCTAGTAAAACTTGATATTATACATTTAAAGCTGAGACAAGAAGCTCCTAGTGCTTGAGCTAGACAAACTATGGCCACTCAATGCCCAGAGATGAGGGTTAACTAAACTAGAAAATAACCAAAGGAATAAAGTTGTAGCCAGGGGTTACATTATGAAACCACACATTGAGAGACTTTCTTATGCTTGATTGCTACAGCTGTGTCTACCCAGAATTTTATGTGGGTCGCCATCCTTCTGGGACACTGCCTGTGGTAACCTGGTGGCTTTTCACACTTTGATTGCTCAGGAGTGCTTGTCAAGAGGCTGTCAGGAAAACCACCAAGGTATACACTTGAGCTCAGATCTCAGTGTCTTTTGATGAGACTGACACACCTTTGTGCATTTAAAAGTCCACTCTTTGTTCCTTGCAAAGGGGTGTCTTCCCACTGGTCTGTTATGTTTACAGCTGTGAGTGTTTGGTGTCTCATGACTTCTCCTCGCTCATCATCACTTCACTTAATGCCATGGCAAAAGAAGGGCAATGATTCTTTTTTCTTTGCTAAAATGCTACCAGAGCAGAGGGTTCGTGTTGTCCAAGGTCTTCATTATGCAACTGTATGCAGATCACAGTGAATTGCATCGTCCATCTAGTTCAGTGATGCAGCACCAAGGTCACTGGGCAGTTTTAAGCTAATGATGCGACCATAAGTCTAATAAATGTGCTTGGTAATCACAGCAAACGTACTGCCATTGTCGCAGATGTTATTCTTTCAAAAGAGCTTGGCAAACAACTAAAACACAGCCCTTGTGTTGGCCTTGACCTCGCCTAGGGATGCACCATCAGGAACTTGGAGGAGATGACATTGTTTCAGAAGATAAGTCATGGCCTACAGCTACAGAACTGGTACTGCTCATAGCACTCTTGCAGTTTGCTTAGAATAATCAGGCAAGAGGCTAACTGAACATGAATCAGGGAAATTTTGAGAGAGAGTAGATTTTGGAAAGGAACATATCCATGAGTGATACCAACACAGGTAGAGATCAATTTCTTATTACAATGATCTAGGTAGATTGACATTAATTATGCAGTTGTTTTTTGTAGCCATTATGCTGCAGTAACCCATTACTTGCTGATCCAGTAGCCTTTTCTTATCTTTCAGGAAATGCATTATCCAGTAAATGCATTGTGTCACTGTGAGCCTTGTCATTATGTGCAGTGATTCCCCACAGGGCTTATCAGATGCTACAATTGCTGTTTCTTTGTAAGGATATACATCATCTCCCAGGATGGGTCAACAGATGGTTGATATTATGCCCTGAACAGTGGCAATCTAGTGTTCAGAACTTGTTGCAGCTCCAGTGTCTTGTGACCTATCATATATGTGCATATCTCTATTTTTACAGATGTATATAATATATTTTTATGTGCATCATGTATTCTTATCTGCCTGGCATGAAGAAGCCCACAATAGTCTGACCACTAAATATGCTCTTGACAATAAGGGAGAAAAAGGAAATTAAAAACAGGCACAATTTCTTGAATTCTTGCTTAATTTATACCCATTATTGATAGGAATAAAGATGAGTAATTCAGTCTTGCTGTAAAATGCACTTCAGATCATTCAGTGGACAGAAAATGCCAATATGTGAAAATGGCTGTTTAGCAAGGTGCTGAAATGAAATGATGGCAAGAGAGGTCTAAGTCAAGACACACAGCTGTCTTTTCTCATTCTGGAATGACATAAACAACACAGTCATGAAGTGAGGTCACTGTTCTGTGTATAAGCCCTCTGTGGCTTCTAAGCTAAAAAAGCTAGGAAAATATTACCCTTTGCTAATGGAGCTTTTTCACCAAAAACACAGCGTGTGTCCAATTCAATGTGTCAGCAGCGCTCTGCCCTCAGTTCAGCTTACCAACAGTTAAACCATTCAAGGTCATATTATAACCTATTAGAGATGACATGTGACAAGATGATTTTTGATAAAGAGTGGAACTTTGGTACTACAGAAGTGACCAGGGAGAGGAGGTCCCTGGATGCAACCTGACATTTTGTCAGCAGCTGCTAGTCAGATATAAAACCATTTTATTGCCCTTGCACAGTTGGCCACATGCTATGGTTTCCTCTCACTCAGAATATGTTCTCTTTCATACCCTCCTGCATTTAGTTGCAATAGAACAGCAAAATGTTTATATTACAGCAGAATGCTGCATGCTTGTTTCTGAGGGTGACCTTGAGCATGCCTGGCACACAAGAAGTGCAGTGGAAGGCAGGCTTTTGCCTGCAAAATATGTCTTTTTTTCCTACACCTCTGCCACACTGCCTGAGTCCAGCACTTATATCACCCTTTGAGTTAAAAGAAAGGACCTGCACAAGTTCCCATTTTTGTGTGTGAATGCACATTCAGAATGTTTCATGTGTATGCTATGAAGAACAAGGAACCAAAGACAGATTAGAAAATGTCACTCCCAAAACCATAATTATTTTTACCTTTATGTTCTGAAGCTCTGTAAGTCTCAGGAATTTTTTTAACTCTTTGGAGTGGGAAGAATTAATTAAAAATCAGTACATGACCCATTACTATTTATAATCCTCTCTTTTGCAAATTCAAAATAACAGTTTGCCAGCCTTGTATTTAAACTTTCATGGAAAGATATGAGGGAATTAAATATAATGACCCAAGCAAGAGTAAACACAAGAAAGCTAAATGGTGTTGAGAAAGCCCTTCCAGAGAGTCAGAACAAGAGTTTATTACCAAATATACATGTTTTATACTGATCTTAGATCAAAATATTTTTGATGAACTAACAGTTTGTGATAGTGACCATAATATTTTTAGATTTAGGAAGTACACACAAGAATGACATGGTCAAAAACATCACCACAGCTATGCTGACCTTCAGAAAGGAGAGCTGGGTAATAATGAGGAATCTTGTTTCAAAGAAGTAGGAGGACATTGAAGACAGTTAAACCCTCTCAGTCAGCATAGGGACTCCTGAAGGACATCACACTGGGAGCACAGCACCAGCATGTGCCTCTTACTGGAAATCCCTTGGGAACAGGTAAAAGGAAATTGCCACAGAAAAACTGTAAAGCAAGGGAAGTTACTGGAATTAAGATCTTAGCATTCAAAATTATGATGTGTCTCAGTGAAGAAAAGGAAGAAGTTACAAATTCTAAGAGAATAAACATAAAACTGTAATTAGACTACCATTTGCTCTTTAAGCTTTGTGGCAAAATTTCAAGGTGCTCATTTTTTCCCATCAGGAATTTGACTTGTCTGTGACATCAAAAGACAAATGGATGGCTCGATTCACTGCCTCCCCTGCCATTCATACCATGCAGATCAGGATGAGAATGAACATAAAGTGCTGCAGAATAGAGCCATTTTATACTTGTTTTAGACAATATGAGTGATAATAGGAAGTGTAGGACAAAAATGTGTCTAAATGTTTCTAAACCATCTTTTCTGAACTCTACTACTAATGCAACCATATGAATCTATCCTCACTCAGAGATGAGAATTTCATTAATGCAGGGTAAATCAAAGTGCCTGATTTTTATATCCATACCCTGCAGTCACTTGACATGTTTATCTGTGCCTTATTACTGTCAGATTTACTCCCTGATACAGCAGGGCAAAATTTGTCATGTTTACAGTTGCTGATCTTCCAAATTCACACAGTTTTCACTTACATGCAACTGGATCCTGCCTAGTTATAGCCACAATTTTCTTCAGGGTCATGCCTCCAGCTTGGCCTCTCTATTCCTGTTTTCATAGCCTTGCAGTAAAGAAATGGATAAATGCAGCATTTTTTCCACTAATGAGTTGTGATTTTTTAAGGAATTGGTTAAGTATACATTACCTTTTGTTTACTTCTCATGACCTCTAGTCTGAGCTAGTAATTTTACTGAATTCAGTAAAATTAATTCCATAATGACTTCCATAAGAGTTCTTAACAAAAAACCAAAACAAATATGACAGATATGGGAAATATTTTTATCAAAGACTCTTTCAATTCAGAAAGAGAGTTGCTACCTTGAGGACAAATTGATCATCAAATTTACCTCTGACCTGCAAAGGATTAGGAACACAATTACTTTTGTGTATTCTTGAGCAGTTTTGCCATACTAAGCTTCTGTATAAGTGCTTGCAGCACCAGGACCCTGTGTCCCAGAATCACTGGCCCTCTGTCTAGGAAGAGAAAGATTTTGTAAACAATTCACCAAAGAGTTCAAAATGATCAATAAATTGAGGATATTCAAGATCACAGGAATATACATCAAGAAGAAAGACACCCCAAAACACTGAAGAAATAATCTGCTGCCATTTATTTCCTTCACATTTCCATTTATTTCACCTATTTACTTTTCTTAGCTCTTTCTACACTTACCTTCATTTTCTCTTCTACTTCATACTTAGATTTTTTTCATGTTGTGACTGCACACATCTCCAATTCCTCTTGACGGCTTGCTATTTCTAACATTATATTTTAAAATACCATCTTGTGCATTCTGTGCTTCATTGCTATTATAAAAATATTTGGTTCCTTTAAAACTAAAACCTGCAAATAGATATTTGAGGGGCAGATAAAATTATGAAGGTTTGTATTTTGCTTGTTCAAATACAGTTCTGCCTTTTGGGAGACATTTTTAGGGGTTGCCTTTACTTTGTGTGGTGTTTTCCTACAGTTACAGCAGGCAGTGGTTTAGTGGCAATTTTAAAATATAAAGTTACTGTGCATTAAAAACAGTACAATGGTGTTTTGGACACCAGCATCTCTCAAAAAACAAAAAAAACAAGACAACATTGCTAGGTTCCCTCTGTTGTATCAGCCTGTTCCTGGCCAATTCTTCAATGTCATAAAGGAGGGTCACTCTGTCTTCTGTCTGAGACATAAAAAGTCCAAACCCAAACATATAAATTCTGGATATTAGTTAGCAATTATATAAGATGGTGAGCTGTATTTTTTAAAACGGATAAATGTGCATTTTCGCTTGATTTACAATGTCCATTAAATATTTACATAATTGCATTCTAGTTACTCTCTAGCATATGTATTATATTAAAAATACTCAGAACAGAATTTTAATTTTAATTATAATTTATTTCTTGTTTTTTCACTTTTACTACCTGCTCAATGCAATTTCTTTACTTTAAGCTGTAAGACTGTCAAAACACCATCATTTTAAGGCCATCTACCTGTTAGCTTGATTTTTTATTTCATTATCAGCCATTAGGAAAAAAACCCAGTAAGTCATAGAATCTAATTTTATTAATGGAACTTAACACAACTCTAGGCAGTCTGAAAGTAAGTAAATAACCCCTTTCCCCTCCAACAACCATGACTGTAAGAAGACTACTAGAAAATACATCTCAGAAAACTGTTAGAAGTGCAAAAAGTCCATAAAGTAAAGCACATGGGTATGCAATCAGGAGCTGCTGTCCTTCCATAGCCAATGCAGAGGTAAAAATTTTGGAGGCTGACAAACTGCACCATCCAATAATAAACAGAGCTAACACAGTTCCTGGGATCCCCCTAGGAGAAAATAAAAAACACAGAAGAAACATGACAGAGTCCACACATTATTAAATGTAACATCAAATCTTACCAAACTCATGTCTAGCAGCATGCTGTTGATAAGGTAACAGTCAATGAAAGAATCAAGAAATGACATAATGAAAGTCAAGCATGAGAGCAAATTAAAATTGTAACCATAAACAAAAAAGTAATTTGTTCAGCATGGATAAAAGCTTCATCAGAAGTACTCTTAAAAGGACTGTACATTTACAAATAAATCTTCTGGCCTTTCAGCAGATGCAGCTGCTAAAATTTCATATTAAATTTAGCCAAGTTCCTATTTCAGCCAAAATAATCTTATAGAAATGGTTAGGTTCTAAAATGACACTACAGACCTACTCTTCCATCAGAAAGCCTGATAATCTGGAGGGGTTGCATTTCTGTAACACAGAGAACAGATTTTAAGTGTGCCTTAGACACTCAGGAGAGGCTCTGAAAGACTCCCACCAGCTGGATGGGCAGAAAGGTCTCCCAGGAAAGAGCTTGACTGGCCTTTTCAAAAAGGGAGCACACTGAGCACAAAGTAAGGAGTGGGGAAAGAACCACCAAGGAAAAATATTTTGCTCTATATCTTGGCATCCTTCTCTGTACACTGCAAGGACCGTGACTTTCCACCCTACCTCTTGGTAGGGCCCTTTTGGAGTTACATTGTGCCCCCTTTCAGGAGCAGGGAGGCCTGGAGAACTGATGATTATGGGACTGGTTTAAAGCCCACTGAAATACTCCTGCAGATTACAGAGGGCTCGCTGTTAAATCCTGTGGGAACAAAATCTTGCCAATAATTAATGTTTCACATATGCTTTATTTGCACTCTATTTGCAGCCTGCTTCTGTAAAATGCATGAGATCATGTGCATAATACAGTGCTGAAGTACATAATGAGATAGCTGCTTTACACACTTTTGCTGTGTCAGTCTCAAGGACTTTGAGAAAGAATAAACCTTTGCCACTTCCTAAAGGCCTTCCTGGTGCCCCACTCTTCAAAAGCATCAGCATAACAGAATCAGAAGGTAAAAGCAAACTGTGTACATACATGCTCAGGTAGGTCCTTTTACCAGAAATCATCTCCACTAATATCATTATTGCAACTAAAACATGATGAATAAAGCTGTCCTTATGTAATTGACTTCGTTTACTTAATGCAATCACATCACATAAAATAGTTCATTTCTTAGCAATCCAGTCACCAGGCCAATAAGGTGTTGTCAGCTCTTGGGCCTTTGAGGGAGGAAGGAAAGAATTGATTTTATGGTGACTCAGCACCTTATTGCAACTTCAACAAGTTAAAAATAAAACATTAAAGACCATGTGATTTAATATCCTCAGTTTAAGTGTTCTTTAAACCTATATAGTGGCATTTAGGGAAATTCCACTGGGCTTTGCAAAGCAAGTACCTGGCCTCTTCTCCAAGAAGCGATGCTAAGTTCTCACCTAAACAGGGAGCCAGAAATTCAGAGCTGGTATGGATGGCTCTTTGAGCAGGTACTGCCGGTGCTGGCAGAGGGATGGGATGCAATAGGAATATACTGTGCAATGACAATTTTCAGCTAGCATAATCACTCTTTAGGGGGCTATCACAACTGGCACAATTTAGAGATGTGGCTGCTCTGCTTTGCACTAAAATCCAATGGCCTCTCATGGATTGTTCCAGGACTGGCAGAGAGCAGGATGGAAAGGTGACATTAAAAATCATATTGGAATCAAGAGGTACCACTGTACACTTACAAACTCAGTCCTTGATCTAACAATGTATTACTGCTAAAAAGAATGGTTTGGCAGAGGGCTTTGTGTCTGGCATGTCCATGAGGGTCAAACCCTCTAGCATGGGAGAAGGGCAAAAAGCACATGTCATGTTTACAGTGACTGAGGGGCTGTACTGGTGTGAGACTGAGATGGAGGGATACATGTGAGGGGACCCTTTCCTCTTCTCTCTCCCACTCCCTGCAGATGCTGTCACCAATGGGTCCTTTGCATCAGCAAGATCTAAGAATTTCTTTCTCCATGCTTACATTCATTTCCTTCACTGTTTAGCTAAGGAAGTAGCTTTACCACCCAGTTTGGGGATTTGATATTAAAGAATTGTTGCTTTCTGCAGGAAAAAAGTCTGTTGTTGTTTCTCCCAGAAAGATGGCCTAATAGCCTTGTGCTCACACATGATAACAGCACAGAGGGGCACAAACAAATCTAGTTCCATGCAGGTTTGAGTCAGAGAACTGGTTTTCTCCTTGGTACTACTCCGTACTCCAAATGTTCCATATTTTGATTTATCTAATTACAGGGAAATAGCTAATTATGAAAATTGAAAATTATTTGATTGCTACATATGTTTGCCATAGATGAGTGCATTATCTTATGTATATTTTAGGCGAAAAAAATTCAGATTATTTCTTTAAACTTTGAAGTAGAAAGAATGTTTTTTATAATTTTTTTTTAAATCATGAATGTATTTCTGTCTTTCCTTTACCCTTTAAAATAATATTTTTAATTAAAATGTATGTTGGTTTTAAAAGTTGCCACTTAATTTTAATAACATGTTTGCAATAATTAACCTTGATATTTGATACTTGCTGTGTTCAAGCAATTTCATACACCAGATGAGGAAGGACTGCAGAATCCTGTCAATAGGTATTTAATGTTATCAATTCATTTTAGAAATAACAGTTAAGTTTTGTAAAGGCTATCATGCTGTAGTATGTATACTTTTAGTATATAGATAATTTAGATTGTCAAAAGATGTACTTTCTGTAAATTCACAGCATTTTACAAACGTGGGGTGTGTGCTTGGGGATTCCTTGTACAGATAACTGTACCCTGCACAGTTATAACAGCTGGTTTGGAATTCACCCCATCTGTCTTATGATTATGTATCTGCATATTTTATTAGGCTGGATTATTAAACAGGTTAATCAAGAAAATATGGGAAGTGTAGGAGAACAGAGAACAAACAGCTTCTTCAGTGCCACTATCATCCATCTTATCAAGGACAGCTCAGCAATACTTTCATACATGAAATATGGTCAGGTTAAGCCACCATAGCTCCACAGAAACATGCAACGAGGATTTTGCCAAAATGTCATTCCACCTCACAATTTCCTTAACACCACCCCCCCAAAAAAATAAAATATATATATACATGCATAATATATAAATATGTGTATATATATTTAAATATACGCAAAGAATGCTGCTTTTCCAAAGAAAACAAACAGGGGCATCTTCTCGTTCATCAGCTGCCAAGTTCCATATGTTAGAAATTGGCAAGTTGAAAACGTGAGAGAACAAGAAAGACTGAGGAGGGAAACCATCATTAATAGCATGTTAACAATAGGTAAAAGCACTGCTCAACGCCTTCGGGCAAGATCTGGAACTTGCTTGTACTTGGCTGTGTGTGAACAGGGAGATAAACACTGTGTCTCAAAGGGCTTACTGAAGGAGGAAGAATGAGAGGCTTGCCAAAAAGTTTCCTCTTCATAGAACACGACTGAACAACCCCCCACATGTGCACAGATACATACACCACTACACATTTGGTTTTTCAAAGTATTGCTACTTTCAGGTTTGCAATTGCACCACAACTACACCTCAAAATATCCAACTCTGCTGTATCTTAAACACTTGTTCTAATTCTCCACATCATTAAGAGTCACTAGGCTATTTCATTCTGTTCCACAAAAGTCAGTAGGAAAGGAAACATAAAAATGGGAGGCCTGATGCTATGAACAAAAAAGAAACAGGAGAACCAGTATGTAAAGCCAAAGTTCAGCAGTTGCTTTTAAAACTGATACCTGGCCACTGTTGGCTCTGCAAAACAAAAATCACATCTGAGGCTGCTGTAAAAATCAACAGCACTCTCAGTCCAAGTGGAAAGCAGTAGAATTAAAGATTCATACCAAATGAATGTATACCATCCCTCTCAAATACAGTCCAGTTTTGTCTGTTTCCCCCTCTGCATACAAACGAAATGGTGTTTCACCTTACAGTTTCAGCAGCTGAAATTCACTGTGTGACGCTTATAAAACGTTTTGCACACCAGCAGCCCTCAGACTCACAGTCCTCCCCAGGATCCCCGTGGCCACAGAGTGGTACTTACTGCAGTGAGAAGACAACTGCCGAAGAGGACAGGATCACCATGGGCAGCAGGCAGTAGCCCAGGACACTCGCCACGCAGCCGTGCGAGACTCCCGAGACGCTCATCAGGTTCAGCAGGGCGTGCATGGCGAGGCACCCGATGGCGCTCATCCCGTACACGTAGCCAAAATGGACCTTTCCTGCCTGCAAGAAGCACGAGCAAGCATGAGGTGACACAAGTGAGCAGGGATCACAAACTGCCAGCAGAAGACAGATTTAGGCTTAGGTTTGTTACTTCTTGTTGTTGACTTTCTCTGCTTCACCTACATCGGTTGAGTTGTGAACCACAGCTGATACTTTGGGGTGGTTTTTGCATAAAAAACAATTCCAAGGTGCAATTGATAAAATGTGCTTGTCACTAACTTAAAGTTACAAGGCTGATTCACAGTCTTACTGTCTTTGGGCTCTGAACACAACTGGAATTGGATTGGAGACTTGGGAAAGTTTAACTGGTGATAAACCAAGAAGAAATTATGGAAAGCACATTTTAGTCATTAAAAATCAGTTTGGTCTCAGGACACATCTTTTCAATAAGTGTATATCAGACTGTGAAAAAATATCCTAAGTAATATGATGACCTAAGCTACCTGATATGCTTCACATTTTATTGCAAACCTACAGCTATAAGCAGGTCTGCAAAAAAATTACTAAAATTTTGTTTAAACTATGCTGGTTTTCAGGGTGAACATGATGTTCTTCCCCTTGACTACCATAAGAAAGATACATGTCTGTGCTTAGACCAGTACAACATGTTCATTTCAACATAAAACTCAGTAGTAACTGTCAGCTTGTGTTCTTTTTTTGTTCTAACGAATGAAAAAAATCCCAGAGTTTTTTTTCCTTCTAGGTTTTATTCCTTTGTTTAAATTTATTGCCTATGAAAGGTACCAGCCTGGCAGCCTGCAGCTTGATGTTTCCTAATTTATACACAAAGCTAGTAAAACAGGCAACTGTGGCCATAGCACCACCAATTCCTTCATCTCCTGCCATCATTTTGAAGGATCACCTCCAGGCATAAGGGCATTGTTCTCTCCCCAGTATAAACACTCACAAAAGACTGTTAAAGTTTTTCTCTCTCTCTTTGAGCTTCTGACAAATTGAATACTGAATGTTGGCTATGCAACACTGTCATTTTCACATCTGTACATCAGAAGAACATTCATAAATCAGAAATCTGGTCCTTTTCTTGGAACTTTGTATCCTAATGATAGAATGAACCTGTGAAGGAGAAAGCTCAGACCTGGAACTTAACCATTAACTCAGAACCAGTTGAGGAAACTTCTCAAATGAAGGGCCACTGTGCATTGCCTTCCTGACACATAACAAGGTATATGTACATACATGAAACAAAATGTGTTTGCTCATACACACACACACATACTCTGTATGTTGCATACACTATATATATTATATCTGTATCTATATCTATCTATCTATATATATATATATGAATATGATAAACCACATAAGACTTAAAACTAATATATGATCTCAGTTTCCTAATAACACCGTGGCTTATGGTTGGATTCTGTTGTGTTAGTTCAGGTGGAAACATTGTTGAAGCTTTTACCATGTTTTGTGATATTTGCTAGGATATCTCCCATGATGCCTAAGGAGGATTGAGAAGACCTCTGACTTTACTTACACATACATTTTAATGAAATCCAGGGGAAATCAACTTTGAGTACCCTTCTCTGCCCTCTCTTCCTGTATCCATGTATGTGAAAATTGATCACTGGATGCCAGGAGTATTTGAGCTGGACAGACATAAAGCAACACTGTGGAGAAGGCCTTGCCTAGTGATGACACAGCTTGAAATGCTGCAGGCTGGTGGCAGCTCACCAGCTCTGGTTGGAGAGCAGTACATGAACGTGAAAGGCAGCCTGAGTTAACAAGACCTGAATTTACATCAGCAGCATTGTCCTGTCTGCTGTTTGACCTGGCTCACTGCTCAGCTCTCCTCTGGCCCCAGTCCTCAAGGCTCAGTCAGGTACATCCAGGTTGACTATATCCTTCCAGCATCCTGGCCTTTTCCCCATTACTATCTTCCACCATAAGGAATAACCTATTCCCGAAATAACAGCATAAGAAATCTTCCTATTTAGGTACAGACTCCTTTGCTGGCATTTGCATACTAGTGGTATAAAATAATCAGGAAAAATTGCCTGAACAAATAAAATTAATGATAGCTAGAGATAGTGTGGGAGAGCAATACTAGCTCAGATGATTATCAACTGGAATTTCAGTCATTAAGGATAGATAGTAAGTTTAACATCAACAATGATTTGGAGCAGGCTTTGCTGTACACCAACTAAGTAAAGTTCTGTGTCAAAACAGATGCAACAGCTACAAGCTATATTTTACACTGTTTGTTTCAGTGGGTTTAACTGTTCTACACTACACTATTTATTTATCGGCTTAATTTAAGACTATAAAACTCCTGAGCCAGAGATGAAGGGAGCACTAGCATCAGCATCTAGCTGAGATCTCCAGCTGGTGAAATGTTGGATTTGTGGTGCAAGGATATGAGAGAAGGGAAAACTAAAAAAAGAAAAAAAAAAGGAGCTGAACATGTACATGTTGGTTCTGATCTTAGTCTTACTTAACATATGTAAATATATTGACTCACACACACTGGGAATACTCCCAGTTCACTGTGATGTAAGCAAGACCAGAATCAGGCTTGATTAGTCTGACAGCCTTTGATGAATGGAAAGAGCTAAATTTGTCCTGTGGAAGCAGCAAGGTTAGGAGAAAGTCAGACTTTGTGTTCCTGTTTGCATCTGCCTGGAGTGGGTACTACTACCTTTAGCTGAAGGGGAAGTCTGATTTCATACAAATGACAGTGTAAAATGCAAAGCAGATGAGGCTTAGGCTTCTGCTAAATTTTGTGCTGCCCTTGTTTCTCCATCTACAATGGAGCTGCCCTGTTTTACACTAACAGAAGGAAGAACAAGTCCTGCTGCCAGGCTAGCAGCCCTTTCCTCTTTTTCTCTGAAAGAACTGCTACCCTTTGAAGAATATCTTTGCATAATTTTCCATAGTTAAAGAGCTGAAACTAAAGAAAATGTATACATTATTTTTAGAAACAAGCTCTCAACCAAATTATGTTCCTGGTGCTATCAGAAGACGCTTATTTAAGTACAGAAGGATATCATAGTTTACACAGCTGAAGAGACATGTTAGTATTCAAATGCATCTGAGATAAAATGGTAGCTTGAATTTCTAAGATAAACCCATGGGCTTCCTGCTGTGGAGTTATGGAACAAAACCACTGGATTGTATCAGAGGTGTTCTGCTGCCATAAATCTGGAGCTTGGAAAATACTTGGTTTTCTATGATACCTAAAGTGTGTAATATCCCAGAAAAAGTATGATATTTAAAGTCATTTATTTCAATAATAATAGTTGAATATTCATTATAATTGTTGGCTATTCAGGAAGGAAAATCAACAGGAAACATTTTTTTCCATTCTTTCTTTCAGCTTTCTTTCCATTTTCTTGATTATACTTAATTCAACTTCCTCATTACCCTCATACATTTATTTCTCCAGGTGGCAAATAGCCTGTCTTCTCTAGCTTCCCACCTTCTTTTCCTTTTATTCCTTTTCCTCCTGCCTCTTCCACCCTTTTAAAGATTTTTATTTTTATAGGAACATAAATAATAATACTACTTGCCATTTATATTGCAGTTTGCACATTCAAGGTACTGCACTGACATTACAAATTGAGTAAGAACTTTCAAGAATCTTCTGATTCAGCACTATTTATCACAGAGGAAATGGAGAATTAGAGCCCCTTTCCTCTCACTTCAATTGCAGGGCAGTAAAGCCCTTCCCAGAATGGTCCCACCTTATCCCTGTCTGATGAATTGCTGCCAGCAACCAGAGCTGTACTTCAGCAACACTGGAGAGCCCCTGTTGCCAGTGAAATATAGATGAATTTGGAGTTCTGTACGACCCTGTTAAACTTTCCTCCCGTAGGAAAGCTATATTCATAAAGAAGAAGGAGGTCAAATACAGGTTACTATATTTTGTTAAGCAGACAATATAGAACAAAGAATATAAAATAAGAAAGTACTAGCAACATTTATAGGAAAGTATTGCAAATTTAAGGGGCTGTGGGAAAAAGGACTGTTTCCATTTCTTTTTTCTCCAATTATCCTAGCTGTATAAAGATTTTTCATTTTATGCATATGTCTCTGTGTTCTCCAAAATAGCATTGAAAGAAGATAATTTCAAAACAGTAGCTAGAAAGACTGGGCTGGCCTGCTATTCCTTTTCATTCACTCCTTTAAAACCTGTTCAGAGCCTCTCCAGATTATATATGGCACAGATCTGTCCTTGTTCATATTAAATCCCACTCCAAAAATAGGGTGATCTCTTCTTTCCACTGCAAGTAATATATCACTTTACCTGTCACCTTTACATCACATTTAAACTTTATGCAGGTACTTTCAAAGCAGGGAGCATTTTTAATACATAATCCCAGAACAACTGGCAGCAAATGACCCTTTTTATGCCAGTACTACATCTTCTGCAACTTCACACTCATTATCACCTAGGCATCAGCATCTTAGAAGAGAAATCCCTGAAGATTTCTACCACATCCTACCATCAGCAGTGTTGCTCCAAGGGCCAAACAGAAAACCATGGGTCCGGTGAGGTCTGTCTCATTCATAATGCTGCCATCTGCAGGCTTCATTGGATTTAGAACCGTCAGTGTTTTTTGCCATATATGCTCAAAATTGATCCCAAGTTCTGCAACAAGAAATGTCAGGATTTTGTTAATTTCTCACAAGAAAATAACACTTTTACAAAAACCCATTAGGTACCACAAAATTACAAACAAATGCTTCAGTGAAGATAAAATTGTAGGATGACATTCTCTAGTAGAAACATAATGTCCTCACTATATACTAAGTATATTTGAGAGTCACCTTTCTTTCCAAATTGGAATATTAATTTATTAAATCCAATTTTAGGCAGTGAAACAAAAAATACCCTCAGCATTTTTGAGCTAATATTTGTTTTTTCTGTATTTAAAAGACACGTATCTAATGCCACACTAACTTAGATGCTGAAAAAACACATTAATTAACAGTAACTGCAGAATTTAAGATACTCTAGAACACTGAGGACAGAGATATATGCTTTAATCCTGGCAAATCTGACAAGAAATGCATCTTAAGCCTGAACTGCCAAAAGCACTTAGCAATGACATTTGTCCCCTCGATGCAAGTTCATACCACTTTATACAGTACTTTATAAGCTTGGGGATTTATTTTTTTTTGGGGGGGGGGAGAGGGAAGATGTTTGCATTTAAAAAGTGATTAGTGAGACCCCTGGAAAGAGAACAAAATTCTGTCCTATAAAGTTGATGGGAATCCTGCCATTATCTTTGCTGGGGCAAAGTTTTATCTTATAACTTCTGGAGAAACACTTCAGCTTGCACGAATAATCATCTCCCCTGAGATTCTCCAGTAAGGGCAAAGTTAGGTTCAGATTTGCTGCAGAGTGACTGAGACTGACAGTATGTTATATCTGTTTGGAAAGTCAAGTCTTTACCCTGTTCCACCTCTCCATCATCCTGAGCTGAGCCAAAACATTGTACATATAAAGCTACTCTGCATTAAATTGTGTTGTTTTGGGCAATATTTATGTGGTACATAGAAAGGAATATCTCTGAAGCCTTGTGGATCACAAGCAGTCGTATTACAACATCCTTTTCCCAGGGTGAACCTCATGGGGAGTTAAATGGTTGGAGGTGTTGGAGGTAGAGATCTAGCAGTTATCTATATCAAACAGAGTGATCTTGCTGGCCTTAAGGCAGTAGTGGTCCCTTTGGAGTAGTAAAATCTCCAGCTGCTTTCCAGTATGCCAAACTAGCAGGCTGAATATGCTCATTTCACATTAGGTTGAAATAATTACATATGAATTCTCCAAATTTTTTTCTAGTATAGAACAAGTATTTGGCAAATGACAAAACCAGCCACTAGCATTAGAATGGCCAATCACTATAAAGAATGACATTGCTCATATAGTTAAATGATCAACTAATTGAAACTGAAAGCAGTTTTCTCAATTCCTTTCCCACTGAAACAAGCGACTTAGTGTCTGCAAACTACTAAATCTATTGCTAGATATGCAAAAAAGATGATTATCCATCTTTATTAATTATAGATTTTCCAATATGTATGCAGGATAAACACAAGAGTAAGAAAATTTTTGGAAACGTGAATGCAAAACTTGTTGTTCTGCTGCCATCTGATGGTGTTAAGGTATAGCTGCTCTACGCCATAAGGCGGGATGAATCCACGGCGAGGTCGAGGGAGAAAATGTGGGTTTGGGGGCCAGGGGCTTGGCAGCTCTGCTGCACTTTCTCGAGTGAGTCCCACCAGCTGGCAAAGAAAAGTTGGAGGCACCCCCAGGAATCACGCAGGTCGTCTGTGGGATGAGTTTTACCTTCTAGTAAAGGAGGCTCCTCGTCAAATCCGTCAACGTAACCAAGCTGAGAAAGGGCGTTGGGGCTGTAGGCTGGCTGCAAAATCTGACCCGTGTAGCTCTGAGCGGACAGCAGCATGTCTGATGGGACAAAAGGCCCAGCTGCAGCCTGCTTTTCTCTCTGGCTCCTAGGACAAGTAGCAAAGCACAGCAAAACTCATAACTACAATCAGAAACTCTTCGAGCTGCTCACCACCTACCACCGACTTTTCACGTGTTTTCAGCTTGGGGAGCCTGGAAGTTTTCTGGGTACATCCTTCGCTGTGGGTAATGGGTGCTGAGCTGCCGGCCCTGCCTTGCTCCCCATCCCTGCAGCTGCCTCTGGAGCCGGGCAGAGCTCCTCGCCAGCCCGCCGGGACCCTGCGGCCCGCTGCACCCTCTTCCATGTCCGCCCTGTACAGAAACGACACAGCACAGGAGGGAACCCAGGCTGGATGAGGGGCAGAGGGAACTTAGGAGCTGTGAGGGCACCCACAGATTCAGGCACTTTTGCCTTTTTTGCCCAGCAGCCTGGTGACACTCCTCAGACATGTCAATACTGCCAATGAAAGAACCACATATTTCGATTATTTTCCTTGAATCTGAGAAAGATCCTAAAGAATTTCTTGCAGTAAGCACCCTAAATTTCACATTAATTCCATGAAGCTCAGTTACTCCTATTAGGTG
The DNA here is from genome assembly GCA_013398075.1 of Notiomystis cincta. Taxonomy (NCBI): domain Eukaryota; kingdom Metazoa; phylum Chordata; class Aves; order Passeriformes; family Notiomystidae; genus Notiomystis; species Notiomystis cincta. The sequence continues at coordinate 27,362 of VZRX01001527.1, forward strand.
AACAACCTGTAACACCTATACTGATAAAAGTAGCACGAAATCAAATCCTTTAAAAAGAAAAGTTCAGTTACAAGCATTCTGCCTTTCAGAAAGTCTACATGATGTCTTGAACTTTTTTCCTGCTCCTGCAAGTCCCAAAGCCAGCCCCGGAGCCATCATGTGCTGAGGAGGGAGGCTGAAACAACATCTGTACTTACTTTCTGCTTTCACAGAGGTTTTTGTCTGAGCCATAGCTGTTGCAACCTTCTTCCTGGTCGTCTATGGTATAATTAGACTGGTAAAAGTCGAAGTGAAACTGCTCAAAATTTGACATTCTGGTTGGAAAGATGATTGCAAAAATCAATAAATAGCCTTTGCAACAAGACAAAATCTGTGTTTAGAACTGTCCTAAACTTAAATTAAAATAGTGAACCCTAAAGCCACAAACTCAAAAGAATCTTTCTGTAGAAGCTCATGATAATTTGGAAGTGACAAAAAAGGGCCATTTACTTTTTTTAGCTGTAACAAGAGGAATAAATCTCCTGTTACTATAAATTACAGTATATTATTTTACAAGTTATATACAAGACTTCCTTTCTTGTTACTTTCGCCAAAAAAATTTTTTTTGAAAGAAGATATATATCTATAAAGTAAACTATTGCTTTAAACAGTTAATTTTCCTATTTTCAATAAAGAATTGTCACTATATCTCAACGTTTAGAAATTAAGGTTTTAGGAAGTATTTGGTTTTCAAAAACAATTAATATTTACAGCTATTTATGTTTTCCAATATTATATATGACTCTCATAAAACAATACAAACCCCCCTAGATTTGTTCACAAAATCTGTGATTTCTGTTAAAGGACACAGATATGGTTGGCACATCTGTAGTACCAGAGAAACATTCTCCCTGGCTAGCAACATGACTGGTAAAAGACAGCATATTGGATGATTGAATTGGATTGATGATTGATGAAAGAAAACATGTTAAAGCCTATCTTTCCTTCCTACTGCATGAGTTTCACCACTTGGCTAGCACTTAGGTAGTTAAACCCTTAAAACCCACAGAGAAGTTACATAACCTGACTGATAACCATAGCCATATCCAATTTACTTAGATTTTCATGTGAGATATTCATCTCTCCTAACATTTCCCATTTTTTTCACTTTTGTCCTCATTTCCAACTTTCAAAATGCCATTGGCAAAATATGCTTTGGACCTCGCAGTTATTCTCAGAGTTATCTCAATATTTATCAAGTACACTCTGCTTATGGAAAAGATCTTTGCAAATCTCTTTGTAAGATAAAAGTGATAAAGATTGGTATTTCATCAGGGACCTTGAAATGCTGCATATTAGATTTTCTGAGGTTTTTTCCCATTATCAGACTAATCTTTGGGGACTTATTTCCTTATTTTACCTAGAGTTCTAAGTAGAAATTATTCTTATATTATTTTCTGAACTGCTGATCAGTTGTGCAGGTTTTCCAAATGTAGAAGAGAAATAATTTTTACATTTTAAATATGAATTAATAGAAATTAATTGTACCAAGTTATTTACTGTGTCTTTATTTTGAATTGCACACCACTTAGGCATTTGTTCAATGAAGATTTCACATTAAGTATGTTTTTAGAAACTTTAGTTTGTAGCTCTTCCTCAATAGCTCAGTTTCAGTATTTAATGTCCTTTGCTGTCACTATACAGAATGAAATAATTGCTTAACCAGGTATGGTTAACTCTGTATAACAGTTCAGAAAAGATGAATTTATTTCCCAAAAGAATTTGGAGTTAAGGTTACTTACTTTTTAAGATATTTGATGAAAACTCCAGTCTGTTGAATTTACATGTTGGAGAAGACCTAAAATATCCTCTTGCTTCAACAGGGATGAGCTTAGTGCTATTTATAAGATTCTAAATTTGATATTTGAACAGATGCACATGAAGGAAAAAAAACTCACAACCTGTCAATATCAGGGCCAGCATTTAACAAGAGCTAACAACAATGGGCAGAGAAGGGTACAAAATTTTGAGGAAAAATGAACAAAATGAACAAATATACTTCAAGTATATTCAAATATACTTCAAGTACAAATGTACTTCAGCTCAATAATCTAGATTCCTTCCTAAGTAGGTGTTTCTGAAGATCTTGGTGGAGCCCTCATTAGCTGAGCTGCTAGACATTTAAAACCTTTAACAGTGTGCAATGAAACCTGTTAAATTAGTGGGGTGAACACAGGTATGTGAGGGTGTGTTCCCTGGAACTGCCATGGAATGGTCCCTGGAGTGGAGGGAGGGAGGGAGGGAGGCTGCCCACACTGCTGGGCCGAGTCCCTCTGCTGGTGCAGCTCCAGGGCCCTGCTCTCCAGGCACATCCCCCTGCCCCAGAGCTCCTCCAGGAGCTCTCATACATTAGCAAAGCTGCCTCTGGAAGGGCAGTACCCACCATGCCAGGGTCAGGGCAAGGACCCTCTGTTCCCTACTCCTGGCTACTAGGAAACAGTAGCACAGAAATGGATTTTTAAACAGATTTTAAACTTCAAAGATGACTTTTCAATTTCCACCTGCCTTTGTATGACACATTTAACTAGCCACAACAAAGGCTGCTTTTTTCACTTATGTATTTATTGGATAGTTTCCCAATGAGCACTTGGGCTGTTAAATTTAAGGAATGGGACATTAAATGATATGTATTATCAGGTAATAAAACAATGCCTCAGGTGTATATTCAATCCTGTGATGTTGAAGGCCAAATAATTCCATTTCATTAGAAGAATAATGATGCACTCTTAGCACATGACCCACAATGCTATGGAAGAGTTATAATAGAGGAGTATTTTAAAATAATTTCAGATAAAGTTTACCAAGTTTTGCTCAGTAAATATGTCCAAGAAAGTCCAGAAGTAAAGAATGGTGAAAAGCAAAAAACTGTAACATTTGATTCTGCAAATTGAGGGTAGTCTAACTATGGTATTTATCACAGATATTGTTAAGTTCCCTCATGTCCTGCTATTTCTAGAGTAACAGTTCATGCTGCTACATCCACCAAGGTGAGTTTTCATTTTCAACTCTTAGCAGACTGCTAATCTCTATAATGTTTAATCATCTCAGTTTAGATAATATGGTTTCATCTTGTTTATACCAAATTGGTGGGGGGAATAACACAGGATTAACTTGTCTCCCTCAGGAAGGTAATTAAAAAAATTTCTTTTACAAAAAATCCTGATTTGCTATGGTTTTGCAATACAATGAAGAGTAGTGGAACATGGTCAAATAATACTTTAATAGCCATTTAATATACCACAGTTAGGTGAGAAAACCACCTGTAAATTAAAAAGAAATAAAAAATGGAACTTTAAATGGAGCCATATATATTTGTCTCCTTATATAAAATTATTATATACCTTATGACACATATTATACATAAATTATACATATATATTACATTAATATTCCACATATACACATATAAATGGACACATAAAAACCAAATATGGAAAATAATATTACTTTAGATGATTAAAATAAAAAGAAGGTAAGTTTAAAATTCTGTATCTAAAAGTTTTAGAAGAAATGGTTAAAAACTTTCTATGTTTTTGAGTGACAAAACAACAGGAAAGTTTGGGAAGATCAAAACTAAGTAAATATGCTACCTTATAAAAGGCTAAATAAGATGCCTTGAATAATTATTGGCTTGTCCCCATGAGATTGATCCTAGCAAATTAAGGGCTCAAAAAATAACTAACTGCATCAATGAGTCCAAACAACATGGGCTTTTGGAAATTAGCTCATTTCGAGCTAATTTATTTCCTAACAAGATTTGTAGTTGGGAAAGGAAACCACAGATGACCCATATTTATACAAGGCCTTTCACTTTATTTTGGTTCAATAGGTATATAATCATCCTTGATTAAATAAGTGCTGTCTGCTGTGTCTGGAATGTCATTGTGAAAGAGGGGAGGACTTCCACTGATGCCTGGCAGGACAGAAGCTTTGCAAAGATCACCTAGCACACACTACAGGTATGTTCCAGGTACCTGATGTTCAGTCCATCACTGAGCCACACTAGACAAGGCTGTCACAGGGGCACTGACATAAAGGAAAAAGAAATTATTGCAATTGAAGGCTTTAGAATAGAGTTTGAATACAACCTTACTTTCTTGGAATACCAGAGACAGAGGATGCTAATAATCTATGGGGGAAGATAGCTTGGATGAGGTCTAATCCTCAGAGATGAAAATGAGAATTGAAGCTGGTGAATGCAAAAAAGATGAAGAGAGTTAGTGAAAAACATGATAATTTCTACAAGAAATTCAAAATTTTTCCTTAAAGTTAATGCCCTGACTTTTGTTTACCTACTTTTTTCCATCTTTCCTGAAAAGGAAAATAGATGTGGGGAAAAGTGAAATGTCATCAGTTTTCATAAGCTTACATTTTCATTTCAGCTTTTCTTTCATGAAATGGGATGATACTTCAACTTTTTTAAACTTTCAGGTGAGCACTTTTGAATAAAAATAGAATTAAATGAAATTAAATAGGAAAAGATAGAAAAGACTATAGAACTCTAGATTCAGCTATGTAGCCCTACATTTATTATTCAAAGCAAACTGATGAGTATGGCAAATCCATTATAATAATTAGTCAATTATTCTATAGTTTTTTGAAATGTAAAAATTGATCATATTAAGGATTAATTCAGCAAGCTTTAAGCTTAATTACTTACATTTGCAGGCCCCATTAATAATTTTGTAAGCGGACATTATTAAAATGTACTCCTAAAGAAGAGAGGAAAAATTAATTGCAAAGAAATATACCATTTACTATGAAATAGGGTTTTTTAACCAAATTAATTACTTACATTACATAAAGTGGCTGCTTAGTGAATTTTATGTCTCAGACACATCTTCTGTAAGAGATTAATTCTTTCCTGTAACCGATCTTCAGAGAGTGGATAAGATGCAAATTAAAAAAAGAAAAGTGAAATCTGAAGGTATTAGTGATTTCTTTTCTATGTTTAACAAGTTTGCTAGACTTGAACAAACAAGTGAGAAGTTATGGGTTCCTGTATGAATAATTGTACTTACCAATACCCATTACAAATCAAACAGACAATTCTGCTGCTGGTCATTATTTGGTAAAACAGAGAGCATCACTGTATCACTGCCTGTATCTGTGATTCACTGACAAGTCAAATAATGTGAGCAGTTCTAGCTCTGCTCCCTCAGAAGGAACTTGGGAGGATGGTGACTGAGAGAAGAGCAGGGGAGGTGTGTGTGGAACGGGCTCTGTGCAACAACAACCAGGTCAGGTCCTCGGGCTGCAGAAGCAATGATTAGGAGGGGTTTATGGAACTGACTGACACAGACTGGTGGGGAGGAAAAAGCTGTTTCCTCTTTCTTCTGTAAGGAAAACAATGTTTACAAGATATTCAAAACTGGGAAAAAAGGGTTTATGAGTGACAGACTGGTGGAACTCCATGTCAAAGGAATTTATGTATGTTAAACACTTCTATGGATCTGGAACGAGTCTGTGAGAGTTAAAACAACCAACACCTACTAAATGCATAGAAATAGCTCAAGAAGCCAATAAAGAAGAATTAGTAGAAGACTAGAAAAATATTCATGGGAAGGATTCAGGATCATCCTTGTGTATTCACTCATTGTCATTGTTAAACAGAGAGTTCCTGTTTTGACTTATATGACCATTCAAATCCTTTATGCTTGTGAAGGGGGAAAGCAACACAAAAGATTACAGATTGAAATCTAAGAAGAGGGAAGAAACTCCCTGCATAAGACTATAACATCCTTAATTCTAAAAGGGCTGGATTTGTAGATTTCCAACAGTTACCAAAACACTGCTTCATTAAATTCAATTGTTGTGGAGAATGCTAAAACAGTTAGATAAGGAGCATGGTGCAGCAGTATTTTGTCTTTAAGAAATAAAAGTTTGCATGTAATAGAAAAGACAGCAATAAATAAATAAATAAATAAATAAATAAATAAATCTCTACTTAGTTTGTATGCACTAGAAAAGACAGCAATAAATAAATAAATCTTAATTTATTTC
>VZRX01001527.1:33502-51723 GCA_013398075.1 Notiomystis cincta
GATTTTCCTTTTCTTGTAGACAATCAAAATACAGAGGCGTATAAAGTACATCATTTATTTACACTGAAAGAGACCTCCATTTGAAAAAAAAATACAATAAAGGATGAAGAATAGAAAACTTGTTTCTTGAGGTACACTTGTTTGAAGTGCAAGTATCTAATTATGTTGGCTTATCCTTGCATTAAATAAATTTTTAACTGAACTGATAGTCAATGTACAGGAAATGCAATTTTTAAATTGTTGTGTTGTTGTTGTAAGGGTTTTACTCAATAGAAGAGAAGGGTTTTATGCAGGAAGTAGGTATTCTCGCTGGTAAACAACTGAAAGGGGAGTTTAGATGATCTTATTAACTATTTATTTAAATAATCATAATAAAGATATTCAACATTTCAGAAATCTGTTGCACGCCTGCTTTTCATGGGCCTCTGAAAGTAACAAAACTGCAACACTGTATCCTGAAAAAAGCATAATTATTACCCAAAAATGAACTGGCAACAGGAGATATGGCAACACTTAAGAAAAAAAGTTTCCTCTCTGTGAGGTCACAAAGCTCCTAAGGGCAACTGTAATTATTTCTTTAGAATAAGCAGAGACAGAGTGTGAAAGCAACAAAGGTTTCAAAAGTGCAGTTACAGCACTTTTTGTCGATAATCTATGGATCACAAATTGCCTAAAGGGACTGTTAACTCCAGAAAGTGAGTTTCTTTTTTTTTTTTTTTTTTGGAAAAACACATAAATGAATTTGGCATACTTAAGGGCTTCTCAGGTAAAATTTCAGCTTCTTGTCTGTGCCCAGAGTAATTATGTACATAGCAATGTAGTCAGATTTGGAGCCAGAAGAAAAGATGTTAGTGATTTGTAAAATTTGCTATAGACTTCTGGATATATTTGCTGCTTTTAATGGCTTTACATATGTAGTGGTTTCACAGGACAGAAATGTTAACCTAGGAGAAAAACACAGAGTAAAAGCCGTTGTTGTTGTTTCTATTTTGCTCTGACAGAAGGGGAGGAAAGGGAAGAACAAATAAATCCAAATCTTGGAAATAAATCTAAACCACCAGAGAAACACTTAGTATTAATTAAACTGGGAATCCTGATGAATTTCTATTTAGCTGAATACATTTTGACCTTGCCCAGTGCCAGACAGATGCCACACATATCCCACAGGCTACTGACCAGGAGGAAGGGGATGGAGGCACAGAGTCTATTCCCTCGAGCAGCCAAATCTCTCATTGGGGGTGGGCCCTTCAGGGAACAGCCCAATTTGAATAGGAAAATGATATATGAGCCACATTTGTTTAGAAACAAATTCCACACATTCTTTGAATGCTGGATGCCAAAAAGGAGTGACAGGGATCTGTGAACCTGGGATTCATCCCAGCCAAGGTCATCCAGGGTGCAGGCTTGTTATGACACAGTGTGCACTCAGTTGTAATCCAAGCAAAGGATTAGTGCCACAGTCCACACTGTGATTAAAGACCTTATATAAAGACTTGCTGCTTATAAATTTGCAAAGTCTTAAGTATCTGGGATGAGACTCTCCATATGTTTTGTTTTCAAGGTGAACCAAATTCAGAAAACAAAGTGCTCACTGTTTTCTGAGAATCATTTTAGAAATAACTAAAAAACCATTATGGTTTATACAATTAAAAGTATTTGATCAAATATGAAAATGAATGAGCAGCATAATTCAAGTTATATTTGTAAATAGGATCTCAGTCTCAATGTTTTCAAACTTTTCAGACTTCACAGCATTTCCTTAGCCCAGGTTTTTTGTGTTGTTACTTTATATCTCAGTAGTCAGTTCAGGACATGGATAGAGAAAGAAGAACAAATATGCTGGCTAAAAGCCAACAGCAGACCTTCCACCAACAAGGAGGCAAGGTAATATTTTTCCTCTCAACATAGAAAAGATTGTCAGTGGAACACAGAACAGAAAGTAAATACTATAACTATAGGTATAGAAATAAGAGTAAAAATTCTAAAAGGTAAATTGTTTTTGGAAATGCTTGTTAAAATGATCACTCTCTACTGTTATCCTTTTTTTAACATTAAAGAAAATAAAGAGAAAAAAAATTAAAAATAGTTTTGTTGCGATAACTAAGAAAGGAAAAAATGTAAAAGTTGCCTGACAAGTGCTTGCTGCATTTGAGTTTACTTCTTTTAAAAATCTTTTCTGAAAGATAAAAAGGAAATGTATCTCCTACATTGTACTATTAAGAAATTTATTTATTTATTAATACAGAATTAATACAGAATGAAGAAATACCCAGAAGTATATAATGTAACTTTCAAACACAGAAATTAATTTATTGGGCTAGACAAGTCATAGAATATAGATACAGCTAGTTCACAGGAAACTTACATAGACATAAAAGCTAAGCACAATGGTTCAGAGGGTGTCTATCCTTCTATTGTCAGTGAAAATAAAAAGCAGGAGTACAATTCTCGTTCATAAGATACTGTGTTTTCAAAATCAAATCCTCAAAGCTGTCCTTTTGGAATACCTTTAATACATATGTCCAATATGAACAATTCTTTCTCTTCTGCTCAGAAATATGTTCTTTTCTCAAAACTCTTTTCAGGCAATAACCATCAAAAAGCTTTTAATTGTCCCTTCTCCACAGCTGGATGGATCTAGCTTTCTAACGCAGTCAACTTAATGAGAGAGAAAAGCAATTAAAATTGGGATTAATGACCTTGGCCTGATATATGTCTGCAGGGAACTGAATCACAGCAAGGGACATGGATTGTGTTCCTCCAGACATGGTTCACATGCCTAAATGAATACTGTTGTCATCTTCAGGACTGTCCCGGTCACTGGGACCTCATTTTTATACAATAAAGTGCTAAATTATCTTTTCTGTTTCCAAAACTAAGATCTAAAGAAGAAATGACAAGCCAATGGAGTTAAAGAGGATATAACAAAGGTCAACCAAAATGATGAAAAGGATGGGGGCCAGAATTCTTCATGCTGGACAAAAGGAAAGGAGAGAGATGATTGAGGGCAAGAGGAATGCTCTGGAGGCCTTGGCCAAGCCTGTGTGGTCCCAGTAAACAGCACCTCCTGCTACAGCTGCTGAAGGAAAAATACTGTTCTGGGCAAAGCATTCATCGCACCCAGAAAGGTATTTCCTGTGTTCTTATTGTTTGCAGCTACAGTTGTAAGTTATACTAAAATATACGTTTAATCAATGGAAAGATAGAGGTGAGTCAGGTTTGTAGAGTTTTGTAAAGTCTTTTTCAATTATATGTATGTGGAAATTAAAGTGAGGCCAGTTTTTAATGGATAATTAAATTAGCCATATTAAGCTATCTTTGATTTTTTCAACTTTAAGAAAGGCTGGTGTTCCCATCAATCTCCATCCTCCTGCTACCTCTGTACAATGCATTGCAAAGTATGTAAAGGGCTGACAGAGGTGACAAATGCATTCTTGAGAGAAAAACCCAGCAGCTCCCAGTCCACTAAAGTGCTGAGAAGTATGACTTGGTGAGGGCAGCTAAGATGGTGGCAAGTTGATGATGAAAAATGGCTTTTGCCCTATGCAAGCCCATCAGATATGGGTTCTGCATGGGCAATTACATTGCTAAGTACACAGGCCATGCAGTCACAGGTTGGCCAGGAAACGAGAAACTTTTAAACTCATTCTTTTAACATTCTGGAAAATTTATTTTCTAAATCTCTTTAATGTATTGTTCCTATACTCTGTAGTTCCTGTATTTAGTAAAAAACTTTTTAAAGCTGGCTGCACCAACCCAAACATTTGTTTTAAGTCAATGTTACTTGTTTGCTAGTCTGTCATGGGAAAGTACTGAGTCCCTGAGACATCCATACTGAGGGAAGCAGAACAACTGCAGTAATGCAGTCCCACAAATATTCCCAGTTAATGCAATTGTTTTATAGCTATGAAATACAAAGAAAGAGTTAACCTCAGGTAGAAGATGGGCAGGAGAACTGAGTGGATTCAACCACAGAAGAGGAAAGACCTTAGGGTGGGGAAAAAGGGGGCTATGTCATTATGCAATAGCACACCACACTTCACGTGGCACACAAGACATTTTGTTACAGCACACAGTGAAGGAACTCCTGAAATGGGGACAGATAGCAGACAAGTCCTTGGAAGGAAGCCAAATGGACTAGATACTGCAGCAGACTCAACTGACTTATTTACAGCAACAACAAAGGAAACACCTATTTCCTTGAAGACCTTTGAAGCAGGATTTGCTCAGACTCCAAACAGCTCGGGCCAAAAGGCCTCAGTCTTAAAGAAAATGAAAAGATGCCAAATGCTCAACCAGCTGGAGTCATTCAGAAATTGTCTTTTGAAGGTGGGGCTGGACCTGGGCCACTTCACAGGATCGCTGTCAATATTAACTCTAAATACACAAAATCATGGAAACAGGGGGAGTAAGTTCCCCATCTGCTTTCAAACCTCAGCTTGGGAATTGCTGCTTTTGATAATGTAGCTGTGTATTCTTATAAGAAGCTGGGATTGTCAAAAACCTTGCTGAAGTTGAAAGTGAGATGCATCCTTTGTTGTTTTCTTCTGGATTCATCAGGTCAAGTAGCCTGTGAAAAGACAGCTTTCTAGCTTGACATAATTTTCTCCATGAATCCATCTCATTTTTTTTTAATGGACATTATTGATGGAATAATTAGCACTAATGTTTTTCTTACTATCAAAGTGAGTGATTTCTAGGTCTTCCTCTTCTTGCTCCTAGATCTGTCCCTCTCTAAGGAGAACTGCCTGTCTCCCATGACATCTCAAGGACAAATAATAATGCAAATGAGCTGTCTTCTCCATAGACTCTCACCCTGCATAACCTTATTCTTTTAGTGCCATGGAAATGGAGCTTTAGGAATAGGTGAAATGGATTGATAACACATCACTGAGCAGACCTCTGGCATCCTACAAATGCATCTCCAGGCCTTGTATCTAATAGACAAGGCATACAGCATATCACAGTTCAGCAGCAATCTTTATTCTCACTGAAGCAGAGGTAATTAAAATCACCACATGTACAGAGGCACTTGCAATTTTATATCAAAGGCAAACTTGGGACACACATGCCCTGCATCCCTCCCCTCTCCAGATTTAGTATGAAATAAGACAAAAATGTGGAAATAATTATCACTTTGATGCTGAAAGTGTTGTACTGCTCAAAACATCTCTAACTAGTAGACACTCATGTACTGTTGGTAGCTGAAAGATATTGCTGCTTCAGAGATTTATCCTCTCTGACTTGAAGCTGTATTTTTTAACAAAATTCTTTATTTTTCTTTTCATACATACAACATTGCTTTGATTGTTTGCATAAATAACTTTTTCATTTTTTTGCTGCTTTCTATTAATCACTGAATCACTTGATTTCCAGGCATCTATTATGATGATATAGGTGTAAAATAGGTTTCATACAAAAACCTGAATTTTTTTCAAGTTAGCTCACACTGACTTTGAAGGTTCCCATGAAAAAGCAGAATCAGAGCCACTGATCTGGGAAAAGTCAGGTCCATTGTAAGCAGTCTAAAAAAGTAATACACTTTCTCCATCTTGTTGGGTGATAAGTGAAACACATGAACTATGAAAAAGATTGAGAGCATTTTTTTAATGTTTATGAGCACCATTCTTAAAAAGGTTGTTATTGTTTTTTAAAAATTTAAGCACCATATTTATTAAATGATTAAAAAACCACTTGTGATAGACCAAGGCACATTTTTATGTTTTGCAAACCAGGTATCCATGCACAGAAAGTCAATCTTTTATAGTAACAAACCAATCTGTTGCCTTTCCTAGCTCTGTTTACTAATGACTAATTACAGAATGTCTCTTGCAGTATTCCTAATAAATATTAACTTAGATAAATAACAGCTGTACTATAGAAAAAGCACAACATGAACTGAAACAGAACAGATTTAACAAAGGGAAGGAGCAGAAATGGTTCTATACTAAATAAGCTACAAAAGTTTGGTTAATATCATATAGAAGGAAGAAAATACAAGGTAAATAATATTCAATTAATTGTTTTGTCACTTACCTAGTCAAGATCTCCTAAACCATAATAATCTCACAATCACCTGCCTGCTAGGATTTTCAACTAGTTTTCTTTCACTATACCTGGAGGTTATGTAACTCATGGCCTTACAGCTATTTATGGCTTTTTAAAAACAAAATGAGGTGTAGAGACTGTTTTCATGAGGCATTTTAAAATGTTCTTGAAAAGACATGAAGGTCTTTGCTGACCTTCACCTACTTACACTAACAGAAGACAGAACTACAAAGTTAATCAAACTATAATTTCTTCAGCATGACTCAATTACTAGGGGTCCACATGGTGAATCTGGGTTCATTCATTCTGCCAATTCCACTTATGTTTTGCTGGGGAAAAAAGGAAATGGTTTTTGGGGAAACAAAAAGTATTTTTATACCTTTTTGAAAGGATGGGGAAATGAACTAATGCAGAGTAGTATTCTACACCTGGGATTCCTTGGAGAATGGCTAAGGCTGGGCTGCCTTGACATGGCAATTTCATAAATTTGATTTGTTTTTGAGAGAATAAGACAACTGTTAATATTTTAAAACAAAGCAACTTGTAGGGTACTATGCCTTTAATACCTCTTAAAAACCAAAGGACAATGGGCCTAGGGTACAGAGCTCCAAATGGAGTCCAGAGCACTGGCAACAGCAGTGCCCAAAGAGCCACAGGGCACTCAGCAAAGACGGAGGCCACACTGATCCAACAAACCATTAATCTTAGAAGGGAAGAAGAGGTATAAGAAAAAAATAACCAAGAAATGAATGAAGGTGTAAGGTGGTAATAATTACTGTAAATAAGGAGATGAAAACTATAGATTCTTGGTAAGAGAGTTCTTTAGGAAATTCAAAGATGATTCATTTCTAACTCTAATATTTTCAGGGAACAAAATCCATTCCTCAGGAGAAAAAAAACCTCCAATGATATTTATGCATTAGGTGGCTCACTGTTTAGATGAAAAATAATATTTGTTATAGAGAGCAGTTCCTTTTTGTCAAAATCCTATCCAGCAATCTTTGTATATGCATGTCAAGATTAAATTTGTTATATTCTAATAGCAATACCAGAAAATATTGTGAGGTTCAATTTGAAAATAGCTGTATCCAGATAGTTTGCATACAGAACTTTTAATACTGCTGCCTGACAAGCATTATGAACCATGGCTTTCCAGCAACTCTTGAAACACTGTCAATTCAAGAACAGTGAGAGAGGAAACATGTTTCAGTTTTTAAAGAGGGCAATTATAGACCTGTCAGCTAGATGCCAATCACATTCAAAATAATGGAATGGATGCTTCAGGACTGTAACTAAAAATTGAAGAAGGATAACTTAATGCCAATCAGCTTGGATTTGTGAAAAATATACTGCATCAAAATAATTTGATTTTTTATTTAAATAAGGTTAGACGTTAAGTTGACAGTGGTGGTACATAGCACTCAATATAAAATATGTAGATTTCTATTTGGTGTGTGACTTTAATAACATACTATTCTTTATTATAAAATTGCAACAAAACTTAAACTGAACATCCAGTGGATTGGTGTACTTGCTAGGTCTCAAAGGTTTGGTGAGAGGAAATGTTCATCATGTACTTGTGTGTCTAGTGGAAGTCCAGGAGAGCTTTTCCTTGCTTATAAACATTTTAACAATTCCGTTTATTATCTCTAGGAAAGTAATTTCTAATACAATTAAAAATAACACAAAGATTGAGGATTATTTAGATAATGAGAAGCACAAGCAACTGAAACAAAGCAAACTGAATTGTACTGTAGGGTGGGCGTTATCAAACCTGGCATTTGTGATGAGGCCAAATGTAGTTACCCATCTAGGTACAAAAACAGTGGTTTCTGCTTCTGTGGCAGCAGCATCAGCTTCACAATTTTTGTGGCAACACAAATACCCTTGAACACATAAACAGTTCAATAATTAGAAAGGGAAAGCTATGCTACTAGCCTTTTCTCATTAAAAAATCATTAGTAGAGAACAAAGCAAATGCGATAGGAAAATCGATTAACCGGGAAATAAAGGAAAACAATAAAAGAAATGTAATTCCTTCAATCAAAACCTTAGGGAACTTAGCCTGACTTACAAAGAAAACCTTAAGGGGGGGCTACTAATCAGGTAAGAACTTATACCAGAGAAGACACTTTCCTGATGGTCTTTTCAGTCCTGGCAACAGGCAGATGAGTAATTCAGGATATATATAATTCCATGTTTTTAAAGATTTAAAATGAGGCAGCTGATAATCACCAATGTAAAGTATTCTGCATCACTAGCAGTCTTCTAAATCAAGAATCTTTAGTTTTTATTAATAATTGTATTATGGTGCAAAGAAGAATTGTATCCAATTGTTATGAATTGTTATGAGCAGGTGAAACAAGAAGAACTTTTTTTTTCCTTCTGTCCAGATACATGTGATGCTTTTTGAATATTTTGAAATGCCTAGAATGAATTTTGGATGAGTTCAATTTACTTCATTAACTTTATGCTTTTTCTATTCAGAAAGCTATAATATATCCCTTATGAAGTATCCTCTGAGATTTAGAATTCTCAATAAAACCAACTGGATAATAGAAGGCTGAAAACACATTTTAAAATGTCGCATTTCTATGAAAAAACTATTTCATTTGAAATAAAAAAATGGTTTTCTCAACATGTAGTTTGTTAAAGTAATGAAATCACAGAAGTTTGTCATCTGCTCCAACCCTCCTACAATGAGCAGCGACATCTTCAACTAGATCTGGTTGCTCAGAGCCTTGTTGAACCTGGGATGACCGTGAATGTTTCCAAGGATGGGGCAGCTACCATCCCTCTGGCTGACCTGTTCCAGTGCTTCACCACCTTCACTGTTAAAAACTTCTAATCTACATTGGCCCTCTTTGAATTTAACATCATTATCCTGATAAAAAGTTTGTCTTCCATTGTTGTTTATGACCCCGTTCAAGTACTGAAAGGCCACACTGACGTCTCCCTGGAGCCTTCTTTTCTCCAGGCTGAACAACCCCAGCTCACTCAGCCTTTCCTCATACCAGAGGTGCTCCAGCCCTCTGATCATCTTCATGGTCTTTCTCCAGACCAGTTCCAAAGTCCAGGTCCCTGTCCTTCCTGTGCAGGGACCCCAGCTCTGGATGCAGAGTTCCAGGTGGGCTCTCAGCAGAGCAGAGCAGAGGGGCAGAATCCCCTCCCTGCCCTGCTGCCCACGGTGCTCTGGGTGCAGCCCAGGACACGTTTGGCTTCCTGGGCTGGGAGTGCCATGGCTGGGTCAGGTCCAGACTCTCACCCACCAGCACCCCCGAGTCCTTCTCAGCAGGGCTGCTCTGGGTCTGTTCATCCCCAATCTCATATCAACAGGGATGAACCTATTAAATATGTTCAATCTATTTTGTAAACACAAATCAAGCTAATAGGAACCCATCTAATATTCATTAAGCCTTCCGAGAAAATCTTAAAATAGGCAATTATCAATTAGACTGGTAAACACATGCAAAGCTCTGTATACAGAGCTTATATATAAGAATATAATATAGGGGATAAGATGGGAAAGAAAGTTTCTTAATCACTGCTTAAAAATACATTCAAATTACAAACCCAAGGAAGCAAATGGAATATAATTCTAAATTATTGTCTTTCTGGTAAGTAGAATATAGAAGATACATGTCTTAAGTGAAAAAAAAGTTTCTAATATAAAGAAAAATAGAAATTATTCTGTTACATATTTCACTATATAGTCTTTTTCTTCTGTAGGCTATGGCCTACAAATATGCAGTTTGTCATTTATAGAAACAAGGAAAAATTCAATTTTTTCTTTTTATTAGAGAGACATCAATAATCTCAGATGCTTTCTTTCACAGACTAAAATACTGCCATTTCACTCAGTTTCTGCTGTGACTTTTGAAGATTAGGCAGGAAGATGCTAACTACCTTTTCTGCTTTATTTTCAAGGCGAGAAGTATATATGTGTCTGCTACTTTTTTCAGCTTGGCTACAACAGAAAAATCTGGCCATCAGCATCATGAAGTGCCAAAAAATAAAAGATTAAACTGCAGTTTCAAGCACAATTGGAGAAGAACTTGATATATTGCAGCAACCTGACAAGTCAGTGCCAAGTAAAGGCTCCAAAATGGAAATCTGTCCTCAGAAGCAAAATATTAACTCCAGTCACTGCTGCTCCTTAGTCCATCATTACTTTGGTTAAGAAAGGTGTAGAGGAGATACAATGGCAAGTGTGGACATTGCACAGGACACTTTTTGATGACAAAGAAAATAGGAAGAAAGGAAGAAAAGAAAGGAAAAGGATTTGATAGTTTTTGTCCTCCCAAGAACAACAAGGGCCTGTCAGACTCAAATACCCTGAGAAAAACTGGGTGACTACTCCAGTTAAAAAAGCAGCAGACCAGGTTAGTTAATTCAGGTGTCTGTTCAGGCACCTCACTCTGCCACACCGACATTTATTTAAAGACAAATGTTAGTGACCTGTCCTGAAATGTGTTTCATTTAGGACTTTAGGTTTCTTTCAGGGTAAATTTTGTCCTTTAAATTCAAGTCATTACTGTGCAATATAAAGTCTTTGAATTTGGCTTAGGAGAATGTATTTTACAGATGGGGAAACTTCTGCCAATGTTATCTTTTAGGTAGTAATTCCCTTTGAGCAACTGCTGGCAGCAGTGCTTCCCAGTGGCAAGAAAGGGCTTTGTCACAGCTATTTCATTTGCACAGTAACTACTTACAGTACAGAGAACAGAAATCTGTTCTGTTACAGAAATCCTCACCAATGAAATGAAGAAATATTCTCCTTTTTTTTTTCTTTTTTACTACAGCTATTGAATATGCTTTATTCTTATGTCTGCATTTCCACAATCTCACAATGCTACCAAGATTGCTTCCAAATGAGGTGCACTGATGATTGAGTAGAAAGTGGTGCACTCTCTGCTGTGTTTCACAGATACCACTGATTACAGATCTGCTTGGCCTTCTGCATGCATACACATCTTACACTATGAAATCCTAGTTGCATTTTATCAGCTTATATTTCACTATCAGGGAAAGGCTTCTTTACCTTTTATATTATTCACTGTATTAGGATGTGCTATTTCACTCTGTGACTGACTGTCACAGAAGATGAGCAGATCTGATCCATGACTAGGTAAATGCTTAATTTTTCAATCTTTTCACTTTATGGGAAAACACAACTCCTGTTAAAACTCAGGCTATGACACCATGTCAATTAGGGAACATATTTGTTTCTACTGAACACAACTGCCAGGAAATAACACATAACACTGACTGGTTTGCATTTATGGCAATCACATTATGTCTTCAACTTATACTGATAGGACATTCAATACTTGCATTCAAGTGTAGCTGAAACAAGGTACTTGGAAATTGAACAAGAAATTCATGCTTGTATTTTGTTTTCACCTTTTCAGTCATGAATCTGTAAATATCTGAATTTACCATTTATATGCTTGGCTTCAGTATTAGTAAATGCAGCTAGTGACAGGTACATTTAATTTATCCTCATTATAACAAATAGCTTTTGAAATTCAGGAAATGTGTGCATCCATCCATCATATTTTGACATGTAAATGATCACTTGAAAATTAATGTTTCTTGCTTCTGGCTTGCTGTCCCATAAAAACTTTATTATTCTGCTGAACTGTACATCTTTCTATAATATTTCCAGGGAATGTGCTCCATTGCATATAGAGCTCAAATTGATCAAAAATCTCAATATTTGCTTCATATATTTATCTGAGCTGAAAAGTGAAAATAAAGACAGATGATTGTAATTTTTACTGTGCTCTATCCTGGCTTATGATGGACTGCCAATCTGAGCTTCTAGTTAATATATTTTGTTCATGTGATTAGGAGTCATGCTTGAAATGCAGTTCTATTCCTGCTTTTCCTCATTTATCTCAGAACTCTAAAATACATGGACCTGCAAACAGCTTTACATTAAGGACTGCTGTCTCTCTGCATGGACCAGCACTCACTCCACAGGTGTTCACTCAATGACTTTAGGGCAAGAACAAGTTCCAGGATGAAGATGAGGCACATGAGCTCGCTCAGTTAGTCCAGCACAGCTCCTTGAATTCAGCTTAGTGTGCATGTGGTGCAAACACAAATCTTTGTTGTCTAAGGTGTAGATAGGGAGTGCAAGTGCAACCTATTTGGTTTGAATTATGCTTTTTCAGGTATTTTTGAGACTTCGCAATTTTACACGTCTCGACTCATGTCCTGGTAGGGTGAACATGGGGTTTAGCTACCCCTGCAGCTGCTCTTCTGGAATTGCTGAAATCTGCCATCTGCCTAAATTCCTCAGTGCAAGAGTGCTCTCTCTTTATTATAATATGTAAAGCATATTAGTTTAGTTCCTGCTAATGGAGCACTTTCTTAGATTTTTTATATTCATGTAGCTCAGGACAGCGAAGACAATTATCCCTTTAGGAATAAAAGGATTGCTCTGTATTTGTGTTCTCTGCTATTGCACACAGGAAAGTCAATACCTACAGTGCACCAAACTTAATCTGTGTGTAGCAGGCACAACGTTTTCCTCCAAGTACGGCTGCTGGACTCATACACCTGCTCTGGATCATGGCTTTGGATTCCTGGTTCCTGTTGCATTCATTCACCATTCAAGCACATACTTCTCCTTCCCTACATATTTTCATGAATTTGCTGAAGGATTCTCTGTCTATTACAACCCAGATTCCATGGGATCAGCCCAGCAGTGAATTACGTTAGCAAATTCTCTACTGCACAATCCCAAGTCATTTTGCATGGAGCTTGTGCTGGCTGCACCACCTACCACTTTTATGCAGCTTTTTGAGACCAAATCCTTGTAACTTAAAAAGTAGTACGAATTTTATACTGATATCCTGAAATTAAACCTCCTCTAAATGATTTTACCCTCAAAATATACTCTTTCTTGCGTTATGTGACACATCTCTAGACTGCCAATCTGATTAAATATTTGCCGTTTTCGTAGCTAAGTGGTCTGCTGGCATTTCTGAAATATTTTACACAGCTACGGCTGAAATCTTAATTAGATCGAGCAAAAGATAAAGTTGGAGCCAATATATGTAAACAGAGCAGTGACCCTGGCCTGCACGTTTTCACTGAGAAACCTTAATGCAAAAATTTCAAGAAAAAAAAAGAGGAACATGCGGTCACTAATAAACGCTTAACTAGGAAAGATACAAGCTAGAAACACGTCTGGAAAACCCGCAAAGACTGCGATGAAGAGTAACAGGCGGAGAGCGTATCTGAGAATACGACAACATTCTTCTGCTTCCTGACTAACAAAGCACAGCTCCGACGGCCACAACAGCCGCACGACAGGAGAGCGGCAGCCATTCCATAGACCCCCTCAGTAACGCCAGCCATGCCAGCCCAGCACCGCCCCGGCAGCGATTCCGCCGCGTCACCGCGCGGCCGCCGCGGCCCTTCCGGGGCGCTGTGCCCGCCCTGCNCTGCCCGCGTTGTGCGAGCGGCAGTACAGCTCCCGCGGCAAGGTGAGTCCGCAGCGCCGCCCGTGCACCGGGCCCAGGCTGCCGGCCCGCCTGGGGCAGGCGGCCTTTCCAGGCAGGCGGCCTTTCCAGGCGGGCCACATTGGCGGCCAGGTGTAAGAAGGACACATTACCTGTTGGTAGAATTGCCTTGCTAAGGGTTAGGGCTTATATTTCAGTGATCTCAGTTCTAGGGGCACGCTAACAAGACTTGGGGAGAGGAGTGTACTGCTGGTAGTGGACACAAAGAATGCAGAGCTCACGGGCCACAAGGGCGTTTGACAGCAGTCCCGGGATAAGGAAGAAACAAAGCCAACCCAGCAACTGTGCTAGAATCTCTCTGACTGGGTAAAAAGTTAATTCTGGCAGGAGGAGATCATGACGACAGACCCAAGAAACCCACCGACTCGAGGAAGTCCATGCGGACTAACTAGCATAAGAACTGAGGGAATCACTTTATTAATAGCATACTAGTTAAAAAACAACTATGTAACTTTTAGGCAGTGGACATCAATGCCTTTGTTTGCTAAAATATATAAATAGTATAAAGTTTTGATAGCTGTTTGCTGGCTTTGTGGATTTCCTACCCTCAGAAACTATAAATAAATCAAGTACTTTGACTTAGAGCGTGCATCAGCTTCCTGCACACTGTATGAAAGAATCTGTGTTGGAATGACAGTGTCTTCCTGGAGTAGAAAATGCTGTGTTCTGATACTAGCAAAGAACACCAGGCTCACTAACTCCCTGCTGGTTCAGAGCCTGAATTAGAGAGATGAACTCTGTGTTCCTAAAACTTGTGGCCATAGTTTTTCAGCAAAATGTTGCTGATTGCTCTAAGGAGTTTCCTGGTTCCTGAAGCTCAAAGCTTTGAAAAGCAAGGAAGCCACATTTCTTTAAAGTATCTTATTATTTGGCATGAGCATGAATAACATAAATAAAAGTTAGTGTTGGACCTTTTAGTCATACTGTTTTTCTGCATTTTTTTACATTTACCCAAGATAAGTGTTAACTGTAGCATCCTTTTCCAAAGTCTGCTTGCTCCTTATGATAAAGTCACTGCTCCCTGAGTCTCTAGGTAATGGCTCTGTACTAGTATCATGCTTGTGAAGAATGATGTCCTTAATGGCCCCCTGAATCCAGTTTTCTTAATCCTTAAATTTAGTAGTTTCACAAATGCGAAACTGTAAACCAAAGTTTCCCAGCTCCCTCTGTACATAAGAACATAGTACCTTTCAGACACTTCCCAGCATACTTCATAATTATTCAGTGATAAAAAAATATATCTGTGTGTGTATTACTAAAGTGAAATTACTGGCATTTTAAACAATGGTGATAATTTAAGTCTTGTATCTCTGTTCAACCTGTGCTTCTTGTAGAGAAAAATTAATTAAAATGATTAATTCGGTTTTTTAAAGGCAGGGTCATATGGTATATAGAGACTGTAAGCTTGATTTATGAAAAGAAATTTTGCTGTTTTTCAGGAAAAATTAGATATGTCGACATATCCCGTTGAAAGCATTAGAAACTTCAGTATTATAGCTCATGTAGATCATGGCAAAAGTACACTAGCAGACAGATTGCTGGAAATAACAGGTAAGCATTCTCATTTTATACTACCTTTTTTTGACATGGAAAGTGGCATCTTAATTTTCTGCACCTTTGATTATTGCTAAAATTTCTAATGTTTTTGCTCTTCTAGTGTTGCTTGTGCTTTTAGGCTCTCAGTTGTGTAGTGTTACAGATACATGGACTTTGTGGTTGAGATCTGCCTACATGTTGGCATAAGGAAGTGTGTAATTCATTTAAAGAAGTACATATTTTGGAAAGAGCCTGAAAAGGAGTGTACTTCCATGTTCAGAATGTTACTCCTGTCATTCCAACCAGTCATCCATTAGAACAGTACATGGCAAGTTTATGATGTTTACTGCCAGTGGTTGGGATGGACAGAAGGGGTGGGACTGTCATGACCTGAGAGTTCTGGACTCTCATTTAAGGGTGAACAAAACAAAACCAGTAAGAGAAGCTTTTGATCAAAGTTATTTTTTATGATTACCTCCCATGTATCACTGTGAGCATTTTTGTTTGATGCCTGTGATAAAGTGGGATTTTGAATTCAGGTCTGTCACTCTATGCTAATGCTCCTCTTGCACTTGAGATTGGTTTTAGAGCTATGGGCCACTGCAGTGATAGGAGGTGAAGTTTCCTTAAAACCAAAATTATTTACAATTGAATGGAATTTTTGCTTCTCCTTAATCCCTCAGACAATGTTTTTTATCCTGCTTATTCAGGATAGTATTTTATATAAATTTATTGTGTAAACTTTATTTGACAAATGTAAAGAGTTGATGAACAGTTGTTTTTGATTGAAAGTCTTAGTTTAGCTTAATTGTATGGGAAAGCTTCATTTGCTCTTGCTTAACTCTTGGTTAATGGCATTTTCAAGATTTATGTGGCAAATTAGGTAATAAAGCTTTTTTTTTTCCTTATTTGTAGGAACAATTTCTAAAACTGACCGTAATAAGCAAGTGCTGGATAAACTTCAAGTGGAACGGGAAAGAGGAATTACAGTTAAAGCCCAGTCTGCATCTCTCTTTTACAATCATGAAGGCATAAACTACCTCTTAAATCTTATTGACACACCAGTAAGTTAAATATAAATAGTGTTGAAATCACATAAATCTAAATGTCTTTATAGTTAAAAGGAGGAGATTTATGGCTTCTTGTGTTTATTCAATTCCTCTTTTATAAGAATGTCAGCATATATACAAAAGAAGACAACATAGTACAGAAATCTTTGCAAAAGACTCTAGAAATACCTGAAATTGTTAACATTTGTTTTCTCCACAGGGCCACGTAGATTTCAGCTATGAAGTGTCACGGTCACTGTCTGCCTGTCAAGGTGTCATACTTGTAGTGGATGCAAACGAGGTGTAGTACTTAATTCTTCTTTTCTATTTAGTATTTCAGTATTTCCTTAAGCTAGAGGGAAACGAGGTGATGGGGTTTTTTTCAGTTTTCCACAAATGTTTTTGCTTCTGGTCTATCTCCATGAAAGTGTTAGGTTACAAAAGAAGAGTAGTGGGAGTTTAAAAATCATCTAGAGAAAGATACTTGTATTGACAGATACCAGAGTTCTATGACATAGCAATAATAGCACAGGATCAATTAGTGAAGAATCAGATCCTGTATTTTAGAGATTATGAATTTTGCAAATGGCAGTCTGGAGAACTAGCTATTGTACTGACACTCATTTGAGTACCTTCAGTTAACAGACTAGAATATGAGGATTATTAGATCATGATTTTAAAGACATTATCATCAAAATACTTTGTAAGAATTTTTTCTATGGCATATTTATGATTTTACTGTACAAGTGTCAAATGAGTGCTACTGTTTCCCTTGTTATATCAAAAAAACAAACCAAACTAAGTAACGTTCAGTGATTATGAACACTTGCTCCTTCTTAGCTTGAGGAGCAAGTGGACTTCCTAAGTAAGCTTCAGTAATAAATATGTTCCCTAAATATGCTGATGGTTTTATATTTAATTTTTTTATGTCACTTTGAACTATTATGTGATTACTTGATATTGAATATTTGTCTTTCAGTCAGAATGCTTACAAACTCAACTTTTTGGTTATAATTTTTTTTAAAAAGTATTTTTGTTGTTTCTTTATATTAAAAAGTTAGGCCCATATATCCATAGTGAGTATCCCCATATAAACAATCTTCCACTTGATCTGTTCTGAGCAGAGGAAAGACAACTAGTACCTTCTGATTTCCCCCTTCTTTTCCCACCCCATGTCCATTTCTGCCCTCTCTGATCAAGTTGTGATATTACTGCTTTATAGTAGCATTTCATTAGCATCTCTATCTGTTTTCTCTTGTCTGGTTCTTGGATCTGGAAGAGAATCTTCCTTTTTCCTCTAATCAGATCTATTGATTTTGCCATCCTTTTGAAAGAAATGTGGCATATAAACTTTATAATTTGTTTTCTTTTTTAAAAGTAACTGTATGGTAAGTTGAAGGTATGTTCCTGCTCTGTAGAGTAACTATGGTCTATGTAACTGTATCACCATTATAAACATCTCTTTGTCTTTGTCAGAGTCCACCTGTAAATAGTTAGTTGAGAATTAAAAAGTCTGTTCTTTGAGGTATCTATTCTTTCTTTCTGAATAGCCAACATCACAGCATGCAGAAAAATATGTACTTGGTATATGCATAATACTGTGTTACCTATAAATAATTCCATGAAAGTGGTCACAGATACAGTATTATTGGTTTGTTAACTTATATCCAGATTATGAGAAATTATAATTAGGAAAGTTGTTTTCCTTCTCAGCAGTTGCATATAATCAATCACCTTTTACTTATCCTAAATGAAAGAGGTGATAGAATAGCAAAGTAATCTTCAGTTATATAGTGTGCTTAAAAATACTCCCCAAACCACACCAAAACTGAGGAGCTCTCTGTGTTAAACTTTATTATGTTGTTTTCTAGGGTATTCAGGCTCAGACAGTGGCAAACTTCTATCTTGCCTTTGAAGCACAACTTTCAATAATTCCTGTCATAAATAAGGTAATAAAGATTTTAGCTTTTTTTTCTGTTAAATATTTGGGTTGTTTAGATGTGTGTAAGGCTGATCAGAAATGTAACCTCAAAGAGAAGCATATAACAAAGAA
>VZRX01001530.1:0-14754 GCA_013398075.1 Notiomystis cincta
TTCTCACAGAAGCCACCTCTGCGCCCCCACCTCCCGCTACCGGAAAGCGGGCTGTGCCAAACCAGCACAGCAGCTTGTGCTTGACTCTCAAGGAAGCAGCATCCCTAATCTTTGTTAATAATGTAGCAACACTTGGTGATCTGACTCTATTAGCTCTTCAAGTAAGAGCCTACAATTATTGAACTGTGTTTTACTTTGCTAAGGTGAAAGGTGAGGGCTGCCTTCCTGAGCACATGAATTTACCTGTTAAAATGGCCACAGCCTCTGGCTTCTTTTAGATGATTGTGTGACTTTGGATAAATCTGGTAGGAGTGATACTGAAATGGAGTTGCAATTTATATTTTTATCCTGAGACTGGTGCTTCTGGTATTGCATAAAGTCATTTAAGTGGCAAACTAAAAGATGTCCATTGCCTCCCACTGTCCATATCTCTGCCAGATCCCTTCTACAGGTGTGTGATGCTGCCAGCATTGTCACATTGCTATATGTGGGACGGGCAGAGATGGGGCAGGCCAAATTCCCCAAATCCCAGCACTGGTGACAGCCACTGCAGCCTTGCCAGTGGTTTACAAATACCCTGCTCAGGCCATCCCTGCAAAGACTTTTCCTTTCCTAATATGTTCTCTGGGCAGCAGTAGCAAGGCTGATAAGGCAGAGTGCTGAGGGTTACTAAGATGATGATGATGATTTTTTGGGGCACTTGCATGTGATATTAAAGCATGTGCTCTTCTCAGTTGTTAGTTGTCTGTTGTGCCTCTGTGTTTTACAGTAGTGAGAGGAGTTATGTGTGGCTAACAGCAAAGCTTTCCTTTCTTGCCTCTGGGATCTTATTTTTGCCCTCGATGAAGAACACATGCAAGTGAGGACTGAAATACCTAATCTGAAATACCTAATCTGAAATGACCCCAAATTAAATTTACTTTCCTTCATTCTAGCAGTGGATCTGTGTCAGGAGGGGTATTACAGCAGTTTTATTTGTCACACACCCCACTATGCAAGCAAGAGAGAAACCCAGGCAATTTTCTTGCCATTTTAGGTTGTGATGGAAATGAGAGGAGCTCCCCTATTGCTAGAATATGGTAGACAGGTATTATTGTTATGACAATGTGAGCTATATCGTTAACTCTTTTTCTGTTACAGTTCACGATCTGCAGAGCTTCGGACTT
This sequence comes from Notiomystis cincta, assembly GCA_013398075.1. Lineage (NCBI taxonomy): Eukaryota > Metazoa > Chordata > Aves > Passeriformes > Notiomystidae > Notiomystis > Notiomystis cincta. The sequence goes on from VZRX01001530.1 coordinate 1,167, forward strand.
GATAATGTAAGTGTTCCTAAGGCAGCATTCTAGTTCTCTTAGTCTATTTTCCTTCTGGATTTCCCTCCCATTACCACATTGATATTGCAGCAGATTTGAGTCTAAGCAGAACCTGGGTCCTGCTTTCACAGAGGGTTCTGAAATACATTCTGGGACATTTGCATGCTGCTTGGAAAGCCTGTGCCTCTCTTCCTGAGCCTGCCTTTCTCCTTAATCTATGCTTCACAGTTTCTTAAGGTTGATATTGTCACAACTGCTTCTGGATCTGTTGGAGTTTACCTTGTGCTAGGAGGAAAGCAGAAGATGCTCATACCTGTTCCTCTGAGGCAGCTGACAGCATGTGCTCCTTTGGCAGGGAGAGGAGTGGGTGGGAGAGCCTGCTCTGTAGATGGAAGGAAAGGGCACCAGGATCTGAGGATTTCCAGCAGAAGAAGGAAAAATTCCTTGTCTTGAAATCTCCTACAAATAAAAAAGAAGAGTAAATGTTTTGGAGTTTACTGTCAGGATGCACAGAGAAAAGGAGCACCTGTCTTTATTCTAGAGCCATGCTCAGGAAAATACACAAATAATGAACTTCAGGCCCCTTACCTTGCCCCTCATGTGTTGTACAGATGTTTGAGTTATTAGCATTTCCATTTCAGATCAATATGACGCACTATATCAAACATCTCTCATTTGGAAGGGATTATCCAGGCATTGTGAACCCTCTGGATGGGACAGCCGTCACTGCACAGCAAGGTAAAAGCCAGCTGAGAGAAGTCTCTTTTTAAGTGTCTGTATTAATACGTGTTAGAAGAGAACAGGAGCAAAGTTCCCATTTTTAACAAGAATCTTGACAGTGTTAAGTGAAATGTGACTCTTTCTGGAGCAGCTGTCTCCATTCACCTGGAAGAAATCTGCCAATATGTTTGGATTCTGTGGCCTTTCTGAAAGACATCTCTGTTCAGTGTTTGTGGATGCACAACAGCAGGTACAGCATGTCATTATTGAAGGCTTACCTCAGATGTAGTTCAAGGAGAGCCCTGTCTACTACTACATGCAGTTAGAGAGAACCAGAAGATGCAGGGTAGAGAAAAAAGACCTAATTGGTAGTTGCTGGAGAGCTGTGATGTCTGCCTGACCTTGACATACCCAACAGTAAGAGCTTGAAAAGCTGCAGTGAAGTTGAAATATTGCTGGTCTTTTCTAAATAGCTCCAGATTTGCTGGCTTGAGAATGAAAGACAGTTTTCTCCTCATGCTGTTGCTGTGCATGAGTTTATTTCCACAAGCCTGCTTTTCTGTGAAAGGTCCTTTACATGCCACTGCAGAGTTATTTTTTTTTTAGATCCACTGAAGTCTGAAAAGTTTGTCTTTGCAGGTAATTGGAGCTTTATGTAATAAAGCTTGGAGAAAGAAGTAATTTGCTTGGAAGTGGTGATAGGATTGTTAGTCCTACCTGAATCTGTTCTTTTAAGTTTTCTACAACTGATTTTGATCCTTGCACCCAAATCAGAGGATGGTGTTTAAAAAAAAGGTACAGAAAAATTAAAAGGCATCATATTGCTCAATACGATTATGATACTGTAGTTAGTCTGTGGAGTAACAAACTATGTGAGAGGGAGGGCTTGTAGCTGACTGGTAAATTTCTGCATAAGCTCAACTTTTCATCTTAGCCTCAGGGAGCCAGTTGGTAAATTCTTGAAGAATTCATTCTGAAGACATGCTCCAGTAAAGAAGTAGGAGAAATAGATTGCAGGTTGAATTTATGTTTATTGCAGCTAAAGATACCATGTGCAAGAATTACTTCTGCTGTAGAAATGGATGAATAATCTCTAGGGAATTTCATAGAAAATAGTTTTTTCTTGCTTCTTGTTATCCTTAAGAGAACTGAAGGAACAGGCTGGTCTGAGGCAACAGAAAGGCTTCTTCTATTTTTTTCTTCACTGGTGCAGATCTTCCTTTTCATGCCATGCTTCTGCAGGAATAAATTGCAATGCTAATTGAAGATACTCATTTAGACGTCATTACGTTTTCTTAGGGCTATGTTGTTAAAAATAAGAAATTTTCCTGGACTAGAGTTGAATTCGCAAGAAGTTTTACTGGCAAACCTACAGCAAGTTTGTAGAACGTTTTCTATTTAGTCATGGCCAAAATGCCAAGAGTTTTGGTTTTGGTTGAAGCAGAAACGAGATTCACTTTGGCAAAGTGGAAGACTCATTTCAGACATTAACTTTACTGTCCTTGAAAACCTCCAGCAGCCGTTGTGCAGAAAGACATTCCCTGACAAGTTGAACAAAACCAGTTTGTGTCTACCTGACCTGTCAGTGAAAAGCTTCCAGCTTATTGCTGAATATTAATTGTGTCTCTCCCTGTCTTTGCTTACAGCTTCCATGATGTTTCAATATTTTGTCAAAGTGGTCCCCACTGTGTATAGGAAAGTAGATGGTGAAGTAAGTATCTTTTTCCCTGTTACTCTGACAAGTGAAAGCCTTCATTTTCTCCTCATATTCTTGATGCTGACAGTAACTGTGGATCCAGATGTGTTGCCAGATGTATACCAGGGGCTGTGTACTTGGAACCCCGAAGTGTGGAATTTGGTAAAGAAACCAGGATAGTATCTTTCTCAGCTGGCATTGTAATTAGGGTAAGATAACTTGTAGGGATGATAGAACATAATTTCATTTTACAGAAACCCAGTTTAATTGCTCTAAGAATAGGACTAGTATGAACAACATGTAGAAGAATGGCAGGGCACAGAGGAATGCTGCAGGGTGATCTTCATTTATGTGAAGATAGGCTATCTCTGTCCTGCCTCTATATATTGTTTCCTTTTTTCTCACTCTTGATTATTTATGGCTTTCTGCCATCCGTGCTGTCTCCTGAAGCATGCTTAGCAGAACTGCATGTTGGTAGAGGATGATGTAGACTTAGGGTTAAGAGGGACAGCTTACATCATTATGTACCAGGAGAGAGCAAGCAGTCCAGTCTGGGTGTGATGCATCCCTCATACTATGAGCTAGCTGCAGCTTTAACTGGTAGCCTGTAGTCAGAATAGACCTGATAGCAAATACCTGATCCTGACAGAGCTCTTAATGACTCTTTCTGACCACTGTCAGGCTGCCCACATGGGCAGAGCTACAATGATGTGGTTCACTGAACTCATGTTTTAGCAGCCCTTCCTATTCCCTGTTAGCAAAACGATGTTTGCTGTATTTGTTTCGTGGTAGGTGGTAAGAACCAACCAGTTCTCAGTTACACGACATGAGAAAATAGCCAATGGGCTGCTGGGAGACCAGGGTCTGCCTGGTGTCTTTGTGCTATATGAGCTTTCACCCATGATGGTGAAGCTGACAGAGAAACACAGGTAAGAGACATTTCATTCTATTTTGTTCATCCTTCATTGATTTTGTCCTTTTGCACAGCTTGAAACTTCATCCTCATTTAGACATGACCGTGCAAATGCCTGAAATTCATCCAAGCCCCTTCCCAGCTAGTGGAGAGGAAGAGGTGCTCACTGATGCCCTTCCTCTCCTTGTGACCCCTGATTTGGGATTGGGGTTTTTCTGTTATATGAAGCATTGTAATCCAGTCTCAAGATGGAAAAGGAAAGTGGTGCAAGGAGCCAGAAGTGTGATATAATGATTCTTGGGTCAAACTTCTGATGGGAAGACTAGATTTATAGAGCATATCCATCTCTCCAGCAGCACCCACACAGTACAGCTGGTTCCTTACTCTGCATTTGCTATAGCTTTTCTACATCTTGCAGCCAGTGTGGAACCTCTTCTCTCTGGGTTAATGGCTGGCATGCAACTGCAGGGGAGAGAAAGGGATTGTAGCTGTCCAGTCTTTGAGGTTCATAATGGGAGACAGACAATATCTATATCTTAAAATGTATTATCATGTGCTTAGGGATTTAGTTACTGTGTTACATGAGTTTGCTGTACATTCTCACTAGTAGGAATGAATCGTGTCTTAGGGATTAAAAGCCCATCTTTTAAGTTTATAAATTCAGTACTTCCTCTTAGTGCTGCTGACTAAAAGTAGCAGTGACAAACTCCATTCTGTAGCCAACAGGGGTTAATGAATTCTTTAATCTGAGAATTGTCAGCTATGAATATTTAGGTAATGCATATGGTATGATGAACATTAATATAATTATTAGTTAATTGTTACATACCTGACATTGGTATCTGAACTCACTGTGATTGTTCAAATTCTAGGTCCTTTACTCACTTTCTCACTGGAGTTTGTGCCATTGTTGGAGGCATATTTACAGGTATTACACCTTTCAATCATTTCACTTTCTAAAGTGTAAACATCTGCTATCTTATGCTTTCTAAAGTCTGCATGTCTGGTAATAAATTCCTGTTGGACGAAGAGAGATGATTTCAGCCTTCAGGAGATGGCACAGCGTGTTCTGCAGAGCCACAGGAGTGGCATCAGGCTGCAGTTAGCACTGGAGGCTCACAAGATACCGTAGATGATGTAGACCTATTACAGCATTTCGTTTCATTAGACCTGTAGACCTGTCATAATATTTCATTTCAGTGCTCTATGGGACATTTTGTTCTCAAACAAAGCTGTTCTTCACAGACCATTGAAAGTATCTGTACTTGCATTCTTGGCCAGCTTGGATCTGTAAGCAGATAGTTGCTTTCAAGTGGAACCAAAGAGAATAAAATCTGTGAGCCCAGGTTGCCATGGGCCTAATATGTATCTTAGAGATATCAAACTGTGTTCCCTCCCAGACAGCAGAACTCCAGCTGGTGTTCTGCAGGGTCTAGATGGGCTCTTGTGAGGAGAGGCTGTTCCTGCAGATCCATCTGAGTATCTGCACTTCACTCTCGGTGCTGGCATCTGGAATAGCTAATCAGTATCTGCTCAGCTCTGTGCATGGCAACAGCCTTGGTTCAGCTTTGCTCTCCAGGTAGTAATCCAGGGTGCTCATAGTCAGCAATGTGGGTGTTAAAGGCCAGCTTGATGATGTGGTCAGGGACCTGAGAAGCCAGTTTCTGTGCCACATAACATCTGTATCACATACCTATAAAATCTTACCTTTATCTGCAAAGTTTTCACATCATCTCAGGTGTCACAGTGCTCAGTTAACCTGATACCATTAAACATAATTTCTGTCTGCAATAAATTTTATCCTATTCGTCTCACTGGTTTGAAAAGTCTTTCAAAAATCACTTTCATGAGAAATTCAGGTGCCCTTTAGTACTGGCTGGGTTTGACAGCCAATTCATGTTTGCTGTCATACACCACGCTCAGACTCTGTATTCTAGAGATCAAATCAGGTGGTAGCCAGTAAGACCAGTTACTTGTACCAGCAATAGTGTGGCCAACAAGACCAGGGCAGTGACTGTCTCCCACTGCACACTGGTGGTGCACCTTGAATCCTGGCTTCAGTTCTGGACCCTTCATGAAGAGAAAGACATTGAGGTGCTGCAGTGAGTCCAGAGAAGGGAATGGAGCTGGGGAAGGAGCTGGAGCATAGGTCTGATGAGGAGCAGGGAGGGTGCTCAGCCTGGAGAAAAAGAAGCTCAAGAGGGACCTTCTTGCTCTCTACAGCTACATGAAAGGAGGTTTGAGCCAGGTGAGGGTCAGTCTCTTCTACCAGGGACAGGATGTAAGCAAATGGCCTCAAGTTGCACCAGGGAAGGTTTAGATTGTGTAACAGGGAAAATTTCATCATGGAAAGGATTGTCCAGCCATGGCACAGGCTGCCCAGGGCAGTGGTAGAGTCACCCTCCCTGGAGGAATTCAAAAGACATGTAGATGTGATACTTAGGGACGTGGTTTGGCGGTGGCTTGGCAGTGCTGGGGACAACTGGATGCTATGACCTTAGAGGTCTTTTCCAACCTAGATGATTCTATGGTATTCTAAAGTCACCACTGTAACAGTGTTTGTGTAACAGTATCAGATTGATTCCACAAGTAGAGATAATTTCAGGGCAAAGTGACCACATGAGAGTCATCTGAAGCATTACTCAAAGACCAAATATTAAGTCCAGTAATTCCATATTATATAGTAATAAATAGAAGATTCAATTCCCATTTTAGTTGCAACTCTGTGTCATATTGAAATGTATGTCTTTGTATATGGCCAAGTAATCATTTACTTATTCTTTTGATTGATGTTTGGAATAAAAGAAAGAAGAATATGAAGCTTTCAGTGATTTTTCAAATCATTGAAAAAAGGCTCCCTAGCAGCCTTTCTATTCCCTCCCTGGCAGGAGTTCAAGGTTCTTGTCTTGTGAAAACCTCAGTTGTCTGGGATTTGTGGTACAGTAGACCCATTCTGAGTTTTTCTGTGGTCACAAACAAGCACTGAATTAATAGACTTCTTCAGGGCTGGAGACGTTTGGGGGAAATACTGCAGAAAGAATTAAAGGCAGTGGTTTGTATTGCTTTGTGTCTGGTGGGTGTACATTGCCATCTCTAATAAAGGACATCTGTCAAGGGCAGCATATGGTGTTTCTAAGGTTGCTGTGAAATGAGCAAGGAATGGGAAACATGTCCTTTGCAATCTGAGTCAAGGCAACAATGTGGTGGAAAGCTCTCCACATCAGCTTCCTCTCCAAACTCCTCTCAGTCATCAGTAAACACACATGGCTCAGCCTGTCTCTTACTTCTGAAAAAGGGGTCCTTTCTAGAGAAGCATGATCACCTCTGCCCTGCAGGCTGGGTCTTGTCTGTCCTGAGGAGATGAGAACTTTGCTCTTCTGAAGAGCAGCAGCAGAACCTTTTTCTGTCTGGTGGACCTGGGATTCCTTTCCTCTAATAGCAGGGTTTGTGTTTTCTTTCCTTGGGAGTTGTTCTCTATTTAAGGCATGTCTGACTTCATCCATTTGGTTTTTTCCTTTTAGTTGCAGGTTTCATTGACTCCTTCATCTATCACTCAGCACGTGCCATCCAGAAGAAAATTGAACTTGGAAAGACAACATAAATAAGCAATGACATCAACCCATTAAAAACAAACAAACAAAACCCCCCAAAAACCAAACAACTCCAAAAAACAAATGAACAACACCCCCCCCAAGCCTCCAAGGAGAACTAAACAGGCTCTTTGAAACACGAGTGATCTTCTGAGTGCACAGGAGAAGAGGTTTGGAATTTCCAGATGGCCCTAACCACTTCTGTGTTACTGTGCTGTCTTTCACTGGCCTCAGTTTGTGGCTCGAATGACTTGAACCTTGCTGCTGTGAAGATTAGCTGTCATACCTGTCTCTGCAGACCCTACTGTCAAACTCCTTGTTGTCAGTCCAAGTTCCTCCAGTTCTGTTTCCCTTCCCAACAGAGATGCTGGAGATACTGCATTCTGTTTGCCTCTAGGAATGATGTACTTTATTGTCAAGAGACCTGTAATGGATTGAAGTTGCCATCAAATAAGCTTTCTAGCAACACCATCAGGGATTTTTAATTTTTCTTTAAAATGTTTCTGGATATGCTGATGCTGTATGTCAGACCTCTGTGAAAATGTGCTGAATCCCATCTCTTGCCTTCCAGCCATCCTGGGCTGCATGGAGAGCCTAAGCATTTGGGATGTGCTTTCTGTGCTGGAGGAGCTCCCAGTTGTTCTTATGAACAATGCAAGTTGATGTTTCAGCAAAAAAAAGTGTCTGGAATTTTAATTGATTTTTAAAGTATTTGTTGGGTTTTTTCATATCCCCTGGTGTATATTTTCAAATAAAGTCCATCCTCTGTTTGTTCTGGCAAGGCATATGGAGGAATAATTAAATTATTTGAACTAATCCTGGTGCTGAATTGGAAATTAGAATTAAAAGACACACCTGCATTGTGGCAAAGTGCATGGAGATTGTGATGATGAAGGGGCTTTTTTCTGTTAAATCATCTACACAAGTAGGTAAAGTGCTTGGTATGTGAAACTATATTGGGAGAAATTTGAAAATAATGAGGGAAAAATAATGATGAATTCATGCCTTATTCGATGTAAAACAGATTGATTACTCTTCAGTCTCAGGTCTGGATTTGCTTTGGTATCTAATCTTAGTCCAAGCAATTGGACAGGCACAGGATCAGATACTGCAGAGAGAAAGCTGTTTTAGAATTCATTTTAAAGCAGATTTTGCTAGGTGGTTGGTTCTTTTAATGAGTTGAACTTACCCATAAATCAGGGAGTCTAAAAAACTGCTGTTTTTTTCAGCTGGGGAGAGAAGCAATTTGTGGTGTGAGTAAGGAGAATGATTATTTTCAAGCAAGCATGTTGAAAAGCAGATTTCAGTGTATTTTTACAAGGATATTTAATGAATCCAGTGGGTCAGGATCACATAAGTACTACTATAGCATGACGAAGGGAACATAGTATCTGTATGTTTCATCAGGAACAAAAAGTGACCTGAACACTTTCAATTGCTCATCAGTGCACTCAGCTTTGTAACTAAATTTGTAAGAATAGTCAATGGAAGTAATGCAGCAAGAGTTTAACCCACAGTGAAACAGTTTTCTCTTGTTTCCTGTCAAGGACTGGCTTGTCCTTGATAGGAAAGGCAATTGCTTGTAAACTAGAAAAGCATTGGAGATCATTGCCCAGAGCACACCTGAGCACCTAAAGAAAGGGGAAGGGAAGGTGAAGGTGCAATACTTGTACTCATCATGGGAAACTGAAATTAGAGAAGAAATCAAAGACCCGGAGATTCTGCCTGGAAAGGCAGAAATTAAGGAAGCTGATAGTAATACAGGCTTCTGCTGTCAGTAGGAAGGATATGAGTAGGAGAGTTCTGGTGATTTTAGTAGACTGGAAGCCCAAGTGACTAAGAACCATGATTAAGCTGAATCTGGATCAAGGATGTTAGTGGTTGAAAGTGATAAAAGACATCCTGTTAACCCTGCTCTGGAGGAGAAAAACCTCCTTTGAGCAGCTTAGTCCCCAGGGTCTGCAGCCTTGTTCTGGAGGGGGGGTCTTGTTCTGCAGGAGTGTCCTTTTCAAAGTTGTAAGGGGTTAAAAAGCAAAGGAAGTGATGGTTCACATGTTTTCAAAGTTTATTCAACATAAGGTCTTTTCAAATTTATTTGATTCTGTTGTCTTCTGTCAGCATGTTTGATTTTTCCCTTCTTACTCTTCCTCGATACAATTTAAAAAATATTTTCTTAGTTAAAGACTGTAAGAATAAAAGTCTTAGTAAAAGACTGGGCAGGGTGAGGGGGACATCTTCCTTTCCTACAAACTACAAACCTCCCCCTAAAGCCATCTGTGGGTGGAAGTTTCAGCTCCGTCACGCGGACAGCCACGTTTGAGCAGCTGCTGTCCACCACTGGCACCCAGACTGGCTGCAGACAGCAGCTCACAGGCTCCATGCCCACCTCCAGCCCCAACATCTCCCCTTCCTGCCTTCCAAACAGCATGGGCAGAACCATGCCCATGTCCAGGTAAATGCAACATCACTGCTGCTGTGGGAGAATGGAACTCACAGTACTCAGCTGGTAGGACCAGCACAAGCAGTACTGAAACCCTGCAAATTGCCCAGGTGGTGGGGTGGAGCAGCAAACTGAAGAGCCAGGACAGCTGCTGGCAGTGCACTTTGGCCCCTTCCAGGCCAAACAGCCTGGCTCCAGTTTCTTGGAAATGCCTCATTTGTAAAATACAATCCTGCCTTCATGTGCCAGCCTCTCAATGAAGCTGAATTCAACATCAGCATCACACCCCCTTGTGTTCCAAAAGGCTCAGGACCAGTGGATTTTTTTCCAGTAGTGGTGCCAGTTGCCTTCACTGCTCCAAAGCCAAACACTGAGACCTGTGCATCTGCCAGCAAGAGCCAGTGCTGTGTGGACACTGAGGTGTCCTGCAAGCATTGGGACAAGCAGTGCAGGGGAGGTACAGTGACAGTGCCTGGTACCACTGGCTCTTCTCACCTGCTGGCAGGTGTGCAAGGCAAAGAGCAGGGCTGTGAAGGCAGTGGAAGGATACTGCCCATGATGCTGTGTCCAGTTGTCAGGGATGTACTTCAGGAAAGCTGGGCTTAGGATCAACACCTGAATGGGGAGTGATCAGGTGCTCTCCATTCTGGATCAGGACAGCCAGCCCAACACAGTGCAGCCATTGGCTCTCTGCCCAGCAGAGTTCTCTGGCCCTGAGGAGATGGAGCCCACAGAGCCATTGCCTTGTTTCTGTCGGCTTTGATGAACCATTTAACTCTCGCATATGTACTGCAAAAGCAGAGGCAAGCAGTGATCATGTAGCACACCTGCTGCTGAGGAGGCCCATTTCCTTGCAGAGGGTAGCCATCCACCCAGCCCAGTGGTATCCCCCACCCCTTGGGCTGGCCCAGCAGCATCCCCTGGCCTGGCTGTAGGAAGGGACACATCAAGCCCTTTGCCCCGCTGTAGGGACAGCTGCCATCCCACTCATGGTACTGCAGGTTGCCTGAGCCCTGTGGGGACAGGTTAATGCCCAGCTACCTCAAAGTGCCGGGCAGAGGGATGCCTGGTACACTTTGTGCTATCAGGACTGGTGCCAGGGCTCCAGTGAGGCACCAGAATCCCCAGACAACACTGCAGCATCCGCAGGGTTTCCAGCACAAGAGACACCATGCCCCAAAGCTGCCACACCACATGAGTTCTCTGGTAGAGAAGGTCTAGAGGTTTGAAGGGGATAAGGACAAGGTAGACATCGAGCCTAAGGTTCACTGCACTCTCTGGGTACATGAAGTGATGGGTTGTTCTCATGCCAACATCCAGCTCAAAGCCAGTGATCTTTGCTCTGTTCATCCTAAAGGACAGTAGGATGGCATGTCCCAAGACAAAGGTGCGTGGCTTGCTGGTCCCAGGTTCTTAGTCCCAGGCAGGGACAGCAGGTCACCCTAGCTAGCAGCAAAGAGGCTTACACAAGGCCTGTGTGTGTCCCAGGATGGAGGGTTCCAGGGAGCAGGGGCAGCCAGCCACTTCCATCACAGGGTTTGTGTTGGCAGATTTCAACAGCATGGCCAGGAGCTGGGACATGCCAGAGTTCTGGGAAGACAGGGAGAGACCAAGTTTCTTTAGGTCACTGTGCCGCTTTGGACACAAATCCAGGAGGAAACAACCCAAAAGGGAGTCTCTCTCCCTCTCTCCTGCCAGCCAAGCAAGCAGGTCCTGGCAGCCCTTCCCTCACAGGTTCGGGAAAAGAACTTCTCAAACGAAAGTGAAAAAACCCCTGTTTATTCAACAAAGAGAGTTCCCCCTCCCGTCCCAGAGGTGGAGGTCAGTGGGCCTCCCGAAATGCTCTCACATGTCCCAGGCCCAAGGCCCGAGCCCAGCCGGGCCCCGCCGGATCGAGGGGTCCCAACCACGAGTCCCAGAGATGGCGAGCTGGTCTCGGACGAAGGAAACGAGCTGAAAACCGTCCAGAAAGGAGCAGAAGCCGCAGAAGCAGATCTCCGTTCCTCTCCAGCCGACAGCTGAAAGGAAAAGGTTGAGAGCAACCCCCCCTCCTCCACTACAGCAGAGTGGAAAAAAAGTCTCCAGCTGGGTAAACATATGTAAACATTCTGGCTGCAAGGTCAGGTGAGTCGCTCTGAAGAGTCCTCCCGGCTGCAGTTTAAAGGTACAAAAAACTTCCAGCAGGCAATGGGGAATACAGGATTGTCACAGAATCACCCCACAACAGTCACCCACCTCAGCACCCAGTCATGAACGTCAATTAGCAGCCCATGGCTGGACCCTTTCAGCTGCCGTGAGTTCCCTACCACCACCCAAATCCTGCAGTGCAGTGGGTCCCACACATCAGTAGTTGGGACCCGGAGCACGGTGAAGAGCTGCTGAATTATGGCCTGGAGCTGGACACCACTTGGGGAACTACTTGCAGGGTCTAGGGGAGCAAGCGCAGTGACATGCAGCATTAGCCCCTCCACCAGTAACCCAAAGGGAGACAGAGCCTCATTTCTCCTAGTGGAGACCTGAGAAAGGACAGAAAAAACAGATGGGATATTAGAAAAAGGGTGCAAAACAGCCCAGGGGGGAAGGGTACAAGGTGGAGAAAGAGCTGAGCTGGTACTGCATCCCCTTATCCCCATCACATCTGGTTTTGGCTCTGCCCCACTGCAAACAGATTCAGAGAACCTGGGAAGAGCCACAAGCTCCTGCCCATTGCTTCACTTACCATCCACCACTGAACCACATCCGAGGAGAGCTCGTGGTCTGCACCTGTCAGCAGAGGCCTTGTAGTGGGCATTGAACCATGCAGAGCTGTTGGTACAGGCACTTTCAACTTCCCCAGCACACAAGCAGCAAATGAATATGGCAACTTGACTACACTGTTTCAGTTGTATTTTTCCATGTCTCTGCTGCTCTCTCTGCCAAGTACCATTCCTTATTCATCCATTCACTGAGGAGTAGATCCACACTGTCCAAATGGTACCACAGATGGGACTTACAGGCTTCTAATGGAACCTAATCATTCCTGCTCTCCATCGTCCTGAAAGTTTCCTCGGCCTCGACAGTAAGTTTTCCAGCTCTGTATTTCCCCCAGGAGCTCTCCTGCACCCTGGGTTCATGGCACTAAGCCCTGGAGAAGCCCCCAGATATTGCTGGTACCAGCCACCCCATCAGCTCTCCCCTGTCCTCTGCAGAGTCCGGGGCACACCAGGGTGAAGGATGGAGTTTCCACATCAGCAATCCTTGTCTGCATTGATCCCACCAGTGCTGGGCCCCAGCCAGTGTACACAGGGAGCTGCTCTGCACCATCCAAACTCCCTCTCACCCATTCCACTGAACTCTCCTGCCCTTCCTTCCTGCCCTGCTAATGAGCAGGGCTATCCTGCTCTGCAGCTATGCTTAGATTTTAGTTTTCTTTTCTTGGCCTTTCCTTTCCAATACTGACTCCTCAATCTTTGTCCTTTGTCCTGACCTCAAGGCCAGTCCTTCAGCTATCCCACTGGCTTTTTCTCACTCTCCTTTATCATACTTTTCTTGCTAAGCTTGATGAAAGTGCTTCTGAAGAGAAGTCACCATCTCAGGAGGAGAGCCTGAGCAGTGCCACGTGCCTGCTCACCAGGGAGCACAGAGAAGTGCAGAACATGTGCCCATGGCTATCTACAAGAAAACAGCTCTTGCAGAGCATCTCACTGTCTTGGTTTAAGAAAATCTAAGAGGAACACTGTAAAATTACTTCTCCCCCTTTGTTTTAACTGAAAGGAATGAGAAGGAGGTGTTTTACAAATAAACTGTGGGCCTGATGGTAGATGAGGCCAGATACAAAAAGATGAAAGAAGTAATGGGGAGAACAATAAATTCCACAGGAATTCCACTAATTGACACAAACTGTTACTCACTCAAGATGGTGCTAAATCTTTGGATTTAAAGAAAAAGAACAGAGAAATCAGGAAAAAGGAAAAAAAGGAGGGAAGGGTATACATTAGAAGGAGATCTTAGGTATCAGGCATTTTAGGAAATCTGTACCTCTCAAGTACCTCAGTCAATGGGGAAAGAGAGAGGAAAATGCAGGTGAGAAATTAGGATAAAAAGGAGGCTGCATCCCCTAAAAATTTGAGAGACCTCAGGGGAAATGCCCCATGGCCTCTCCTTTTATTGGAANTTGGAATAAAGTTACAGGACTCTTCTGTCTCTCTTTTGGAAATAAACCTCTGATGTTTGTGGACTAATTTTCCTGA
>VZRX01001531.1:0-10663 GCA_013398075.1 Notiomystis cincta
ATCCAAAAACAAACAAACAAACATACCCAAAAAAAACCACAACAAAACAGAAGAAAAAATACTCAGACATGAAATGCGCAGCACAAAAATCTCGTGGATTTTAAGAATAAGCAATTTTGTTAGGAAATATGAGAGGGTATAAATGAATATATAGAGAACTATTTCATAACTGCACTTCTATACATTTATTGGCTGAATGGTGACTGGCTTCAAATCACAGCAATGCTAATACAGGCCTCACATATAGCACACAGTAGGTACTGTCCTGGTTTGCTGAATTTGATGCAAACCTCCTTCCAACCAAAATCATCCTCTGCAGGGTTATGTTACAAAGAGCTGGCAGTAGAATACAGGTAAGCATCCAGATGAGCTTCTGTAAGGTTTTTCATATGCAAACTTTTTAAGAGAGCATTTCTAATCACAGGTGATATTTAAAGTGAGAATGCAGAAGTTGGAAATGGAGCTGGTATATGAAAAATATGTGTAACATTATTTGAACTCCAGCACACATTCAACTATTGGTAATAGGCATGAAATATAATTCAAAAAATAATTTAAGGAAAATTTTTCTTTCACTTTACCACTGCACCATGCTTAAAATGCATGTTTTGCTTATAATTTGCATTGTTATCTAAAAACCACTGTCTTCTTGACAGCCAGGACTTTGACATATGGAAGGCAGCTCAGCCTATCTTGGTAAAAACTTAAAATTCAGGTCACTCCAACTCAAAGACAAATGCACTCCATCTGCAAGTGTATGTGTGTACTTCATTGAGTGCTCATTAAATATAAGCAGCTGCTTAATAATAGTAAAAGTAATAATGATAATACAGAACTCCCGCAGCAAATACCAATGGTTCTCTGAGTGGCAAAGAAAGCAAATACTGTATTAAGCTTTACTTGAGCAAAAACCAGCCTGAATCATAGGATGACCAGGGATGTTAGGAAAGACAGTTCCATACTATCTAGTTTACTCATGAGGTACAATTGCTAAAAAGCTGAGAGGCTTTTTTATCCAAAAAATTTTTCCGCTTGAAAATGTCTTTTTTTTTCCATAAGAAGCATAAGTTCCAGGAAAATTCAGCAGGAGGAAAATAGTTTTTGAAAAAATTTATAATCTTTCAAATAATATTTTCAAGACAGAATTTGTTTGGAATTAACAAATTTGTTAAATGAAGATTTTAAAACATTTTTAGTGCTTTACTTCTGTATATCTTCACAAGGCCAATAGTTTTACATACTCTTACACAACAAAGCACATATACAAATAAATTAAAAGTTACATGATGTATGTAAAAATAACCATTATACTCAAAAATACTTAACTTAGGCTTCACATGTTAGAGAAAATGGAGCATATTTGTATTTCTGAACAGAAAGGAAAAATAATTTTAATGTAGAAGTTTCTAAGAAGAAGTAGCTGTATTTCTATCACTCTCAGTTAAGCTGTTCCCAGAGGTCAGTACATTCACTAGCTCTTGCTTTGTTAGCATCACAAGCCCACACAGAGGAAAAGAGCAATGTCTGAAATCTTGTTGTGTTTGAAAATTCATGTATATTCAGTCACCTCTGACTCTGGTACTCACTTTCCACAAGCACTCACGTGCTTTAAGTGTTAGTGTCATGAATACTGAGGAACCAGATGGTCACACTAACCACCACTCACTTCTCTGTAAATGTTAGAAAGGTCAGTTACAACTGAAGCACTTGTAAAGAGGGGAAATCATCTGAAAAAACATGTTTCTTAGGACTCAGAGGGATTTTCTGTGGATCTGATGGCTTTATGCAGTTGGCAGTGTTTTGTGAGCCGTCTGGTCCCCACAAAACAGCATGTGGGTTTGTTGGGCAATGACAAAATGATGGCTAACATGAGCTGAGTGGGTGTGGGTGACAGGCAGTAAGTGTCTGCAGGGAAGCTTGGCACAAGTGTACCTGGCAGATCTACTGTAATTAATGTTAAAAAAATCATCAAACTACTTAATCTGTAAGATGCCCATGGGCAGGAAAAATCTGAAAAGTCTTTTCTCTCTCCCTCTCAGCTGAAGCCTCAGTACATTTCAACTACCATAGGGAGGAGAAATATTTTTATTGAAGTACAATAGTCACAGCTTGAACAATCTGTTCTTGCTGTATATTTGAAGTTTAGATTCTCTCCTCTGAAATTAGTGGATTAGAAAGTGGAACACCATGTATAAACTATTTTTGATGTGAATTGTTTTACAATGCTAAATAAGCCTATCAATTACTCCCTGGATAAAACAGCTGAAAGTAGTTTTCCGTGTATTTCAGCACTTGCAGTCTGTTCCATTAGATATTGTTTCATTAAGCAATATGACTTCTGAGATCTACATGTGTTAATAGCTACGTGCAAGGGAAGAACCCACCCCCGCTGCAGCAGGTTGTCCCTGGTGCAGGAGCTGTAACACCCGTTTATCACTTTTATTATCCTCACTTTTATTTCCTTCCTGTAATGCTCTGTAATGACGGTGTAACATTTTTAACATGTAAGGAAATATCATCTCTCACAACACTCTATCTGTCTTCCAGTACAGTCATGCCTTTTGCATGCCAGAACCTCAATCTTTATCTCAATCAAGCAGCACTTGTGTGATTTCCTGTACCTTTGTCAGCTGCATGTGTTTAGGAAAGAAAACATAGTTGGCATTCTCAGGACAAGGAGTATGTCTTGCAACATAGCAGTGTCTCCAGCAGCTGTGATGGCTCTGGGCAGGACTTATTGAAACCTACTGTAAACCATTCAGCTGTCCTAGCAAGTGTGACATGGGAGGGACATAGAGACAGCAGACAAACTGCATTTTATGGAAAACTTTTCCACATTGGAAGCAGACATATCAGAAAAGTAAAACTTAGCCAAACTGATGTGGACACCAATACAACACCAAATCATACTAAGGAAAGAGCTCTCAGGAGAGTTTTAAATAGACTACTATCCATTTCAGTGGTCTTATCCCTTGTAATGATTATAAGCAGTAAAAATACAAAATGCCTACCTTCTCTGCCTTGCACATATTCCCAACCCCAAAAGCAGGAACCATTGGTCAATAACCAGACAATGTGCAGAAATCCCAAGAGTGATCCTGGTTTTGTTTCACACCTGAGAAAAGTTACTTTAGTACTCAGGAAGGCCCTATATGGCATGATGAGAAGAGGCTAAAGGCAGCGTTTAAACTGCTCTCTCACGTAAAAGAGCTGAACTGTAAAGCTGAAGGTTTTGTGCCCATTGTTTCTTGACACTGTCTGGCAGCCAGTGATTGACTCCTGACTTCAAGCCTCCTTATTCTAGAGGGGTATTTTTAATACACTTCCACTCTGATTCAGCATACTCTGAGCACCATACCTATACTTTGTTCCTTACTGCACCTAAAATGTTCAAGATGATAATGCATTGCATCTAGGAATGACTGCTGCATTTTTTGTCTTTAAAATAAGATACATACTGATTATTAAGTTTGAAAAGCTGTTGGAACTATGTAATAAATGAATGGATGATTTTGTTCATCCCCATGAACAAGGCACCAAAAGTACTGGACATGAGAGCACTACAAAAAGATAAGCTGCTCATCAGTCTGTCCAGCTGCCCACAGCTACCAGTGATCTCAACAGGTTTTAAATCACAAACTTCAAATATCATTATATTGAGGTGTCAACTTGACCCAGTCTTGATATTTTGCTGCCCTGTATGCAACTCTTCAGCTAAAAACTCAAACTCAAGTTTTATCAGATATTTAGAGTAATATATGGACAGAAAGACACCATTAAAGTGTCAAATTTTCCTTGCCCCTAGCAAAATTCAATGACAGAGTTAGGACTGAACAGAGAAGAAAAAGGAGGAAGATCAGGTCCAGTGTGCATTTCCATACAGAATAATTCTGCTACTTAGCAAACCTACAAGGAAAGAAAACACTGGAAAAAACCCTCAAATCTATTGTTTAAAATTTACTTCTGCTAGTGGAGACTTTAAGATCTAATTGTCATGGCAAGTTACATGAAACTTTAATAGATGTGGAATGTCCTTATAAATATACTTGGCTATGACTGGACTTTGTAGCATATGTAGAATAGGAGATTAAAATCTGTTAAGAGTTATTTTTGCTCTTCAGTGTATCATGTGAGAAGCAAATACAGTAAAATTTCATCAAGAAAGATGATTTGCTTGAAGGACCAGTGTCGTGTTTATTGAAAAACCAAAAAAACATAACTTAACAAAATAATTTCTGTTAATGGATGAAGGCAGCAACTAGGTAGCAAGAGCTTCAGCAGTAGCCAAGGACTAAGATGAATGTAAGGGTTCTGACTGAAAAAATGGTTAGCAAAGAGATGTTAAGTTAGCAAAAATAACAGGAGAAAAAAAAATCCCACCAAACATACAAGATGCCAAGTACAAGTCGTGATCTGCACAAGTCTTGCTCCAAAGATTTAATGGGACAAGAAATTAATGAAACAACAAAGAGTTGGGTAAACGCCTCAGTCAAGACAGTTATAGCAGCCATTACTCATCAACTTTCTTTAAATAAAAATGGCAATAGCCTCCTAATAACCTCTACAAGGGGTTTTGGTTAAGTGACCTCAGCAGATCAAAATGGCTTTTGCTTGTGCAAGTCCGCAAATTTGCACATGTACAAAATCACAGTTAGTGGAAAATTTATTTTTATTTTCTAGTTATTTTCCACTGCACTAGACTTTGACATTTTTGAAAGGAGGGACCACATCCTGTTCACACCATACAGAGCTTGACACTTCCAGTGTGACTGAGGTACCTCAACCAAGTTAGAGGCCAGACAGTAGAGCCCACACAGGAGGGGACAAGCAACAACACTGTTTTGATGATAATGGTCCACATTGAGTATCATGGCCCTCCTGACAGTTGTTCTTAGCCAACATCAGTCTTTAGGGATGATCCAGAAAAGATCAGAGTACTAGGACAGAACAAGCATATCTAGTGTCTAATGGACCTTCAGAAGATGAATGGGTCTGCCTGAGGATGCCCTGGACAACATTGGCAGAATTTACTTATTTCTGTTTCTACATGAATGGCATAGTCAGGTTACTTCAATAGGGCTGCTCCATTTCCATATATAAAGCTACAGGATCTAAATAGTGCTGCTTGTATTGGGTGAGCTGGACTCCCAGCCAAAATGTGAGCATGAGGGTTTCTTTTCTGTGAGTTTTGAAGGTCATATATCATTATCATTGCAGAGTCCTTGTTTCAAAAATGTGTGGTAGGGATAAAGTTGATAATAGTATTCCACAACTGCTCTAGTAAAAACAGTTAAAAAGCAAGAACATCATTAGTTACGGCTCTTGTGTTGTGTGTAGCAGCAATCTGAAAGAACTAGGTGTCACCTCTGCTATTCAGTTTTTGACTCTCCTCCAGAGCAGTCACTGGTTACAAATATGTTTTTCAAGCAAAGCAACAGTTATGACAAGGTGGAAGTTCTTAAACACAGAACCACCTTTACAAGTGAACACCAAAGCTGCTGCTCCACTCTAGTTGGACCCAGCAGACATCTGCTTCCCAGCTACAGATAAGAACCCCATTTCCATGGCATCCTTCACATAGGAAGCCACTCAGTGTTTCCCAGCCTGCCCTAGTGTCTCCACATGGACATGCAGCAGTGACAGAATGACAGTTTTATAATCACTCTTTCATTTACGATCTCTTTGATGGATGTCCCTGTCATGGAGTTACCCAAGCAGGAGAAGCGTCAGGTGTAGCTGAACTCCTGTGCTGAAGAAGTGCTTCTGCACCACCTGAAGTGCAGTGTGAGTATGGACACTTCTCAAATGCCTGGGGTCAGATGCTTTCCACTGATGTTTAAACTACCACCCTTTATGCTGAGGAAAACACAGTTCGTTATTGTGGCTCAGCTGACGCACATGCCCTTGTTCCTCCCAAGGACTGAGATCTGTGCCTGTAGTCCTGATTGGGCAGATCACAACCTCAAACTGTCTAAATGTCTGAGATGATATTTTATTGATTTCCTCTCACGCAGCAGCTGTACAGCTGGGGGGAAGTGACAGTGCTCTGTGCAATAGGTTGCACAAGAGCTCTGGGTAATGGCACTGTTGACTCCTCACAGCATACTGTTGTTTTTGTGTTTACCCTTGACACATAACAAATGCCATTTCTGGGAGCCAGCACCAAATTTTCTTTAAAACACCTTACAGGACAGAGCTTTGGGTGCAAGCACAGATGCTGCTCTTGCAAATTCCTCAGTCTTGTCCTAAACTTGAACTGCTGGGCTCCATTTTCACTCCTCAGAATACTGGATAGCAGGTTGTTGATTCCTCAGGATTTTCTCCATGAACTCTTCAGATGCAACATGTGCATTGCTATATACAGGACACTTCCTTATGAGCCTTTTCTGGATCTGTTCTTGTCCGTTCTGGACATCTGGTCTAGAGAGTCATTGGAAACTTCCCAGGCATTCAGGCACTGCAAGCACTGGAAGCACACCTGGACTATTAGGATAAACTTTGCCTGTAATCTAAAATCTCACTTTTACCTGCACTAGTTCAGTCCAACTAATATTCTCCCAGGATGAAATTTCAAGTATTTATATAATTTTTTGATCCAATGCTAGTTCCCTATTTGTCATGTCTTCTTCAAAGCAACCAGCTGAGGTCTTTTTCCTGATGATCCCTTCCTTCACTGATCTTCTACACAAACTAAGCCCTGCAAGCTCTGCTTTCTCTCAGTCCAGG
This sequence comes from Notiomystis cincta, assembly GCA_013398075.1. Classification (NCBI taxonomy): domain Eukaryota; kingdom Metazoa; phylum Chordata; class Aves; order Passeriformes; family Notiomystidae; genus Notiomystis; species Notiomystis cincta. The sequence goes on from VZRX01001531.1 coordinate 6,727, forward strand.
AGCAAGTTCAGTGTTACAGAAAGAGTGGTCCATTTGATCTCTAGTTATTTATGTATTCTGTAGCATTTCCATCTCCTCAGTTATAAAATTTCAGTGAAGCACCAACAGCTAGAGGTGTGCTTGTTACAGACATAGTTTTCAAGCATCCAATGGCTGTGATTAGTCTCCTCCATGAGACACCTGCATGAAACACACACCACAGGGCAACCAAAGCTGATCCTGCCTTAACAAGTACTTCATAGGGAATAGACCCAATGCAGCTGCCTCCTTACAGGTAGACATCCTCTGGGATCCTTGTTTCCACCTATGCAGGAGATATCAGGTGCAAGACCTGTGTATTGCACAACAGGCTTGGAGGTGATCAAGGTCCTAGCTCCTGGGCAGCTTTGTGATGGATTGTGGTGCTCCTACTGTGTAGCTGGTACCTCTGTGGGGGCACTGCCTGGGGAAACAGGCCTGGTCCTTCTGGCCCTTTGTGTCCCCTGCCTTGACAATAGAAAGTGACCCTCCTGTGATATTTCTGTGTGACTTCTTGTCCCTGGCCACAGCACAGTTCCCCAGAAAGACAGCAAAAAGACAGCCAGGAGGACTCCAGCAGCAGCAGGACCTGTTCTGGGATGCCATGGGCGAGTGACCAATACGTAAGTTCAGGAACTCCTATTTGCTCAGTGGGATGCTTTTGGTTCCTTGGGTCATGCAGTGAGAAACCCATTCTCCCCAGGCTGACCTGAAAGGTTTTTCCTGTTCTTTAAAGGAAATACACAATGGCAAGAGATGAGAAACTACCAACAGAAAGTTGTAGGGTTTTGTAAGCATCTCAAGTAAATAAATGTGTTTCTTCCTCTTCATCTTTAAAGAGTGGAGCACTTTATGGCATCTGACTTTGATTCACAGCTATATATTCACAAGAATATATGAACTAGACAGAATTTAAATGTAATAAATTTATATAAGGAAATGAGAATACAAATTCCTTGACTCACATCAGTCTGTAGTAATGTATACATTTAATGTAAAACCAACATCTTAAAGGTTCTTCCTTGTTTTCAGCTAGCTGCTGGACTTTGAGATCTTCTGCTTCATATGTGCAAAATGCTCATTAAATGATAGTCAGGTCCTATAAAATTAAAAAAGTACCTCCAAGCAACTCTGACAGTAAAAATACATTTCTAATGAAAAAAAAGAAACACAAAACCAAAAAAACTGCTGATAAGACTGACTAAACCAGCAAAGGGTATATATTGATGTGACCTACCACCAGAAGCATTTCTGTCATAAAGCAAAGGCTTGGTTTGTGTATGTTTACATCTTTAAAATTTTTTGTAGCAAGTTCTACATGGGAGTTGTCTCAATATTTACTCTGAGAAAACATTGGAGACTTGAAGAGTAAGCCACAAACTGCTATTTTTGAAATTCTTGTGGTGTGTTATTTCCCACTTGACCATTTCTTGAGATACTCTTGACCTTAGGTCTATGCAGCCATTAGTCCTAGAGTCTAAAGTCAATCTCCCCATGTCTGTGCTCCTGAGGATTCCCTTGGAGTGTTTCAAAACTATACTTTTCTTTGAAGAAAAGCACAACACTTCTGCCTTGAATTTCAGCTGGGGTTGGAGTTCAAAATAATACATGGATTTTGTGATACTTCTGTAAATACATGCACCAAATATATATATATATATATNATCTCATTAATTCTTCTGACTGCTTCGTGCCAATCACTGGATAGGAGGTTCTCACAGAAAAGCAACAAGAGTGTGTTCTTTGTGTAGGCAGTATTTTGTTGGCTCCAGCCACAGGATTTTAAGAGGTCATTACAAAGAAAAAATATCTTTAAAGCTGTCTTGTTCTCTGCCATAGTCAATAGCATGCACACACCACAGATCATTCTGTTCAAGCCTTCATCAGCCACGCCCAGACCTAGGATGGAAATTAAACACCTTTGTTCCAGCTGCTAACTCTATCTTCTCAAACAACTGTTTCCAGTTTCCAGACTGCCAGAAGACACAATGTTTTGGGCCACAAACTTTACAAGAAACTATCTGTCTATGAGACTAGTCAAGCTCTGCAATGACAGGGGTTAGATTAGAGAAAGCCCAAGTACTAGAAGTGGTGCCATCTTGATGATGGCAAATTTTCATATCATTACCTGGAAGCAGTGACTTAGTAAAGAAGATTAATGCAGAGATTCATGTCCTTGTCTTTTTATAAAGAAGGTGGTAAACATAATTTGATATGTAAAGGCAGAGGAGGGTCATGCACAAACACAAGGCAGGAAGAAGCTGAGATTGCAGGTTAGCTATGCTTGTATCTGTGTCTGTTGTGCAAAGCTCAGTTACAGTGGAGGTTTGGTCTTCCCATGATTATCTACATTCTAATGAGGAATCTCTCTAGAAGAAAAAAGTGAGAAATTGTTTGATACTCCTTATTCATTCTTTGGAAAATTATAGAAGAACAGTTCTTTGGAGAATAAGGAGCACTTCTTTTGAACAACACATATTCTATACATAAACATTCAGGAGCAATTCAAGATGTAAAAGCAACAAGTGAAAATGAGTTTATTAAAGTGAAATGTCTCCAAGAATTGTAGTGATGACTCCATCCCAGTCAGAAGTAGGTCATTACAATTGCTCTTATCATGGGACTGAACCTGATGGGGACCTGAATTACTGGCCTTACAAGAGCCAGGGGCTGGAACTTCATTCTATGCTCCATGAGCATGTGCAGATGTGGTCATGCAAAAATCAGAGACATGTACATAACATGTACTATAATTATAGTACATAACATGTTCTATAATTCATGTTATATTTAGCAAAAAACATACAGGGAAACCTTAAGATAACTTCAGCTCTTTTTTTTTTTTTAAATAAACTGGATTTAATGGTCGTACTGTGCTATTACAAACAACAGAAGACTCTTTGGCTGTATGTTTTGAAGTGGCGGACAGCCATTCTCTGGGAAGTGGTTTGATCACACCAAAGCTAAAACTTCCCTGGCAGGTCCTTTGTCCTGTCATGAGACTCAGGTGTGCACATAGTCATGGTGTTGCTTTAGATGCAGACTCACACAGCCATTTATTAAAGAAGAAAAGCCTCCCGCAAACACGAAGTCATACCAGCCTCAATCAAGAACACTCATTTATTCTTCAAGAAAAACGACCTAAATATCCAGTTAAACTTCCCAAAGTGTTCCTGAGAGTGCCAATACCTGGATTATTTGTTGTTCTTCATGATTTGACAACAACTCCATGACAAGATACGTGTATGGATATATATCTGTATGTATGGATTACAAAACACTGTATGATGATGAAGTTGTATGATGAAGGTGTATGAAGAACCTGACAAGAATCAGCTCTATGCATGTTCTTTAATACTTTCTCAGTGATAATTGCATTTTGAGGCACATCAATAAGTTTTAATCCCTTTATCATGTTCCCCATACATTTTATAATTCAAGTGTTTTAAATCAAATTTTCAGAGGATGCCTTGAAGCATTGTATCAGTACAGTTACCTGTCAACCAGACCTGCAGTCATATCAAACAAGATTGTTGTCTTTCTTTGATGACCAGAATTCCATGAAAATATAAGTTATGTGAACTTTTACAATTTGTAACATGTTAGTTCAAAACTAAGTAATAAAAAAGATGAAATAAGAAAATATTCTGTTCTGATAAGGTCAAAAATTAATCCAAGCTATTAATTTTAATTTTTCTAAATGCAGTCTTAGTGAAATAGGCATATTTCATCTAATTGCATTCAATATTTCATCTAAACATATCAGACTATAATTTTCACATTGAAGAACGTTTACCTTGATCTTTTCTGACCAGCTGTGAAACCAAAGCTCTTACTACTAATAATTTTCTAACTATTATGTCATCAGTATTGTCAATAGCCTCATGAGTCCTCTCTAGGAGGCTGATAGCACACAGGC
>VZRX01001531.1:10803-55854 GCA_013398075.1 Notiomystis cincta
TGTTCTCAGGACACATACATAGCTCATTCTTTTTATGCTACCAACACTATTTAATATGCTGTGTTGTAAATCCAACAGGCACAAGCTTTACATGACCCATATTGGGTAGCAGTAACTAAACAATAAGCTGACAGAAGTGAGCCAGGGACAGAAGTCCTTAATCACCCACGCAGCCCACTCCCTATAAACATGATTCTTTCATGTTTACCTAAAAGTAAACTAGTCCAGTGACTGTGGGGAGAGGAATGAAGTGAAATCTTGCAGTGATGCCATAGCTCAGGAGAAGAGGAGGAAGTGGATACTTAAAGATAAGAAGGAGCATACAGGGACATCAGTGGCCCGTATACTGATACGTGTATAGGAGATGTGGCACAGAGAACTCACCCAGCTCTACCTCCAGAAAGTGAAGCAAACACTCAGCTGGTGCTGCATAGCAGAGCCTGGGTGCTAGAAAACTACCCAGTGTGCATCTGCAGTGCTGTTATTTACACTGTTCTTTCATGAAATTTATTTCTAGTCTTGCAATGGAAAGCCTGACATTCAGACTTAATTAATACAAATTTTATTTATGTCACCCTGAAGTGTGTCCCTGAATATAGGAGCAAGGTAAAAGGGAGAGGAATTGAGAAAGATACTGAAATGGCATAATAAATCAAAGAAAACCACATTCAACCCACTACAGACTTATTTTAGAGACTGATATGGTAGGACTACTTGCTGCCACACCACAATGGTCTGAATAAGGAGGAGAGTTTCCAACTTGCAAGCATGAGGCAGGCTTGCAGTCCTGCCCACATCAGGTGGTCATGGGCAAGCAAGTGAGACATCAGGCCTGAGTATAAAGCTGTCAGCACAAGACCAAGGCATTGGCACACACAAGCATTTCTGCTCTTATCCTCCTCCTTCGGTCATAGCTCTAAGTACCTGGTATGGTCCAGACTTCTGCTGCCTACAAAATCAAAATTGGTTTTCTCACTCAGTCATGGAAACTAGTACACTGGTATATTAGGAAGCAAAAGGCTGATTGTCCCTAGATAAAGGGATTTCATTAACTATATATATAGCTATATAATGTGTATATATAGCATATAGTGTGTGTTTATGTATATATATACAGACAGATAACTGCCCTTCATGCCCTGTAGTCACACGGGAAATATGTCACCAAATAATTTTAAGTGCTGAGATCTGAAGGCAGTTGGGGTTGTGTCTGCCTAGGAATAAGCAGCAGTGACTGCCCCTGAAGTTTAAGACAATAAATCTGTTTTGCTAGCCCCTTACCTCAGATCAATCACCTTCACAGGCCTGTGGAGCTCTGAACTGGTACATAATTATTTTACCCACATTTGTTAAAAAAAAAATCAGTGAAAGAGTAACTTGCCCTTGCAAGCTTGACATGAGCTCAGGGCCAGTCTGCCCCACAGCCACGTGAGGCTGGTGCAGGACATGAGGGCAGTGCTGCTGCCGCGCTGTACGCCTGTGACACTGGGTAGAAATGTGCTTTGCAACCTCACACCTCATCTGCATGAGATTTGAGTTGCAGGATGAGCTGGTGAGGCACAGATTCAACACTCAGACCTGCTGGGTTGCCTGGATTTCCCTCAGGTCAGTCCATACTTTCAGCAGGATGGCAAACAGCCCCCTGAAATCTGCCCAGCCCCTGGCTCATGGGCCCAAGCTGCTGCCAGCGCAGGCTAGCAGTGTTTATCACAGTCACCATAGCCTGTGCAGGGCTCTATTCTGATCAGTTTCTGATAGCTCTGGAGTTCATGTCTGTGCTAAATAAACTCTGCTGATTTTGAAATAGTTGGAATTGTTGACTTACATAAGGGCATATTCATTGTCATACATCCCTGGCGATAAATAACCAGACTAGGCCTCAAAGGGGACGGACACAGCAGCACGAACATTGTTTCTATCAACACTGGCTGGAGATCTTCCAGATGATTTTCTTCTCCTTCAGAAAACACTGAGCTGAGCAAATAAAATAAAAAAAGCCAGTAAAGAAATTATTTGGTCATTGTTATAGTTTTCGATGGAAAAGTAGTGATGCCTTTTATGTGATAGTCCCATATGATTTATGTTGTGTTAGGTTTTTACCTAAAAGTTAAGCAAGAAAGAAATCAAATCAAGATATCTTGGCATAATCAAAATAAGATATAGGGCCTTTTTTCAAATAACATATTTCATGTCAAGCATTCCTAGCATTTCCAAAATTAAATACGCAAAGTACTTAATTTCATAGTAAATGACAACCTTTTAAATTTTGATGTTGAGCAAGGACAAAAGATAGGACTAAGGTGCTGAAACTTCTTCTCACATAGAAGTTTTTTTCTGGATTGAGTTCAACCCATGCCATGCAACAAGCTGTGGAATAAATAATTACACACAAATATTTTGCAAGGAAGATTAACAGGGCTTTCTCAGGACTAGAGGAAGTTAGGGGCAATGGGTCATGGGTACAAAGCAGCTACTTAAAACATCTTGTTTCACTATCCAGATGACAGAGATGGGGAAAATAATTTCTTTTCCTGTAAAAGGGAATTCTTGAGGAACAAGAACCACCTCTCAGCACAGAGAGGGAATATTCATTACATTAATGCACAACCATCACCAGGGAACAGGAATAATTCAGAGTTCAGTGTAAAGCAGGCCAGCAGTCTCGTGCTGGTCTAGTTTCCTCTTGTCCACTAAAGCATTAAAACATTCCTTTTTACTCTCTTTATTGTTGTTGTTGGTAGTGGTGGTGGTTTTTTTCCTAAGAGCATAGCTCAGATGAGGGGAGAATCCAGCTTTGTCAGAAGAAAGAATTCTTAAATAATTCCTATGTCCTTTGGAAGATGACTGAAAGCACTGCAATAAGAATATTCTAGGGGAATTTAGACATTCTTCACTCTGTTTATTTTCTTTGTTTATTTGAGGATCTGTTGGTTCATTCTTTACAACTGTGAAGACATCAAACAGTGGCACACAGGTATTCAATGAAAATGAACATCAACCCTTTGGTTTCAATATTTCAATATTTGTCAAATATTTCAGATTATTTTATTTCATTTGAAACAGACATTGAGGGCTTTTAGATTCCTGTGGCTCAGACCCAAACAAAAAGTTGGTCTCTAACTCCTACTGCAAGACATTGGAAATGGAGGCCTGCTGATTGTACCCCTTGAAAGGACAGAGGGAAATATTTTAGTGAGTTTAAAGAGCTGTGCCCCGTTTGAACAGCATTCCTTTTGCCAGTATTTTGACATCAGCAGATCAGGGGAGCTTTCTTGGGTATCTCTGGCTCCATTTTGACCTACCCAGAACTGGTTTTGTCTCCAAAATGGTATTTGCTCCATGTCTATACCAAGGTGAAAGAAGTCCTCAGTTCTGAGCACCCAGTCATCCCTTGAAGCAGCTTAGACTTTGCATTTGTGCCACTGTTAATTCTCAATGACTCATGCAGTAATGAGTTTAATATCTACTTTTATTATGTAAATAGTTAATTTGCCTTTCTCTACTATCATTGCCTACACTGGTTGTGGGCATCCAGCTGGCAACAGAGCCTGTTTCCTGAGACCATTTTACAGAGATTTGCAGCAGAACTGCAGTGCCATCACTGTGGGCAGCCCCACTCCCCAACAGCCCTCACCAGCATGAAGATGCTACTAATGAAAAAACATGATCAAAGAAAATCCTAGATGGACTCAACAGCCAAGACTGTAAGCGAGAAAAATACCTGGGACCTATCTGCTGACTGGCTCTGCATGTCCAAATTTAGATCTGTCTAAATGCCTGCACTCTCCTTAAGGAACTGCACAAGGAAGCATGTTCCTGACCTTTTGCTTTGGGTGCCCCATACTGCTGGCCATGGCACAGGTCTGTCCAAGACCCCATCTATCCCTCCAGCATTGTCCTTCCAAGAGAGACTTTCTTTCTTATTGGCCAGAAATGCATCAAACTGCAGTTGGGTGTACCAAACCAGACAGAAGCACACCTAGGGCTGTGCCAACAGATGGTGAGATCCTAACCTTCTTCAACTCTTTTCCACCCATTCTCCTCCAAAGTCTTCCGTCTAAGCTAGCAAGCTCAGACTCATGTCCAAAATACAAAATACACTTAAAGAAGTATCTACAAAAATCTAGCTCTGTCCACCTAAAAGTTGAGAATTCAGATTGCAGCTTCTGGAACTGATGATTACAATCTTCATGGGATTTAACATGTACTTGAGAATTTAGGAAATGAAATGGTAAAAAGTTAACACTCTAAAAAGAACTAAAAAAGAGAACGTTTCCTGCAGATGGTCTGTAGTTCTTGCACTGTGTGCAAGTGGCACAATTAATCCACTTTCATGTAAATGCTGGAAGAAATAATTACCTTCTTCTGATTTGTGGGGGCTTTTCTTTCGTAATTTGCAACTACTGTGTTACTCACACAAGACTCCAGACCAACTGGTAATCATCTCTTCAACAGACTAGCTATGTTTGTTAATATTTGTCTCTGCCTGCTCATAAAAGAATAAAAGATCTTGTTTGTTATACAAGACAAAATCAAGTTGACTCTCTGTGTAATTGGCAGGCTGAAATACCCAGGAATTATTACCACTAAAATCAGTAACAAGGGACTGAGATTGTTAATTTTAACAATCTTTGTTGTCTTGAACTCTTCTCAAGATCTAGACATCAAAAGCAAGCTCATTTCTACCTTCATCCTCATCTGTGAGAAATGAGTGGCTTTGCCCTTGCTGGACACACACTGGTGCCTCCCACATTTGTTTTCTTTGTCCAAATCCCCAATTAGCAGTGGATAAAGAATATTTGCACTTAAAGTTAATAACTCAGCTTTCTCTTCTGGGGAAAGGAAAAGGTCATAAGCTACATTTCTGTCTTTTAATAGACAAGGATTTTTATGTAACCTCGGTTACCGCTGGCATTCTGAAAACTCAGTGCTGTACACGAATTTGGCTCCGTGATGGTAATCCTGGGTGCACTGAGAGCAAGAAGGGACACATTCCAGTTGACATTGGTGTTTCTAAGCCATGTGGAAGGTGGCTGATGTCCAGAGAGGCTGATGTCCACAGTACCCCTCTTGCCTTGCCTACACCACAGCTGGGGACCTCATGGGCCCCCTTGCAGAGCTGCATGGAATTCCAGCCTGCTGCAGTGATTGTGTCTTCAGTTTTTCTTTTTCTTTCTTTATTATTCAGCTCTGTCCCTGAGGAGAATGGAACACATCTCCAGCTTCTAGCAGAGAGAGGAACAAAAGGCACAAAACTGATTTGCACCATGAAACACATTGTGATGAAGAAGTGGCCCCTCTGATCTGAAGTCTCCCATTTGCCACTTGATTTAGGCAAAACCACAAGTACCTCAAACACAGTTTCCTACTCAGCTTTCAGTCACCTGGGCTTAAGATCCATGCTGTTACACTAATCAATTATTTTTCTCTTTTAATTCTAGTGTGTCTGCACAATGCAGACAATAAAATACGGGCAGAAGGAGCTGCAAGATAAGATAAGGTAGAGGTTTGAACATTTTTCAAATTAACCCAACTGCTTTATGTCATTTGAGAAGATAACGTGCTTTTTCCTCTCATTGCTAATAAAACTGAGGCCTCAGAAATCCACAGAATGGGATGGTTGGTCCAGCCTCAGCCATGGATGGCCTTTTTTGCAATTGTCTGGGAAGAGCAGATCATCCCAAGTGGGGCCACCACAGTCTCTGGTGGCAGTGTGCAGTGTGCCAGAGCAGCACACTCATGGACAGACATCCTGTTACCAGTGTCCAGCCACAGAGTAAGGTACTGACTGTCCTTCCTGACCACATCCCAGGGGGAGAGGTTTCCACCCATAAAAGGGAGCACCCCTGCAGCCTAGTGAAGCCCAACAAAGTTCTGAGCTGAATCAGAGTCAGCCATATGTGAACCCAGACCTTTCAATCCTATGAATCTTCCAAATGTTTACATTTTTCTACAAGACTTATGCTAAACCAAAATTAAAATTTGATTCATACCATTTTTCTTTAATTTGCACAATGACTGTATATGGCCTACAGCATTTATGGGTGCTTCAAAACTGACACATTGTGAACAGCACAAAACAGCACAATGAGCTGGGCCACAGTGAAAAAGCTGTCATTTTGGCAAGTAAAGAAGGTACGGTGGTTGAGTGACACCTTGAAAGGACCTTTGGGGGCCTAAGGGATTTAATAGGAAATTTTGAATACCTTCTAAGAGTAGAATGAAAGAAATCACTGAAAATTCAGGTTCATTTTATGAAATGGGAAATGGAAAATAGTCCAAGGATACATTCATTGTTATTCATGGACATCTCATTCTATTTCATGATTTTTTTAACACTTTGAAGTATTTTTCAGCCTCCTGCTACTGTTTGTTCCGTATCGTGCTGTGACTAATCATAGCTGTTGCTTCAGAAATAGACTCACAACATAAGGAAAAAAGGCTCTAGGGGATTAAATAGAATTCCACTTGGAGGCCCATTTTTAGGTAGTATCCGAAAAAATGTATCTGTTGCCTATGCATAAGACCCAAGCATCTACATAGGCAGTTATCCAGACAACGTCTGTAAGGGAGAGTATCTGGAGACAACATAGAACATTTGTGCAAGCTGTTTCTGGAACAATTTTCCCTAATAGAACACATGGATGCTAATTGACCAGAAGACAATGAATACTGCTTAATTCTAGACATATGGGTAATTCCCACTGCGTGGTGTACCTGGGCAGATCAGCTGCTGGTGTTTCTGGAAAGCCTTTTAGTAAGTAAGCAGATAAGTTTTATTTGCTTTCAGCAGGACTGCACATGTGCTTCATATTAACTGAAGTATTGTGCTGGAGTTTTTCACTCCCAAGATGGGCTCTATTTGCTTTTTTCCTTGATCTGGGACTAGTTTAAACAAAAATATTCATCACTTGTAATTCGTTGTGACAGGCAAGTACCAAAAAAATGAATGTGCTGAAGCTGCAAAATCTGCTTCAGGATGCAAGGCAAGGTACAAAAAGACAGTGCTAGGTTTGCAATGGAGGGTCCCATTACACCTCTGACAGTGAGCCTTTACCCTTGCCCCAGCTGCTTTTACCCTGAAGTTTCAGGTGCTTTCATGCAATGGAGCCTGCAAGGACAGGGTTTGGGGAAGGAAAAGCTGCTGCAGCAGGCTCAGAGACAAGGCTTGCAGCAGCAAGGGTCCCTGATGATTTCCTGCAGACAGAGCCATACTTTGGTGGTGCATGGGCAAAGCACCTCTCTCCAAAGTGACCAGTGCAGTCCTGCTCTGCACAGCCCCAGACAGCCTCCAGCTTCTCTCCTGGCAGCACAGACTGCCAGGGCCCTGGAGTCACCAGGGCACTGAGTGATGACTTCTTTTATTATACACTTGCATATCATCTTGTGTTGACTACAGATCCCAGCTCAGAGACTGCACTTGATAGGATAGTTTGCAAGGTCTCTACCAACAAATGACACTTTCTTTAGGGCACAGATGTTGGCATTTGCTTTTCAACACCTCCCTGTAACTTTACACACACAGTCTGGGTTTATTCTGAAACAACATATTACAGCATAAAGGTTATAGCTTCCAGGAAAGGACTCTGACTCTGTCAATCCACACTGCCAGCCACCTCTGCTCTGACACTGTTGAGTTTGTTGTGCCTCAACTCAAGCAGGAAGAATATGTGGTGGAAGAGTCAACTTTTCCTGCTGCTCTCTTGTGGATGCTAGGTACAGTCCTTGCCGAACTCCCCTAGAATACAATTACTCACCTTCCTCCTAGTAAGAATGAGTATTAAATGCTGGATAAATTATTTTTGGTTCAGGTAGTGCCTGCTCTTCCACTCCATCACCACTTTGCGTTTTGCAAATTAACTGACCATTAAGGCTTTAAGGCTCTGCTCCACTTAGGTGAAATAGGTATAGATCTACATCCACCTTTGAAGCCAAAGGAAAACACCTCAGGACTTCTAGAGCAGCCTGTCAATTGCCTGCCTGGGCAAGGAGGGTACCAATGTAGAGCAATATCATAGAATCATAGAATGGTTTGGGTTGGAAGGGATCTTAAAGATAATGTAGTTCCAAGCCCCCTGCCACAACAGGGACACTTTCCACTAGTCCAAGTTGCCCAGAGCTCCATCCAGCCTGGTCTTGAACACTACCAGGGATGGTGCATCCACAACTTCTCTGGGCAACCTGTTCCAGTGTCTCGCCACCCTCAACAGTAAAGAGTTTTTTCCTAATATCTAATCTAAACCTACTCTTGTTCAGTTTGAAGCCATTCCTCCTTGTCCTGTCACTACATTCTCTTGTAAAAAGTCCATCTGTAAATTTGCTGAGGGTTCACTTGATCGCTCTATGTCATTAATAAGGATATTAAACAGTACTGTTCCACATGCAGAGTCCTGAGAGTCACTGATGTCCATCAGGAGGGACTTTGAGCCACTGACCATTACCTTCTGGATGCAACTACCCAGCCAGTTTCTTGTCCATCTAACAGTCCACACATCAAATCAAGGCTTTATTTGATAAATGTCATCTCTAGCCCTTTCATTGTGCACTGATGTATCACCCTGTCCTTGAAGGCCACTGGGTTGGTCAGGCAGGACTTGCCCTTCCTGCAGCCATGCTGGCTGTCCCAAATCACCTTCCTGTCCTCCATGTGCCTTAGCACAGTCTCTAGGACGACCTGTTCCATCATCCTCCCAGGCACAGAGGTGAGGCTGACAGGTCAGTAGTTTTCAGGTGTCCTGACACCTGTAGGCTTCTGCACACCTCAGAGTAGCTATCTGCAGGCTTCAAACACTGGCCTCTGGCTGCACATAAGGTAAAGCTTTCAGTTTGTCTTCTGAAGGAAGAAGGTATCTACTTTTAAGGACATTTGGTGTCAAAATATAGTATTAGCAAGTTAGCATTCCTGTGCCACTCAAGAGTGCCCACAGATCATTGCAATACTTTGGGATATTGCAAAAAGTACTGTATTCCACAGTCATAAATAAAGATACCTGTGTACCTCTAGATTTCTTTAAAAAGAAGGAATAGAAGAGAAGAAAAACATGTCCAAACAAACTCTCAAAATTATTGACATTTACAAAACCCACCATTTTTAGTAAGAAAGACTACGGAGTGCTTTCTGTTGAGGTGATTTCAAAGCAAACTGCGTGATATTGTCACCTTACTCGTGTTCACGATGGCTTAGGATGATCATGCTTAAAGAGAAGGTAGAACTAAAGAAAACAAACACCAGCAAGATAGAAACACACTGAAAAATAGGACCAGTCCCTTGCCTTTTGTATCCTGAAGCAGCCTACTCATTGGCTAGAGGTGCTGGACTCACTGTGCCTTGGCTGCCTCATCACAGCTGCCCACACACCTATGCTCCTGGGAAAGGAGGGGCATCCCACTGAAGCCAGCCTGGCACCAATTCCGTCAGCAGGTGTGGTACTGAGCACAGCAAACCATGGGGATAAAGTTTTCAGTGTCAAGGCTGTACTCTGCAAGGACTCAGGACATTTGATCTTCAGGTGAGGCAAACTGTGATGACACCAATGAGCAAAGATGTTTTGCATCAGCCCACAGACCCCAGCAGGCTTCCTGCAATGCTGCTGCTCCAGCTGTCGTGTTCTCCCAGGCTGGCATGCAGAACCAGCATCTGGTTCCTTTCATTCATGCTGGGTTTCCATAGCTGTTTCCATAAACAGTCTGACCTTTATTTTGACAGTACACATGTATTCTTTTTGAGCCCCGTGTTTTCCTCTCTGACTACTCACTACACCCCTCCTCACACTATATCACAGCTCTTTTCTCCACCATCTGCTGCAAGGAGCTCATTTGTCAAAGAGACAAGATCTTTAAGGATGTAGAAGAAGAAGCCCATCAACATTGCTTTTGTCCTACCACATTTTGTTGGAGAGGAGCTGGGGCCAGCTGGCCATGAAGAACATGGCTGGGTTCTTTAAATTAATTTTAAAATAAATGTTGATCAAGGGCACATTGTCCTCATGTCAATGAAAAGGGGCCCACCCTGGAAGGAAACCAGATATTTGAGGATGACACTTCTCCCAGCCAAAGGAAGCCACCTGCCTTGGGTGCTGCAGATGCAGGGGCACTGCACTGAGCCCCTGGCTACTGCTGGGAGCAGAGATAGTGCTGAATTGCTGCTGGTGTACATGACTTGAGCATAAATCAGAGAGAGGCAGTGCTGGGTGGGCCAGCAGCAGCTGACTGTGCTGGAGTGAGCCCCAGCCATTGCAGCATCTGGGCTTCCTACCAAGCCAAATCCTCGGCCTCACTTCCCAGCTCCACACCTGGACTGCTGATTTTGAGACTCAGTGAAAAAAATGTGGCCTTCCTGACAATGTAAGAGTTGAGATGCTTCATAGAGTTAAAGGAGTTAAAATCTCCCTGCCCTGAGGCAGGTCCCCCACATGAGAGGTACCCAAGATGAGCACCTACAAACTGCAACACCATCACCTCCTGGGGCATGATGTACAGCAGGGAGATGAGGGCTCATTCTCCAGGTGCAAACCACTGCACTCATCTGCTGAGGTGAAAACAAACACTCACCTCATCGCTGACAACTCTTTGAAGCAGTGATTATATTTTTTTGCTCTTTTTTCCCCCCAAAACTCTTCCAGTACCTTCCTGCAGAGGTGAGGTGAGGCTGAAGGCTCAGAAACAGGCACTTCATAGAGGAGGACAGCCCTAGGGTTGGCAGATGGCACCAACAGAGACTGCATGGAGGAAAAGGAAGGACTGCAGTCACACCATCATTGCCTCTGTGAATGTTTAATGCTCTGCTGTTTAGAACTCATTGTTTCAGATCTGGAAATGAGACCAATGCCCTTTTCAGGTTTTATGGTAAGTGTGAAATACTGTGGTAAATCTCACCGCGCTGAGTGAGCAGGGAATGGGTACAGCAAAAATGGAGAGAATTTATCAGAGTGGTGGGGGCAGATATGTTCCTCCACTAGAGTTTGGGGGACCCCATGCAGAGAGGAGACCTGGATGGTATTTTGGCAGCAACAAGGAGCAAGCAAATCAGCTTCTCATACTGTGCCCCACTCTGTGTCATCAGTGACAGCCACTGCCCAACACCATTAGAAACACAGAATCATTTAGGTTGGAAAAGACCTCATAGACCGTTGAATCCAATGGTTAGCCCATCACTGCCAAGTCCACCAGTAAACCATGTGCCCAAGCAGCACATTTGCCTGTCTTTTAAATTTGGAGAAGGTCCTTCCCCCATCATCTCCATACAATGTTGAGTGTGGCATGCGCTGCCTATTCTTTGCCCTCCCCAGATCTGAAGAAGGATTATTCAGTCCTTATTGTCAATGTCTGAATGGAAAATCTATGCAGTAGGTCTGAGTCACTGAGACAACGTGAAAACAACCTGGAGAATTTAGAATGCCAGCTGCTTCCTGATGCCAAGTCGAAATTAATCAGGCTGCTTGATCACTATTGTGATTGCTAACAGAGAAGTGTATGTATACTGCCTTTTTTCTCTCTATTGTCCAACTGCCCTGGGGCCATATAATTTACAGGTAATTAAGTTCAGCAAAGATTATTGAAAAACAGAAAAGCATGCCAAGCTAACTTACTTTTATTCATCTGCCAATAAGGCAATAGTATAATTTTACACTTAACTTTGGAAATCTCTCCTACAGACTCACAATAAAAGTGAACTTAACTGTGCCAGAACCTAAAGGGATCCCCATCCCTTAAGAAGGAATTATATCAGACTAAAAATCACTTAGAAAAATCACTTCTTTACTTCTTCAGGTAAAGGACCATTCAAGTCTAGTATCTTCCCACTTAAGGCTATAAAGATGTCTAACTGCTACAGAAGCTAAAGAGGAGGGTGCAATTTTGCATCCAGGGGAAATATGTTTAGATGGGTCATTAGAGGGAGAGAGATCCTGTGTAATCAGGATAACACAGAGTTTGGGCCAATCTACACTGACGTGCAAGAATCCTCTTCAAAGAGGTCAAGATATGGCATATCTGTGGAGTAAAACTATCTGAGTATTTAGTGGCTTTCTGGCCAGCACCTCAAAAGTTTCCAAAGTTAGAAGACTTTCCTTAAGAAAAACATAAACAAACAAACAAAACCCACCTTATTCTTTTCAGGAAAAAAATTGCTTCGAACTGTTTAAGTAACGCAACCATGAATGTGCTCTTTGTTTTTCAAGTTTGGCAACTAACTGAATTTTGTGTTATTTTAAAAATCACTCCTGTCTTTGTTCTGAAAATTCATTTTAAATATTCAAAAACAAGTGTAATAATGTTTTAGAAATAAAATACTTACCTCTGGTACTATTAAAGTTCACTGCAAGGCATAAAGGAAGACCATCTTTCCATCAGAACTTCAGTCTTTTTTTCTTGAAAATATAAAGTATTCACACTTACAATAGAGGTCCATCTATCACAGTACATACTGCCAGTGGCTATTGACAGCTGCCAAGGGGAAACATTATTTTTTTTCAGTTTTTTACCCACAGTCTATCCATGATTTCCTGAGCCAGAGATCACACCAGGCCATCAGGAAATACACTGGAAACTTCTGATACCTTATTAGGGTTGGTTTGGGTTGGGTTTTTTTACCTTTTTTGTATCTGGGCCATAAAACATCCTGTGGCAACAAGTTCTGTTCATGTCCTGTGTGAAAAAGTAATGCCTTGCCATTAATTTTATGTTAGCTTTTTTTATCTTTTACAGTGGTATCAACAGACCTTGTTTTTTCAAGAGGTGCAAAACATTTTTCCGAATTAGAAATGTGTATTTTAGATTCTTCTTAGTGCCATCAAGATAAGGTAAGATAAATTAGAATATGGTCAAATAACATGCGTTTCTTCCAATTTATAATGTTTTCTTCATTACTTTCACAATTCTTTTGTTTAATTCACCTTGTGCACAGAAAGACTGCTGACTTGCTCCCTCTCAAGCCATTTCTTACAGCCCAATGCATTTGCATAGACCTCCTGTGCTGAGGTGAGTTTCACTTTCTATGAACAAGAAAGTCCTTCTAAGGCCTAAAGTACATTTCAAAACAATAAAAAAATTTTAGACTTATAATTTCAGAAGGATGACATGAAACCCATCTAGTTAGAGTAGATTCTGTTAAGGTCAGAATTTGACCTAAATTCCCCATAGAAGCATATCTAATCTCAAAAAAAATGCATTATGTTTACTCTCATTGCTTGCTACCTCTTGCCAGTGTGTGGCATGAAGCCATTGTGAGGGCTGGTACCAGGACAAAGCTCGATTTTAAAAATGTTCTGAATGTAATTGACTCAGTGGCCAGCTTTCCACTCCTAATGTGCTAGCTGCTTCAAATTAAATTGAGTCATGGTGGGGGCCCTAGTCCACACCAGAGGATAAGAGCATGCAAAACAGAATTGGAAAAATTGAGGCAGTTTGTGTTCCTGCTTATGAACAAGCAGACAAGTCAGCAACTCAGAAATCAGCAGCTATTGGTTTATTGGCAATTCACACTGTTTAAAAATAGCACGGAAATTTGTAACAAGACTACTACCACACTGCCCTCCACAAAAATATTCAGCTGACTGTGGTTGCAGTAACAACAGAGAGCCCAAGTGGTAAATTCTTAAGGCAGCTGTTAAACTGGAGCTGAAGAAGGAGTGAAAGGCAAGGGCTGGAGGGCAGAGAAAGAGACTTACGTACATTGCCAGCCCAACCATTTAGACCTCGTGAGTCAGAATCATGAGGCTAACTTGAAAATGCTCATTAATTTGATGCGTTGTCTTACAGATTTTAGTCTGTAGCTTTTACATGCAGCAGAGGGCCAACAAACAAATGTTTCCTTAATGAATTTGGGAGCCTCCCTCATTGCACGTCCAAGAAAGCTTTGGGAGAATGAAGTAAACGCCAGAATCTGAAAATATGTCCTGATCTAAATGGACAATAATTGTCATATTAAAACAGGAGAGGTCCCATCACTGACCGACATGGAAAAGCAGGCAAAACCTGTATAAACCTTTCCTTCACCACAGTTAAGTGCCTTCCTAGAGCTGCAGAGTTTCCCTGAGAGATGGCTTCAAGCCAAGGGGTGCCAGAGATCAGGGTGGTGCTCTGACACCTCTCGCCTCAGAGCTGGGAGCTCCCATGGGGGAATGGCCAGGCTGGCTGATCAGCAGCACAGACTTGCCTACCTGGTGCTGCTCCACAGCTGACAGCACTGATCTCTCCAAACACCTCTGCAGAGTGACAGACCTGCACCTGCCCCACAGGGCACTGCTCTACCCTGTGTGGAGGGACTGCTGGGAGATGGGAACACACCAGCCTGGAGACCTCAAAGTAAAATATTCAGCCATGCACTTGGTTGTGTGTTTGGATTGACTGTGGCTTTGGATTGCCTTTCTCAGTGTCATGTTCAGTCAAAACCAGCAGGTTTCCCCTGTTCCTCTGCTACAGGTCCTGAGACTGAGCTACCAACTTTGCTGCAGGGACTGAGAGAGGAGGGAGAGGAAAAAGTCTTCTGTAATAATTCTATTTTAGCCTATTTAGGGAATTCAGACTATTGTTGTCTCTTGACTAGTGAAATGCTGCTTTTACAGATGAAATATGAACAGGTTTGAACAGGAAGATGAACATCTATTAAAGAGGAGAATGCAAACTGATTTAAGATCCTCTGGTTGGCTCTATCTTAGAAATGTTATTATTTTTGTAAGTAAATTACATTACATTGCCACAACCTCTAGACAATATCTACTGAATTCAACTCTTTAAAGGACTGAGGCTTTCCTATTTCAAAGTTGCTCCAGTGTACTCTTCCAGGTGGACTGTAAAGTGAAACAATCTCTGGTTCCAACCTCCTGTTGCAGACCTGATTTTCACATTACAGTGTGGCAATTTGATGCAGGCATCACACAAGCAAAAAAAAAAAAAAAAAAAAAATCNAAAAACCACCAAAACACAAATGAAAAAAACTCAAACCGCTCCACAAAAAAAAAAAAAAAAAAAAAAGAAAAGCCCAAACCCCAGATCTCAACCTCTGAATCTTAAGTACCTATTCTGAGGCCAGCTCCTAAGGACTTTCAGCACATAAAAATTTGATCAGGTTTTGAGAGACTATTGGAATTCTGGAAGTTACCTTGGTGATTCAGTGAAAGCTTTCAGGGCCATTTTGCAGTTTTTTAATTTCCTTAGGGGTGTGCTACTCTCTTGGTGCAACCCCTGCCACTCCTGTTAATACTACTGAGCAGTGTGTTCACACAAAGAAGCAATATACCCCCTAGTGACCAGATCAGAAAGGGTCTCTCCAGCAGACAAAAGTTTGCCCATTCCATGTTGCAAATCACTGTTTCATGCTTGCAAGGTGCTGTTTGCACATTGCTTGGGGACGTTTCTTCCTGGGCTGCTGCTGAGTGCCAGGGGTCCAGCTCCAGCTGAGGAGTGAGCAGCAGGTGCAGAAGGAAGTGTTTGTGTGCACTCTTCCACTCTGCACAGAATGAGCACAGCCCTCTCACACCAGCAGATCAACAGTGCCTCAGCAGTAAGCTCATATTTTCTAGCTGTGGAAGTAGCCCCACTTCAGACACCATGACTGAAGTCACTGCACATCCAGCACCCACTGCCCTTCACCATGCTGGCAGCAGGGATGCTGAGGGGCACACCACCTTGTCCACATTCACTCATGAGCAAACCTTGATCATCCCTGCTGGGGTCCTCGTGGCCACAATAAAGATCTCACAGGCTAGATAAGACAGCAGGCCCAATGTCTGCACACAGCACGAGCAAAATCTCTGACTTATTTATGAGTGAATGGATAAAGCCAAGAAACTACATATGTGTAACATAAACAAGCAGCCCTGTGTGCACACCCAACCACACTGCCAGTTATCTCACTCTTCTCTTTCCATTTCCCAGCCAAGTAGTGCCTTCTCCCGATGTCTTTCCTAGCTCTTATTTACTCTGCAGCTTATCTCCACATGTACCTTGAAAATTTTTATGTGCTTCTTTCTAAATAAAGACAGAAGAGTAAAATCCCCTGTTCCCTGGAAAGAGAATTTTCTGAATTTATTCCTTACCAAATCATCAGTTCCAGGGAGCAGCAAGAACATTCCCATTCACAGGTTTTCATATGCCAGAGTACATTGGGTTTATCATTGTTTTAATGTGTAAAAAATGCAATGGTCTGGGGTCCTCCTGCTGCAGCAGAACAAGTGGGAATTTAATTTTTACAGTGATGTCTTGTATGGAAAGAAGTCCTTGATTACCAGCTAGAAGTTTGCTTGTTCACAGCTAGTCCAGAGGTATTTTAGCACCCAGAATCTGGTGCCTGAGGAGAAGAATAGTTTAGATGCTTGTGATCACAGGTGGGTCTAACTAGAGCAGAGCAATTGCACAAGAGAAATAAGATGCATGGACAGCAGCATGGACAGGACTTTCTGGACACCAGGACTAGCAGCTGCCTCAAGCAGTTGAGCCATATGAAGATGGAAACCAATGCAAAATTTTGCCAGCTGTGCTGACCACCTGTACAGCTGATGGTCAGGAGGCTGAGGCCAGCAGGGGCACAAAACAGTTCTCCATCACCTTTACAACCCACTCCATCTCAATGTCATAGACAGGATGGAAAGCATCAAAAGGACAGGGAGGAACTCTGCACATGGAAGGTGCAGGTGCACCCTGCTGCAGTCCATTTAGCCTGCACTCTGCTAGACACACCACTTAGAAGAGAAGCCAGATCCTTGCATGCAGTGATAAATCCATTAAGCACTTGGGTTTTGCATTTTTTGCTCAAGAATCTGGGTAGGTACCTCGGTAGGCTTCAAAGGTGAGAGAAGAACACCTGGGGGATGTCTGAGCCAAAAAGGAGCCTGAACAGCTTTCACCCAGCCAATACTACAGCAAGCAGGGAAGTGTCTTGGCACAGCAAGGCCAGAGAGGGATGTAATGCTGCTCTACATCTTTTTCCCACTCACTGTAGGGGACATAAGGAGAGACAGTCCAGCTGACAGAAATCATTTCCACAATAATATGATAGGTGCTGCTGGGAAAAGGTTTTTATTCTCGAAGCACAAAAACATTACATAGGTTCATGGCTCAGGTTGCCTTTTCTTGTTGCTGTCTTTGAAGTGAGTTTGGTTTTATTTGGAAGGAACAATCCACCTTGTCATAGGTAGAATGGTTTCTTAAACAGGAATGGAAGAAGTAGGTCCTCACATATTCTTTATTCCAAAGCCAGTTGCCACTCTCCACATGTACTGCTCCATATTTTGTGTCTCACATTTCCAGAAGAATTTTCAGGTGCAAGTGGCAGAGACTATACAAACCTTAATGAGCTCTCTTAGAAACATGATCTCCTCCCTGACCATCTCAAATGGCAGCAAAACAGCTCTTAATGTTCAGCCCAAATGAGGGTTGAGAGAGAGAGGAGAAACAATAATCAGCTCCCCAAATGCATTAGCTGTAGTGTGCAGCCAGAGCAATGCTAATCCTAACCCAAAATCTTTGCACCATTTTGGGTCACTGGGACTTGGGTGTCTGCATGGTGTCTGTGCTTTGGTCAGCCTGAAAGGCAAGTGAAGTGGCTTTTCACTGGTAGATCCCAATCTTCCAAATAGTGGTACTAACTATTTGCCTCACCTCTCAAGAGAAGGATTGACAGCCGCATTTATGAACGCTTGAGAAAGGCAGAAAACAATGTCATATAATGCTGATGATCAAACCATCTTGGGTATTGCCAGTCAAATTCCCTACAGTTGCCAATATTCCATCTGGAGACTTTGATTTGAAAGAATGCCCTGCTTTCCTATAATCTGTCCCGGAGTGGGATTTCACAGTGTTATGCCTGCTCAGCAGACTGGCTTATCTCAACCAGTCTTATTATCAGACAGTACAGTTTACAATAACAACAAGACAGCAGTTAACCCAGTTTGGCATATCTTGTGGCAGTCACAAGAGACAAGCTTCTCCAGGACAGGGAAGGCTTTAAAACAAGTTGCCCTTGTTTGGTGAGAGCTGCCGTTCCTTTGTTGAAGCCTGAATGCTCTGTTGAAGGGACAGGATTCATAAAACACATTGAGTCATGAAAGGAGCAAAGATTCCCTTTCAAGTGAAAAAAAAAACAACTCATGATACTAACAATGACGTTTTCCCCCCTCTTTTTTTTACTTTTTTCCCAGCAGAGTACATAGTGCACAGCACAGATGAAATGGAGTGAGATTCCACAGAAAGAATAAACAGGGAGATCTTTAACTCCCAGAATGGGCTGCTCCATCAGAGGTGAAAAGTTAAATGCACCCTGCAGCAATCATTCAACTTGTAAAGATTAAAATTAATGCCTTGGCAAGATACTTTTGGGGGTATTACAGAGAGTGATTAATGCAGTCTTCTTTAGCCGTCATTACATCCCCCACCCACACCCCAAAAACTTGATCATCTGCATTTCTTCCTTTTACTTTTATTATTTTAAGATTGTTATCACTATACTGATTTGAGTGCAGCTTCTGACCAGAGAAAGAGCACAGCCATCGTGCCTGTGCTCAGACAGACCTGCCAGCTACGAGGTAATGGATCAGCATGAGCAGAAAGGAGAGGACTGGAGTCAGGACGTGCTGTGCAATTAAAGTAACTATCTACTCAAGACAAAAGCAAGCTTCACAGGCTTGCTTTTCTATTCTTGTAGGAATATGTGAACATATTCACAGTATGGGAAGCTTTGTCACTGCTTGCTGCTTTAAAATAAAAGTGGGGAGCATGCACTTCTTTCTTTAGGAAAAATCTTTCTGATTTGGTCAGCAAGAGGTAATCACAGGAGTGATAGGCATTGTCTATGGGATCACATGGGCCATTTCACAATGGCTTTCTGCTTAGGGAACTATCTCAAGAACCTCATGTATACAACCAAAACCTCTAGTGTCCCAGCATTTTGAGACTGTAGTTTCAAAGGGGCAAAAAAAAGGGTTTGGTGGCCCATCCAAGACAGACCTGTACCCTGACTGGAGAGGTGGGCACTGGAGTAACAGAGAAGGTTCTGGAACAAAGAACTTAAGCACATGATTGTACCCCAAAAATTAAAGTTGTCAGGGATTCTGTGAGATATCAATAAAGTTATAGAATCATAGAATTGTATAGCTGGGAAAAGACCTATGAGATCATCAAGTCCAACAGTTAACCCATCACTGCCAAGTCCACCACATGACCACATCCCTAAGTGCTGTACTTACATGTCTTTTAAATTCCTCCAGGATGTTGATTCAGCCACTTCCTTGGGTAGCCCATTTTTCCTAATATGCAATCAGAATCTCTTCTGGTGAACCTTAAGGCCATTTCCTCTTGTCCTGGCATTTGTTGCCTGGGAGAAAGGGACAATTCCCACCTGGCTACAGCCTCCTTTCAGGCAGTTGTAGGGAGTGATAAGGTCTCCCCTGAACCTCCTTTTCTCCAGGCTAAACAACTCTAGCTCCCACAGCCACTCCTCACAGAGTTTGTCCTCCAGACACTTCACCAGCTCCGTTGCCTTCTCCATTGCCACCTCAATGTCCTTTTTGTGGTGAAGGGCCCAGAACTGGACAAAGGACTCGAGGTGTGGCCTCACCAGTGCCAAACAGAGGAGGACAGTCCCTGCCTTGGTCCTTCTGGCCATGTGGTTGCTGGTACATGCCAGGATGCCACTGGCCTTCTTGGTCAACTGGAATCCTTAGGAAAAACACCTAGGAAAAACATTCCCTCTAGTTTCCAATGGGCAAATGGCATTTGGTTTGTAACCAATTCTTGTGTCTGTCTTGAACTCCTCCCAGAAGAACATAGACGTGAAATATCCCCACAGTGTCTCTTCAACCCTTCCTGCTGCAGAAGCCAAGCAGGCTCCTCTCTGGCCACCTGCAGACCACCTAGGGCATGTCTGCATAGCTTTGTTTGCCCCCACATCCACTGCCATGCTCTGTGCTACTCAGGGGAAACTTTCAGCTTCCTCTTCAGAAAACCTTCCTATGCCAAGGAGGTCGTATTTAGCAGAGGGAAGGTGCCCTCTCATAAACTTTAGTGGGGCTCTAAGTTTGCTGGGCACATGACGTCCATGTGCATAGGCAGGCAAGTCCAGCTTTGGAGAAAAATCAGCAGCACAAATATTGCACATCTTCCCTAGGCATATGGCCCTTTTTCTACCTATAATATTAAAAAAGAGGCTCTTGTTTCTGTCAGTATTAACTTTAAATTTAGCCCTTTGATGGTACATCAGTACAAAGTCACTAGGCTGTATATTTGACTTACTCAGATCCATTCAATCCCATGGGTATCAATAGAAATGTATGGGTATGAATCAGCTGCACAGGACTGGGTAATAATTTCTGTATATTCAGACTTAAAGTCTTGTTTTTCACACTGTTAATGTTTTAGTCCCAGAAAGGATTTTGATGACTCTTGCTAGAGGGTTTTATGCTTTACCTAGTTATAACGTTTTAGGACCAAAACAAAAGCCCCAACTTTACAACAATTTGAATAAAATATTCCTTATCCTATTGATAGATCTGGTTAATACAATATGTTGTTCTGCCCTCAGTCCAGCCAAGACATCTGTTTGCTTGGCTTTACGGTACTTAGCACAATGAATCATTTGCCTCCAGTCATTTGCTTCCCGGTGTGTTGTGCTGCCTAACTCTTAGGAAAATTCCACCCAGTCTCCTCCAGATAATCCAGCCGTGCTGCACTCCTTACTCCCACAGCACTGGGATCTGCCTGCCTCCTCCTCTGTCAGCACAAATCCCCAAGGTCTGTAGTTACAAAGTCTCCTCTCTTACCTGCACAAATTGCTCCTTCCCAGATACCTGAAGCCTGTTTTGGAATGCCTTCATGGGGCCCTCCTGGTCCCTATAGCTATGTTGGTATTAATAAAGGAAAGTAATGAATAAATAAAAACGATTAAATACAACAATTGTGATGTAAGTAATGAAAAATAAAAACAATTGTGTCTTTCTCTTGTCCTCATAGCACAGCTCAGTTATGCCTGTCTCTACAAAACAGCATGGTCTAATTTGAACCCACTTTGGGGAACAGCTCAGACTACACCCTGGGGTATGCCAGGGATGTAGCCAGTGTACATCTTGGCAGCCCCTGCTGCCTGCAGACAGGGTGGCTGGCTGAGGGTTCTCTCAGCAAGGTAGACAGTCTAGAGCAGGGCAAGGTGGGAGAGCCTGGCCAAAATGCATTTGCATGCATGGCTGGCTTTCTTCTGCATATTAACTCCCATAAAAGATGTCTTTGTTTAAATTATCCAAAGCTATTCAGTGGAGTGTCAGTGAGTGATGAGGTAGTGACATATGAGTCTGAAAAATTACTTTTTGCAGGCTTCATAGTGGACCAGGATTGAACTGTGACTCCAGGTACTGGGAAGAGCAGTGCTATGGGTCCAGAGCAGGAAAATCCTTCTGGCATGGGGGATTACCTTGTCTACCCATGGGGATTTGCAGGAGTTTTCTGTACATGCTGAAAGAGCAGGCAGGTGAGGTAGAAAGCAAAGGCAACCCAGGGCTAAGAGCAGACATCTTGTGGTGGGGATGGCACAGAGGTTGCAGCCTAGGCTCTACCCTGAGGAAAGGCTCCTTTCCCTTCACATCTCTCCATATGGTTCTGGGGAAAGGCCAGGACTGCCCCAGCTGAAGGACACCTACCCTATATCCATTCCCAGAAATCCCCTGCCATTCATAAGTGAGGGAGGCAAGAGGACCTACCAAAGACTAAGCTTGAGTTACATGCCTACCTCTCCCAGACAGAGAAACATTTTGCTGGTTTCCCTGCCCCAAGTTTACATCTCCCAGGTATACCCCAACTGTAACACCACTATCCTCTGGTTTGCAAGTCTTCTTAGAGAAACACCAGAGCAGGAAACACACATTTCAGAGGGAGCACAGCAGGACACAGGCAGTGCCCTGCCAGGAGTGGGGCTGCCGTGTCCCCTGAGCCAGGACTCGTCAGGAGAAGCCCATCTAACACAGATGTAGACACTCCGTGAACTCCTCTCCCCCTGACTGCAGAGGCAATAATTTCAGTTTTCTGTAGCAGAGGTTTTTAGAGATCTTAACTGTAAGCTCCTGGGGAGTTCCCAGCTGTATGTCAGGCTGATCACAGAGCAAGATGCTATTTATAATCTATGATATTAAGTGCTAGTGAGGAACAAGGGTAAATGTTACAGCACTGCTTAAGCAGCCTTCTCATATCAGCTGGCCTTGGGCAATCTGGCAAAATCAACTTTTGGGCCTCCATCATGCATTCAAGGACCAGAAAATAAAGAGGGAGTCTCAGAAACAATATGTCTTTGACAGGGCTGCTGTTGCTTTCTGGCTCTAGCTGCTGTGCCAGGAACTTAAAATTCTAGTTTATAAGACAGAAAATACCAAATACCTGATGACAAAGGAAAACAGTAAATCTAACTGTTCTGAGGTTTTTCTCAAGATGTTTGGGAAATTTAATTCATTAAGTGGTAAAAATAGATAGTTCAGTATCTAGAATAGTATGAAAGCTTGGAGTACCACCAATCAGAAGTTGGAGTGGAAAATAAATGGAACTTTTTTACACTGAAAACCAGCCTGAACTTCAGGCAAATGTTCTCTTCTGCTTTTGAAAAGCCAGTTCTGCCATTGCTCAAAAGCAAACTGGAACATTTTGGATAACTTGTGCTTTAAAGAATTACGTGGCATAGCTCATCTGTAGTCATTTACCCAGAGACCACTTCATTTTGATCTATTGATTATGGAATTACAATGTTTCTCTGTAAGAGGAGAGGAGAAAGAACAGTCTGCATCTCTGGGGACAAATTCTGATCTTTTCCACCTGTGTTGCCAAAGGAAAGAGAAGTCTGACCAAAGAAATATAAGACAATTTACCAGCTGCTGCAGGTCTGTTGACCACCTTTGCCTGGCAGGAAAGTTCTTTGGCTCCCAGCAGTTGCAAAAGTCTTATGCACTTCATGAGAAGGTGCTCTGTTACTTATTGAATACTCAAATGAAGAATCACATAAAATCCCTGTGAATAGTCAGAGCAAAAAAAAAAAGTTAGATTTTTGCCTTTGGACAGAGCAGCCCTTCTAGTTCAAATCTCTGGCTTGACAGTTGGGGATTTTTTGTCTCTTCTCAAATATCCTTGCATATTTAAACTATTATGGGACTTGATGGATTCATCTATGGCAAGGCATACATTTTTCCCTTCTCCAAATTAAACTTTATAGAAAACACATGTAAATCTTGCTATTAAACATTTCAAAAGCACTAGTAATTCCTTGTTTGGTCACTTGCCTTCCTTCAAGTTAAATGTGTTTAGTGCTCAGCCACTGCCCTGCCCTAGGCTGTGGACATGAGGGAGCAATCTGTTTTACTCATTCCCATTCAAACTAGAAATTTTCAGACAGTGCCCAGTTTATCAAAAACTATATTTTGAGAGTGTTTCATGTAGAAGCAAAGACTGGGAAAAACCCTTCTGTCCTGCAGAATATGGTCCACCAGACACAGTTGCAACTGTGCAAGCCCTTCCATAAAGAGACTTTCCCTCTATATTCTTGATGACAGGCTATTCCAGACCAGTACAAATTGGATGCCTGAGATTAAGAGGTAAAAGAGAAGGGGAAAAAAATATTGTAGCACAGTATTGCTACTGCTTAAAACAAACCAATGCTCCCTGCCAGCTTTCCCAGGTCACCAATTTAATTCTCCCAGCTCAGTAGGATATTGCAAAGTGATTAGTCCAAATGCTTAACCTCAATTCTGGATGCTGCAGATTGCTTCTAAGAGGAAGCAAAACTGACATTTTATTCAAGACTTTGTCTAGCACAGTATGACTTTTTTATGAAACACTGACAAATGTCCTACTTCCCCCACTGCTGTGGGGCACTTCCCCACTCATCTGTCTAAGCCTTCTGCTGTCCAAAACTGGTCCTTAGTCTTTTCCTTCATCTGACATTCCCTTGATTCCCTTGGTAGCACCAACCAGATCAATTGTCACTTAACTTGGGTGGAATTGCACTCTTCTCTCGCTTCATCCTTAGATATGATATCCACCATCTTCAAAGGAGTAGACAATTTCTCACATGTGTAAGAAATACTAGGTCAGCCCTTTTTAATATAAGTACATTAAATCTCATAACTCCAAATACCCATACTTCTCTGTGTCATCCCTCAGCTGAAATGTTTCACCACAAATAGTGTTAAACCGCGGGATCTTTTCTTTTCCCATTGCCTACCAGGATATTAAATGGCAGAAGACTGCACTTTGTCCTGTGGTAAGTGATTTGCTTCCACGTATTCCTCTTTCAGGGTCTTACCAAAAGGTCACTGAGAACCTAGGCAAACAATTTTTTTTATGATTGTCTGTTCTAGCAAGCCTCAACAGCTTTCAAAGTGCTCATTTGGTCAGGTGCATTGGGCTGCACAGTGCAAGGAAGTTTGGGTGGTTTCTCTGTAGATACAATATTCTAGTCCATGGGACTGCCTGCTGGACCCCACTGCCTCAGTCTGCCCTCTCCTCATAGAAAGCCATGCATGCACCCATCCTCCTTTATAAGAACATAGCCTGACAGGGTGCTGTCAGAATAAAAGGTTTTAAAAGTAATTTAAAGCTGTTCTGGAGCCTTTTTACAAAGTAACACAAGCTAATATGAGAATTATGTCTTGCTTTAAGTCTATCATCTATATCATTTATTTTAGGGCTGCTGAATGAGTAATGTCTGTCCTTTTAGAAGCGGAAGACTCTAAAGGAGATCTGGAGGATCTACCATCCACTGCATTTTTCAAGTAGCTCTGTGACACATCAGCTGGTATCAGTCATCTGATCTCCTGTAGAAGACGCCTAAAAGATGTCTTTCCTTATTGTTTTCCTCAGTTTACCCTGATACAGCTCCCTTTTTTGTCTTGCTTTGCTTCGTAAATGGTCATCTTGGCAAGGGCAACACAGTCCCCCTTGCTTCTTGGAGACTGAAGTAATTTGTAGCTATTATTTATCCTAATATCTCTGGCTCTCTAAAGCTCATATCTTTAACCTTTCTATTTCTCCTTTATGTCTAATGTGGCAATGTCTGCTCCATTCCAAGGTAATTGTTGTACTGGGATGTCTGTTTGTTTGTAAATATGAAGGACATTTGGGGGGGAAATGGCAGTTCAAGACTTAATAAAATTTTGGGGTGCTGTTTGATCATAAAAGGTTTACCCAGAATCTGCAGGGCAGCTGTAGGGGCTCTGGACAGCACATAAAAGGTGGGGACCTGTCAGAGAGAGTCCAGAGAAGGGCCACAAAAATAATCAGAAAGACGGAGCACCTCTCCAGTGAGGACAGGCTGGGGAAATGAGGACTGTTTAAGCTGGAGAAGGCTCCAGGGAGACCTTATCGCACTTTCTAGTACCTGAAGGACAAGAGAGATGGAGAAGGACTTCTTGAAAGAGAAATATAGTGATAGGACAAGGGGGAATAGCTTCAAGCAGAACAGCAGTAGGTTTAGATTACATATTAGGAAAAAATTCTTTATTGCGAGGGTGATGAGGTACAGGAACATATTGCTGAGAAAAGTTGTGGATGCCCCATCCCTGAGAGAGTTTCAGGCCAGGTTGGATGGGGCTTTGAACAACCCATTCTAGTGGAAGATGTCCCTGCCCATGGCAGGGGGGTTGGAACTAGATGGTCTTTAAGGGCCTTTCTGACTAAAACCACTCTATGATTCTTTGAAAAGAAAGACATATCCACAGTAAAAGATTGTTTCATTATATCCCTCTGCTTTCACTTGAAAAGTCAAGGTCCAGTTTGAGGATGATGATGAGACAGGCTGAACTCTGGAGGAACAGGAGAAAACCAGGTAAGAGATGTGCCTATATATTGCATGATCTCATCCTCCCCACAGAAAAGAAGAGCAAATTGGAGAGGTACCTTTTCTAGTATGCACGTCTCACATTCCCAGCTCAGAGTGAGATGCTACTGGAGTGACAGACATAGAATGAAGGGCTGATGTGAGACAGAATCATTCTATAAATTAGGGCAATTCAAAACCCACAAATCATCGTGACAAGCAAAGGAATTAACCCTGATTATTAGTGGAGACTAGCAACCAAATGTCAAAGCCAAGGACACAGCCCCATCCAGGGCTGGAGATTTTCCAGCTGATTGTAAAAGCAAATAAAATATGGTGCAATCCCAGGCCTCCAGATGGAGAATGGGGTTAATCCACTAGAAAAAAGGTACATAAGTATCCAAAATCAGGAAAAGGAGAAATCAGATTTCTCCTGTCCAATCAGAAGAGAGAATAAAAGATACAGAATTAAAATCTGAAGCCTCATACGGCCTATTTCGGGTAGCTTGTATATGGAGCAATTTTGTTCCTGGCTTCCACCGACTTTAATATTCTAATCACTTACTGAAATGGAGAGTTGTTGCAGAAGAGTATCCAGTTATAAGGTGGCAGCTGCAGCACTAACTGCTGCTGATCCTGTCCATTGGTGCTGAGGCCATATGCTACTGGAGATTTCTGTTTCTGGCAGTGTGCCTGTGTTCTGCCTCTTCTACCCACAGCCTTCTTGATGCACACAGTTTGAGCATGAGGCAGTGTGTTAGCAGGATGAGAGACAGACTGGTGTCCACAGAAAGATGGAAAATGGGAACAGGGGCCTTTAGATCAGAAGCAGCTGCTATCTGAGCTTGCACAACAGCTTGAGAGAGAAATCAAGAGCAAATTAAAGATGGCTTATTTTTCGCTGAAATCATAAGCAGGCAAATGGGCCACTTCTTTAGTTGTTCAGCTGTGCACAACCTTATGTGTGCTCTCCCACAGATACACACAGACTTTCATGTGTGGTGTAATGGAATGCCTCTCCCAGTGAGCCAGGAGTGCAAATTAATCTGCTTTGATGGCAAAACTACAGTTACA
Source organism: Notiomystis cincta (assembly GCA_013398075.1). Lineage (NCBI taxonomy): Eukaryota > Metazoa > Chordata > Aves > Passeriformes > Notiomystidae > Notiomystis > Notiomystis cincta. Next base: position 37,655 of record VZRX01001531.1, read on the forward strand.
TTAGAAAAAAACTGAATAGAGAAAAAAAAATCAGCTATTGTCATAAAATGTTGGCATGTGCTATTATTTGAACAGAAGACCACCAAAACAAAAGCCAGTTGTTCCAGAAAATCGTTTTAGTGATTTAGTATATAGTATTTTTCCAAGTCAATACTGAAATCCTACTCCAGGAGATGATTAGGAAGAGCTGTGCTGTTAGAGGATCTGTAAAAGAAAGTGCTCTTTAAAAGGTCCCATGGCACCTTATGTGAGAGCAAGAGGCATTAATCAAAGTGTCCAGAAAAAATCTGTATCTTGGCTATTATATTCAGAAAATGCTTAGAGTTCTCTGCAGTTTGCCATCTTTATTTTCTTTCCTGAAATATTGGGTGCTGTTGCTGTGCTCTGCTCAGCACTTTCCAGATTTCATCCTGCAAGTGACTGTGGACATTAGTGAAAGAAAGCACATTAAAGCATGCCTTCCAAATAATAAGGAGTGACTTACAGAGATATTCCAAGCATTACTTTTATTCCACAAGACTGTAGACACTTATGTCAACTAGAAAAGCTACTTTTCCAAGCCTTATCAAGTTTACGCAAAATGCTATTGGAATTCAATCTGCATTCATCTTCTCACAAAGTCTTAGATCCTAACTCAGCAAAGCACTTCAAACTGGTTAATGATTGCACTGATTTTAACCCACAAGTAAAATTAAGACTGTATTTCATTAGTTGGCTACATCAGCACTTTATTTGTCTGAGCTCCATCTAAAAGTGCTCCAGAGAAGTAACTGGAATCTTTAAATGACTAATGTTAGTCTGAGTAAAGGCTGAAAACTGCATTTGTCCCACTTATTCATTAGAGACTTGCAAAAAATTCCCACCTCAGCATGGCCAGCGCACTGCTTGACTGTAGCAATGCCAAAATTTTGCTCCAGTATTCAAGGTCCAGTGTGCCTGGGTCTTTCCTTTTGATTTGTAATATCGCCCATATAATCCCTTGCAATGTAGAGGATAAAAAACAAGCTTTCTTAGGCACCTTCATGCAGTCTCCTGTTTGGTAGATGCTGTTACCCATTGAAATAGTGTATTGAACAATAGGGTTTGAACAAACCTGCATTGTCAGGCCTGTGTCATTCTCTCAGGCCTCCTTTAATGTCATTTTGAAGGGTTATAAGGAAGCCTATGACATTCTGTAAGAGCTGGCAGTGGAAAGTTTGTACCAACTGTAAGGATTAATGTAGTTCCCATCGTGTAATCCTGAGAGAGGTTTAGGAGGGAATAGAGTTTTATCCTTATTCCAAGTCCCATCACTGCCTATTCAGCACAGGTGCATTCACCTCTAAGGTTGTCAGTGATGTTTGGCTTAATTGTCTGCCTTGCAAGGGCTCAAACAGGCCTTCCAATGCTTTCTCACATGCTGCAGTTAATCTTGGCAGGAGCACCCCATAAACAGAATAACAGGAAGTTTTGCATTGGAAAGGACACTAAAGATCATCTAGCTCCAGCTGCTGCTGTGAGCAGTGACACCTTCCACTAGACCACATTACTCAAAGCCCCATTCAGACTGATAAGAAATTATACCAAAGCTCATTTATTATTCTTTAAATCTTTACTGAAGCTTTCCCCTGTGAGGCTGAAGGGAAAACCGAGCTCTCTGGCCCACTCTGCAGCTCCTGCAGCTGCACAGGCGGGCTCTGCCGCCCGGCACTCCCGCCGGTCCCTGTCCTGGCCCCAGCTGCGTCCCTCTCTGGCTCTCCACTCGGGGTCTGCTTTAACCGGGGCTCCCTCCGCACTTGGGCTGTGTTGGGCAATGCAATCCTGCTCCGTGCCTCTGTGTGGCTGCTCACGCAGCCCCTGTGCCGGACTGACCGTCCTAGAGCCGAAGGGAAGGGCAGGGCTGTCCCCGCTCTGAGCTGGCGAGCCCTCGTGTCCGCGGAGAGCGCGTTCCCTCAGCGCGGCCCTGCAAGGAGGCTCAGGAGGGAGCGCGCGCGGCTCTCGCGCTCTGGGGAGGAGTGAGGAGCCCTCGCTTGCAACGCAACCGCGCTCTGCGCTGCTGGGGACAGCCTGGCCTTGGGGGAGCACTGACACGGGGCTGCAGAAAGCCGGGCCCGCTCAGCACCGGCCCGGGTTGCAGGAACAGCAGTGGCTTCGATGGTTCCAGCCCTGGTAGCATCAGCAGCAGTGGCTCGGATGTTTCCAGGCCTGGTTGTAGCATCAGAAGCAGCAGTTTTTTGGCTGGTTCCAGCCCTGGTTGCAGCAGCAGTGGCTTGGGTGGTTCCAGCCCTGGTTGCAGCAGCAGCAGTGGCTCGGATGTTTCCAGCCCTGGTTGCAGCAGCAGTGGCTCGGATGTTTCCAGGCCTGGTTGCAGCAGCAGTTTTTTGGATGTTTCCAGGCCTGGTTGCAGCAGNACAGTGTTCTTCGTGCACCTTCCTCCCTCTCTACTCCCTCCCTCCACCCAGCCACCAATAGAGCTTAAAAAAATACAGGAGGGGCTTTTTCCTGCTCCTGTCACCCCTCGTTTGTGCTGGAAGTAGCTCATGGTCAGGGCTGCTTTCCATCAGGCCAAGCAGAGGTCAGGCTCCCCAGGAGATCAAGAAAGCATGGTTCACCTTTCCTTGGTGCTGTTACCTTTCTGAGTATTCTGAGTTGGATTCCTCTGCCCACTGTAACTATCATGTTTTCAAATTTTGGAATTGCTCATGCTTTCCTTTTCAAAAGGAGAGGAGTGCTACAAACTCAAGCCTCACCTGCAGCATAGCCTGACTTGGCATAAAATACAAGGTGTGGTATAACCAACAGCTGAACACCAACTGGAAATGGTGCAACAAGAGCATGGTGATGGTGCCCATCACGTGCACATGGACACCCTGTTCTTGTCCTCTGAAGCAATTGATTCCATGCACAAGCCAGGAGAACAATTGCCACAGAGAATTTCATTGTCAGAGAAACAAAATAGGGCTGTGGAGAGCCAGGGGCCCACGGGGCAGGGCAGGGAGAAGCTGGAATCTCAACACCTTGTGCACTGTCCCAGTTTCATCCCTGTAAAAGTGAGAAGCAGAGCTGGAAAACTGAAGGCCTGGCAGCGCCCTCCAGTTTTGGACAGCTGACTTTCATGGTGTGGTCAGACTACTCTGGCAAAAGGTTCTCCACTGCTCAAAGGAGTTTTTCTAAAAACTTACTTACTCTCTGCCTCCTTGAAATAATACTTTAATTTTTATTAGGTTACTGAGGCCCTGGGGCACAGTAACCACAATAACCACAGTAATCACTCTGATTTCTGATCACATATTTGCACCATTTGACTTCCATTTTCGCTGGCTTGTTATTATTATTATTTTTTAAATTTTTGTGCAATTAAAGTAAAAATAATGGTGGCAGATTGCCTAGTGAGGGATGAATTGGAGTATTGGTACTGCTGCAAGCCCATCACAAGCATAAAGCATGATACTGATTTTGTGCTTCCCAGAGGTTTTTTGACAGCTGATAGTGTTTGCTGTAGCAGTGTTTCAGCTTCTGTTTGAGGTAAACTGCAACCATAACACATTATTAGAACCAAGAAAAAGATTTCCTAGTCCAAACTGGAATACCAACCCATGTGTACAGGGCAGTTCATAAACCATACCCTGCCAAGCGGCCTTTCCCATGAAAGAGAATCCTGCAACAGCCCTTTGTGGTCCTGTACCCCTGCCCAGTGCCTTGTGCTCATACTCACATGATTTCCTCCTCAACACAGCCTTTACCACCAGCAAATCTTCTTGAGTGCTTTCTTTGAAAAACTAACACAAAAAATATCCAGAGCACTCTTCCAGTTCCTCCTATTAGTCATAGCTTTAAAATATCTAAGCAGTTTATTTTAAGCCAGTCCTTCACCTAATTCCATGTCTCTAATCAAATTATCCTGCTGTTAGCTGTTCTCTCAGTAATCCTTAAAAAACTGTTTTCCAGCTAAGCTGATTTGTAACAAAGTCTACTCCACAAGCCTTAGTGTGGGGGCCAGACCTCTTGGCCCCTCCACCCCGACCCAGAACTTGTAATGGCTTGAATGTTTCCTCTGGTTTTATTTTTTCCTGAATGAGTCAAGATGATGCCACACTGCTGAACTGCTCCACAAGCAAAGCCTGTTTCAGAGGACTTCAAAATCCATTTACAACAGTTCTTGGCTTCCTTATACACTCCTGAAAAAAGGTGTCAAATGGGATGGGGAAACCTACCAGCTGGGATGGTTTTTTCTTGCCACAGGAAAAGCATTGCTGTTTGGTGGGGGAAAACCCAAGAGAAGGGAGATCAGTCTTCTGCTCACTAAAATGGCTAATTGCTAATGAGCTTCTGTCTCAGAGTCAGTTTAAGAAATCATAAAGCAGCTTGTCCCCAATGTAGTGGAGTACTCTCACCATGATTCTGTTACATACTTGAAATAAGACTTTTCCAAATGAAAACTCTTGTTAGTATTTTCAAAGTAGATAAATACTGTCTACTAGGGCTTATAAATAATTAAATACCTGCTAGAGAAGGATCTTGAACCTTGGTCTCCTATATCCCCCATGAGAGATCTAGCCATTGTGCCATCATATCCCTCCTAATTGCCTATCATTGCTCTGGGCCAGTGAATGTTTAATTATTTCCACAGAGAAGAATAACTCCCACAAAAGAGACCGGTATTGGTGGAGTCTGGTGATTTTGCTTTGCTAAACATGGTGTGTGGTTATAACATCACAACACTCTTCCAGAAGTACTGGGTCCTTGGTCGTTTCTCCCTGACACTAAAAGTGGAAGTTCTGCAGTTACAGAGCCTGGCCAAAATGCTTCTTTTAAGAGTTTATTTTTTTCCTTTTTCGCGTGTGTGTCTAATTTTTCTTTTTATTTTGCGTGGATTGAGTGTTCCCTCCTGCCTTTCCTCCCTACCTCAAAGAAGCTTGTGGCAGAAAGCTAAGAGATAAGGCTCTGCTGAAACAGAGAAAAGAAGAAATGTGACCAATTGCAATGACAAGCTTGCACTGGGTAATTTAATACACACTCACATGAATTTTGCTTGCCTAATATCCCGTGTTAGTCAGTGCAGGAGTCAGATGGCCACTAGAAAAACAGAACAGAAGGAAATAAAGAATCTGAGAAGGAAAGAACCTGCCCATATTCCCAGAGAGAGATGAGTAAATTTTTGGTAGACGAATATTTTAGGTGAATTATATCTCCTTTTTCCTGGAGTCATCTAGACGAAAGGAGACAGGCTGATGAGAGTCATCAAGCTTTCCACAAGCAGCCTGGTCTGACAGAAAAGTGTCCTCTCATTTAACTTCTATTAACATAAGGCCAAAAATGAAGTACAGGGGCTCTAAGTGAGACTGGGGAATCAAGGGATAGACAGAGTTCAGCAGGCTCATGTAGCACAGTGGATCCTCTGGCAGAGCTTCATCTACTGCCTGGAATGAATTCCAGATGTATCTGCATTCCACTGAATGGGAGGAACTGAGATATCTGCCTTGAAAATTATCCAGGATGATATAATTTTGTACCAAGATGACTCTTTATCTAAAAAGCTGGAGGGAAAAATTGGCTTGTCACTGTGTTAATCTGAAAGTTGTTACCTTTTTTTGAGTTTTGTCTAAAGGAGAGGTTTTTTAGTTTTGTCTTTTTGTTGGTGTTCTATTTTTTTTTGTTTGTTTTTAGTTCATTTTGGGTTTTTTATTTCTTTTGGGTTTTGTACCTGTTTTTTCTATATGGAAATAGAAGGAGATTCTATTTTACTCATACTTGTTCAAGTAATGAAGAATGACAAAGCAGACAAAGGACAGGAGGGAATAAAAATTTAGAAATTCATCAAGTGGAAATGCAGTAACTAATCTATGATAATTCAGGAATTAATGGGCTGAATCCAGCATGATCCTAGGGCTTTTGTTTTCTCTCCTTCCACTGCAAGAAAAAACTTCCCCTTACGGCTATTAGGGTAATAATGAAAAATAAAATCCTCATATTTATCCTATTTGGTGAGTGTTTTCCAGAATGGAAAGGAGGAGGAAGCCCTGTTTGAATGACTGAAAATTTAAAGGACTAAATTATCAGGAAAATGTTTCTAACCAAGTAAATGTTATTTTCATACAGTGTGAGTACTGAATATTTGGGCAGGCAAATACTAAATCTATTATAGTCCACTCCATATTGGATGGCAGCTAATGAACTCTTGGCTTCAACATATTTGGATAGAGTAGTACCTTAATTCTTCTTCCCGTTTCTGTTAATGGGAAGAACAGCAGCTGGGAGGAACATTTGCTGTGGGCAGAGTGTAGACTGCATTAAGGATCAAACATTTAAGCAGAGTATTTCAACAGGGATGCAGAACCCATTTAGATTTCAGCTGTGAACATGTTCCATCTTGTTTAAAACTCAGCCTCTTAGAATGCCTCTGCAAAAGCTGAAAAATATTAGAAATTAAGATTGCATTTACCCTTGAAGTAAAAGGTCACAAGAATGAAAAAAGAATATTGCCTTATCTGCTTATGTTAACAAATATGTGGTATGATTTTGTACATGTACCTATGGTACTGCACAATCCAGAGCTTGAAATGAGTCTGACAGACTCTTGTAGAGATGTCATTCTGACAGATTTTCCCAGAACTTTTATTAAATCAGTCATGAGCTCTGGGAGACTTAGGGAGAAAAATAAAAAGTAATATTCTAAGTGTGAACCAAAATTCTGGGAAAAAAGCAAAGCATAACAAAACCTGACATTTCTGAATGTATAACTATGTGGAGTTGATCATTATTGGTGACGTTATAATGGGTCTAACTCCCAAAACCTTCAAAAATTTGGCATCCATGTCTGAATGATTTCTTTTTTTATTATTATTATATACTTGATTAGTCCCTGCATAATATCTTCTGTGGTTTATCATTCCTTCAGTTCTTCTTGCAGTCTAAGGATTTTACCTCCTGGTAGTTGTAGGAGCAGTTTTTCATTCAGTTGTCCTGCTGTATTTGACTGCAATAAATTTGTCTAATCACCCCTCAGTATTCACACTTTCCCAGGCAAAAGAATTTCACAGTTCATCTACATATTATTTTTATTCATATGTTTTAAATTAACCACCTGTTAAGTTTGTTTGATGCCCTTGGACCTTGTGGTCTAAGAAGCAGTAACTAAATTTTCTCTGTGTGCCTTCTCTCTGTCTTTTAGAAGTGGTTGTACCTATCACACCTCCTCATCAGCCTCTTTTCTGAACTAAAGCACCCCAGTCGAGCTTATGTCTTCTTTCAGTGAAGCAATGCCACACCTTCAACCATATTTGTCATGCCATCTCTACTTTTGCTGGCTTTTTCATCTGCTTTTGTAGATAAAGAAGACAAGAACCATGCGTAGTCAAGGACTCCTACTGTCTTTGAAACATCTGAGTTGTTCATCTTGCTTATGAACTGAGCCTCTTTGGGATGGGTACTATATAAAATCTTTCTCACAGGTTCAGGTTTGATAAGGCAACGCTGAAGTGTGAAGTTCCACTGCCAGCCCAAGAAAAAGAAAAGGTGAGTCTGTATGGGTCTTCAGGCTGATTGTCCTCATGATGTGTGAGGTGGTCCCTCGCAGTGACATTTACTTATTCACTTGTCCTGTATGCCTGAATAAACACTTACAAAAAAAAAATGCAAAAAACCAAACTGAACAACCAAACAACAACAAAAAAAAGCCCACCAAGTCCCAAGCAGCTTTCAGAAGCATTGCAGTTTTAGAAGAGGAAATGTACACCACCCTCTGCCTTTAAGACTAATGAAAAAACCACTTCCTCCCCATACCCCACCCCAGCTATCTCCACAAAGAAATAGACACAGAAAATGTTGAACCTTGCTCAATAAGGTAACCACCAAGAGAATATTTTCTTACCAGCCCCCAAAATTTGCTCTCATACCAGCTGTTTGCCAAATCCTGGAAGAGTGGGACTCTTGATGACCAGGTGAGACAAGCACCAGATCAGGCTGTCAATTTGCCCTCTCTCCTTCACTCCCACCAGTTTATTTTTCAAGCAGGGAGATGAACATGTAGAAGAACTTAAAAAGACAAAATCCACTTTGTGTGAACAATGTATAAACAAAATTTAGAGTTCAGATTCAAAGGACAAAGAGATCAAGAAACTTGGTCATCTGTAAGAACAGTCAAGCTCTCTAATTGGGAAAGACAAGTTCTATTTTCCATTGCAAATATTATTCAGGTGCAGTAGGTGCAATCAGTCAGGCACAGAAGGGGAAAAGGTTTCTATGACATTAGTACAAAAGCAGTCTACAGGAACTTGTGCCAGCAAAATTAAGTGAGACTGATAATTTACGTTTTCTCACTTACAAAAACAGTATCATCAGATCTAGATATATTATTGACAAAGTTGTCAATTAAATAGCCTAATGGATATGATCACCATTTTTCCTGGTTGAACAGCATTTGAACAAGTGCTCCTCCAATAATCTGCAAAAGGGATTGTCTGAGTGAAGTTTTAATGTGACTATTCTTCTTCTGAACTTTTTAAAATGAATACCCTTTATGCAATTTTATACTCACTCACAATTTTTGCACTTTGATACTGCTCCATTGTAAATGATATGAGAAGACTTTCTCCTTGACAGACCATGCTAGGAGGCCTGACCAGTGATTTTAGTTCAGCCACATTTAAAAATGCTGGTAAAGAAAGCAGAAACCATTTAAAAATATTTTATAGTAGCAGGTAGGCAGGGCTAATCACTTTAATTTAACAGCAAAGATGGCAACCAGATCTACCTCGGGGGCAGACAGTTCTGGGGAGACATTTTGTGCTGGGATTAGATGGAATCAGTGAACCTAAAGAGATTTTTGGCACACACAGCTCCACCATGTATATTTATCCATTTCTAGTTCACAGCAATTTCTGTTGTGATTGGAATAGTCTGGAGGTAAGGAGTCTGAAACAAATAGCAAAAGGTCTTTTCAAACTTGGTGTTTCCAATTGTTGCAATAGTTAGTTATGCTTTATGGTTAGTCTTTTATGCAGCCATAAAAGATTCTAGCACATTCATTTGCCTTTTAATTTTTACTGCTATGTTCAAATGTTCGTGTTTCAGATCTAAAAGACAAGGCAGTATTGAGCTTTTTCAGTTCAAAGGAGCCATACCAAAACACCTTTGATTTCTGAATGGATAAGGTATGATTATGAAAATACCAGTCCAGTCTGGTTTCTGTGTCATACTCAGATCTGGCTGGGTTTGGTTTCCTGTTCTGTTTTTAAGTTACATATGCCCAAAGCAGAAGGTTTGTCATTTCTACAATTGCATGTGATGGTTTTTCATGGTGGAAAAATCTCACAGATGTTGATACTTTGGTGTCCAAAGTCAGACTCACACTGCAGACAAATTAATCCTTAAAATGTGAATGTTGATCTAAAAATAGTTCTGATCCAGATATCACTTCTTGAGCTGTAATACTCAGTAAAAACCAAAGAATTCAAACTGCCTGTAGAAAAACATCACCACCTTTATAATGATACAATGACCCACATCAGCCAAAGTCTGCCCTGTTTTTTTGCTCTAGACAGGCAGTAATCATTGAAGCAGGGATGTGAGTTTAATCTTCCCTTTTCTCTGGTGAGATAAAATGACCAGGTATTATAATCAGTTTTCTTTATCCAAATGAACATTTTTATTTATATGGAGTAAAACTGCTGATGAATTGCAACTATCTCTATAGTGTGGTAGAAATAGCATAAAGCAATCACCTAGAACATCTCTCTGACTTCAGCCTCTGCTCACTGAAGACTCTCCTAGATCTCACATGGGCTAAGTGACTACTAGGATGGTCACTGTTGGCTAACAGGCTATATTAGACAGAAAATTAAGTCCTGCTTTTCATTTTGAACCTCTATATGGACCATTTACTTAAGAGTTGGACTTGATGATCCTTGTGGATCCTTTTAAACTCAGAATATTCTGTGATTCTGTGATCTGTGAAAGAGTTCTGCTGAATTCATAACCCTTGTGAAGATTTCATATGAAATAAGTGAGGGTTTTTAAATAAGAATTTCCCTTGAAGAATGATTCTTGATCAACTCTAATATGTGCATACTGAGACTTTCCTCCCTAGTCTCTTTCAAGGTTCATGACTAAATTAGTTTCTGGGAAAGGACGGAGAATGATGACATTTTGTTGCTGAGTGTGTCATTTATGGGAATATAACCTTGGATTATCAAATGCCTCAGCACTAACAAATATACCAATAACTTCAAATTGATAAGGATGTTGGGCTAGAAAACTTTATCCTCAATTATCTGCAGAGCAAAATTTAGAAGAAAAGTAAATCCAAGGTTTTAGAAAACTGTGGGGACACCTGGTCATATTATTCTGCCTTGACCCTTCCGCTTGCATTCAAGAAGATCCACCAGGAATTTAATCCACTGAAAATGGGTAGCTCAGCTTGTTTTTTCACAACCTGTGGTCCTCCTCTCACAGTGGGAGCTAGGTCTCAAAGCTCCAGAGCTAAGTTTGCCTCAGAAGCTATAGAGGTGAAAATATAGATAAACTTCAGGTGTTTGCTGGGACCCTGAAGATGTCAGCTCAAAGAAGAAAACACACATGTTAATTGGGCATGGACACACACCACTCAAGGGCTATATATATTTATTACCAGATGGGAGAGCACTTTCTTTGAGTTTCTGGATCAGGTATGTTTCTCACGTGCATCCTGATTTCACATTAAGGTGTGAGTCAGCCAACACCTTCCCTCACAGCTCTGTTGCTCCAGAAAAGAACCCAGGTGTAAGTAGGTGGGAGTTTTGGCTGCTTCAGTGGCTTTCCTGGTGGCCAGAACACTGAAATTTGAGAGCAGTCAAAAAGACTACAGCCCTTGTATTTTGACTGGCGATCAATATATCAGATCTGGTCTAGAAATTGTACATATTGTCTTGGTTTGAAAGACAAGTGTCTGCAAAGGACGGCAGGAACCTCCCTTGGGATGCGGAATATGACCCTCTTCCCTCCGCATTACTGTAACTTTGGAATGAAGGGGCTTTGAGGCGAAGACATGGAGAAGGGAGGAGCAGCTCCGCGCCGGCCTGNGGGCTGCGGTGTAGCGGAAAAAAACACCCTGGAGCTGTGGCAGGCAAGCGGTGGGGCTGGGCTGCAGCAGCCCCGCTCCCGAACATGGCCAAGAGAGACTCGCTTGGAGGGGAAGGGGCTCGGGGATCCCGGGGTGCCCTGAGACACCGCAGCAGATGGCGAAGGGTCCCCGTGTGGTGAGGTCGGGAGAGTGCGAGGGCCGCTCTTACAAGCAGAGCTCCACTCGCGGCAGAAGGCAGCAGGAGACAACCCCGCAGCGGTGGCGAGTTCTTCCCGCAGTGACAGCAGCCTCCTTCCCCTCTGAATGCGGAGACAGCAAGACGGAGCCAGGAGCTGTGCCCAGCCCCTTTGAGACCACATCTCCTGCTATCTCTGCCCTTTCCGGGAGAATGTACCTCAGCTACAATAGTAAAGCCAGCTGCACTCCTCCCCCCGGGTCTCCACCTTTACTTCCATTGTTTCTCTTAAGAACCGATCGTTATTGTTTCTTAGCAACAAAATAGGAGAAAATGCCCTAAGAGAAAGAAAACAAAAAATCCCGAAAAATCCTAGCATCCAACAAATATGTACAATAGGGATGGGGTCTTTCAAGCTCCACAAGTGTCTGTTCTGGAAAACCCTTACAGCAATGTGTTTCACTTCTTTACTGAGGCATTGACGTCGATTTCTTTGCCTTCTCCAGAGGCTTTTCATCAACGTTATACCAATTTCAAAGGATGCTTGAATTTCAGAAATTTGGGCATTTTGAAAGGAAGACTATTCATTGGCACAGCCTGACTTAGAAGCTGAACACATTTTCCATTAGTTAGCTTGTCTTCAGACCTGAGGTTATGTTATTGGGTGTATTCCACTAAGAAATGTCAGGTGAGCCTTGGGTAAGTGGGTATTACAGTCATTGTACCTCCAACAGAGACATGCTGAAGGGAGCATGTGCCTACACATTGGTACAGTGAAAAAATAAGGGAGGACTTGCTCATTTAATTGCAGCTTTCCTCAGGAAAAGGAGCTCTCTTCAACCACCTTAATAGAAGATGTGCTTTTTGGTATGTAACACCAAAAGGAAAATTCTTACTATCAAGACTTTAATAGCAGTCCCTTTCTTTTCCTGCCTGCTCCCATGCTCTGGAAACGGCAGTTTGGAGTCAGGATTACTCAGGAGTTGCCTCACACAGCTGTCAGGATACACAGGCAAACTGGGTCTGATCTCCAGCCACACCCTGCTGAAAGCACATGTGGCCCAGACAGATAAAAGGCATTTTTTTTGCACTGGAGAACCATGGACAAGACCTGGCTCATCCGTGCCTGCCAAGATTACAGTATAAAACTGACATGACAAGATTTCAGTTTTAGTAACACTCTTATTGGTAATGAAGATCAGGACATTTTGAAATACCGACGTCATTTAATTGTGTGTATTTGTACACAGGTGCCCCTTTTTTTTTTTTCTTTAAATCAGTTTGTCCTCTCATTTTGTCTGAAATACTCACAGCCATGCAGGAGAGTGGCTGTACACATTTACTCATGATCTAGGTCAGTCTCTTTTCACCCATGAGCTTTTGTCCAGAAACCTACAGCACCTACCATAAGGAGGTGCAATGCTGTGAACCCACTCTGAGGATTTTGCTCACTTACCTTGAGGAATCCTGGTGCTCAGGGGTTGTTTGTCAATCCCTGGCTTTCTTGTTTACATTGCCTCTTATCAGTAGAGCAACAGGTTGTTTGCTTAGCAGCTTCTCTTCTTTCATCTCAAGACTTCTGAAGCTTCTCCCCAAAATGTTCCTGCCTTTGACCTGACACTGGATCTGCTCTCTCCACTGAAACTATTCAAGGCCTGATCTTCCATTTCATTAGATGAGGAAACTTCCCAGGCTGTCTGCAGACTCTTCCCAGTAGAACATTCTGCACTGAAAGGTTTGGTTTAACTGGAGTAGGTATGCATACACTCATGTACCCAAAAAACACCATAGGACCTGCCACCTTCTTGAATTTTTCATGTAGTAGATGCCTGGGGGATTTCACACAGCTCTCCTGCCCTGAGGCAGAACTTGGTCTGACTGGGAGGTAGTTTGACTGAAGTCCTTCCTATCACAGTTTTAGTATCACAGTACCCTACCCTGTGGTCTTGGCTATGGACCAACTGGTAGGAAAGAAAGTCAAGTTCCCTAAATTTCCCCTGGATAAGAAAGGAAATATAGATGTGACTAACAAACTGATCTTACTTGGAGAAAACAGCAGCATCTTCTTCATCCATGTCTTTTCAGTGACCACATGGCAAGAGACCAAATTATTCCTCAGAAGACAGGTCTATAGCCTTCACAAAGACAGGCTGTTGGGAGGCACTGATAAGCCAGGTCTGAGGCAGTGCCAGGTTTTTCCCTGAAGCAGTCAGAGAAGGCAGCAGTATCATGGCATTACTGCTTATCTGGATTCCTCTGTGTGGAATCTTCCGTATCTTCCAAAGAAGATACGGGCTAGCATCTTTCTGAACCTGTCTGTCACCCTTGCAATTATCATGAAAAACCCAAGTTCTATAAACCAATTGAAATTCCAGACCCAAATTAATTGTCCTTTATCATTATGCCTAAGAGCAGAAGACATTGCAGCTGGCACTGGGAAGACTAAAACTGAGCTGCCTATCAGCAGGGAAGACATTGAGCTCACCTAAGCTTAGCCACAAGAAAGGTGCACATCTAGCATAAGCCATTTGCCTGGGCTCTCCTTCCAGTCAATGGAACGATTCCATAGAGTGATTCACTGCATCCTAAGAATAGTGCCTGAGGTAGGTGGGGTGAATCACTCTGGGGAATTGCCTGGCTCTCTCTGAAGAGAGTTTTGCCAGACAACTTTGATGACAAGCCTTTCTTTATGTGCGTAAAATTAGATGAGATGAATCCCACCTCTAAATGTTCAAACTCACTGTCTTTCTGAAACAAGGAAGAGCTGCAAATTGCATGAGAATGCAAACAGCTGATGTTTTTAAGTGACAGCCTTTACCCAAGGCCAATCCTGCATGGATTTCACAGGGAAGGTGGAAGGCAACTGGACAGTGCAGTCTGGGTCCTTGCTCAGAGTCTGCAGTGGGAGGAGCAAAGCTGTTCCTCTCTCCTCTGCTCCCTGGTCTGGCTCCAGTTCTGACACCTGCTGATTTGCAGTCCTCTCACATTTGCACATCACGCTCTTTGAGGTCTCTGCTCCCGTTCAGCCTTACAACAAACAAGCTATTAAGAGTTGCTATACCTTTTAGACAGGTGAAGCTTACTGCTTGTTACCCTGAGTGCAGTGACAGGCCCCTGAAAGCCATCACCTGTATGAACCACTGCCATGGGTCCTGGGCAGGCAGGGGTAATGGACGACCCTGTCACACAAACAAGACACACAATTCCCTGCGGAACTGACTCCAAACATTGACTCTCGGTGTGTCTGTTTCACCTAACACCCCATGGATGACTCTGCTGAAGGACTTCTGCCAGTTACAACATGAAAAAAAACCATGAAAAAGATGAATCCAGTGATAATTGTTATATACCAAGCACAAGATTTGTGGGGAAAAAAAGTAAACCATGTAGAAAACAAACATAGAGGATGAAATGCTCTCAGGTATGAATTCATTATCTTTCTTCTCAGGCAATGTCTTCTAATGAGTTAGGAATACCAGACACACAACAGTGAAATCATCATCTGAATTAACTATATTCATATCTGATTTTGTCAATATTTTTTGTTCGAAGACCTGAGAATGGCAGGCTTTAGATCCTTTTGTGTGCTCCCTGTTAAATTTTACTCCTGTCAATATTTGCATATTTAAATCAGTAGTCCTAAACACCTCCATTTTTAGTATGCAAAGGTAATTTCTTCATAGAGGACAGAATGGCACAAGTGGTGTCCTTGCAATGCCATTCCACCATTCTGGCAGAAAACAAGCCCTGGAATAGCCATGGATAAAACCTTGCTTTTTCGAAGAAGGGCATTTCTGGTTATGTGATTACTTGATCAGAGGTCAAAAGGCTTGTCCCTGAAAAGATTATCCAAAGTTTAAATAGTGGCTGATCAATTAATATCTGTTTTTCCAGAAGGTCCCAACAGAATTTCTCTTTTTGGTGGTCTATGTATTTGAGGAGATAACTCCTCAAAGGGATTAAAAGAGAGACACCAGAACCACACAGTGCTCCCACAGTTGCTGCTTTTTGTTGAACCAGAGGCAGTAAGGAAGGCCTGATGCCTCCTGCACAGCCCACATCTGTCTGGGAGCATGTCTGACCTCCCTCCCCCTCAAGTTGTCCCGCAGGGAAAGCAAAACCACTTATTTTTAGCCTTCTTTCCAGTCAGGAATGCTGGCAATTCCCTGCTGTTTGCCATTTCCTCAGTTTGCACCCTCTAAATGAGGGAATGGCCCCCCTGTGGTAAATGTGAGGTGTATCCTAATAGCAATCATCTCAAAAGAGTCCCCATATGACCAAGAGTGGCTCTTCCCCCTGATGGCTGGGAGGGCCATTATGGGCAGTGATAGGTGGCCCAGGGCTTCAGAAGAGCTGCTCTCCTTGCCCCTGCCCTTTGGTGCCCAGCTGCAGGCCTGGGAGTACCTGTTGGTCCATGCAGAGCCACAGAAATGGCAACAGTGAGTTCCGAAACTTTCCCTTCCCTTTCTGGCTTCACAGCTCAGATAAAGAGATTCATATGAAGTTACTTGCACTCAACTTTGCACAAGTCAACCAACCTTTGGGAGAAAAAACCCCAACCCATGAGCATTCTCAAGCCTTTGAAAATATCACACCCACCTGTATCTGCACAAAGATAGATTTAAAGAGTTTTTTCCTATGATTCTCTGACCATCAAACTTTAGCAAGAAAGCAGAGAGAGAAAGTGGGGGAGTGTTTGTCTGCAGACAGCAAAAATAGAATGGCATTTTTTCAAACTACATTTCAAGTCTGCCGAGAGTGATTTCTATACAATGTATGATATCGGCAAGAAATCTGCCAGTCCATAGATTTTTGTGGATTATGATCCATCAGTCTTAATGTCTCTCCAACAGATGATGCATGATTCATCACCTAGCTCACCTTATTTTTTGATGACGACTCTGTGGATGCAGAAGCTTTTGTGGTCCCCAGCATTGGTTCAGGGGACAGGAGAGAGGTAAACTCAATGCCAGTATAAAAGAATCAGCCTTCTGAGAAAAACTGCAACAGATGCAAGCGCTGGAGATGTAGACGCACTTGCTATTAAGCAGGCTGAAAATACAGTGATAGCCCTTAGTCTGAGTTTCTTGTAAGAATCTCCAAGGGCCAGTGACAGTGGTGTGGTTGTTAAAATTTTTTCAAGTCTGTGCTGAATATCTCAGTCGAGGGGATTTCCACATCAGTGTGAGCAATATTTAAGCAAATTTTAGAATGGAAACCTTGGACAGAATGGGAATAGGAATGTCCTTCTTCTTCCAGAGTAGCTGACTGACTTCCCTAGAGGATCATTCTTGAGGCAAGATATGAATGGGCTCAAAGAAGTGAGATACCATATATCAATAGTGAGGGGAAGCAAACAGTGTTCACAATTAGTCTTACCAAATCCCCTCCCCCCATCCTTTCCTCTTCTTCTTCAGTCTTATGCTGGTTTTCACAATTAGATGCAGACATGGAGCTGGTAAATGAATTTTAGTTGCAAAAGCTGACAGGCTGGCTTCATGGAAATCAGCAACAAAACTCACACTCTTTTCAGAAGAACCATAACTTTATCTGCACTGCAAGAGGCAGATCACAGATCATGAGTATTGTACTGTTTTTGCAATAGTACAAGATGAGCAAAACTGTCATTTTGGCACTGTTTGACATGAGATTATTTTGGAGCTACTCAACTACCTCATGCAGTTCAAGACACAAAATGGCTGTGAGTCAGCTGAAACTATTTGCTCCCTAGTTCCTCTAATAATAAGAGCATTTGGGTACCATTTTTAAAGAAGGCCACATATAGACAGAAAGAGCCAAGGATGTAGGTAAATAGACATCACAGTCCTTACTGAAGCCTCAACAACTGAACTGCAGTTTCAAAACAACCTTTATTCTGCTTGAAGACTTATTACAATTTTTAAAGCAACTCAAAAACAAGACACAGCTCCATCAACTCTACAGCTTGAACACAATTTTAAGGAGGCATGTTTTCACTGTTGCCTTGTAAAGGCAATTTACAATCTGCTTTACCCTCTACCTCCTCAACGACAATTTTAAAACAAAGTAATCTTAATGTTTTAAAGACATGTAACAGAACAGAGCTTTATTTTCAAAAACAAGAATTAAAAAAACAAAATAGCAGCATCTTGGGCAGCTAATGCAATCTCATCAGGACAAGTGCAATGTAACCTTACCAACTTCTACAGTTTAGTCCCAACTGCAGTAAACAGAACATGATTCTACATAAAATGTTGCACTTTGTAACCTTGTCCCATGGGAGGCATTATGCTTTGAGCTGCCCATTTCTAAAGTGACCCTGAAAAAAACAGTATCAGGATTCACTTTCCCAACTTAATACCATGCATAGCAAAAGCACTGTGTGAAAATCGGCAGAAGTTTTCCCCATTAGAAGCATCTGAATGTTTTCCCAAGCATTATTATTTCATTGCCAATTACAAGACAAAGCCATTTTTTCACTACAGAACAGTTGACACCAAATAGAAAATCTGAAGATTTGGTTTTACAGATTGCTTGACAAGATAACAGAACCATACAGACAAGCTTTTTTTTTTAATTTTTTTTTTAAAAAGATAAACTATCCAACAACACAGAAACCCAGTTTTCTAACTGTATCTGGAAACATGCTGCACCCACAAAGGTCTAGTGTGCATGTGTGCGTCTTTAAACAAAGTTAATGAAATCACTTACTAAATTCAGCAAAATGATCATATTCTCTGAAAATGCATCTATATTGGGAACTGTGCATACATAAACACAGCAAGTATGTACATGTATGCACACATACACATCCCCAACCTGCAAATTCATATTTCAATTTAAGTAAATCAGAAACTCTTTAAGTTTGCTTGTGAGTTTTGGTTCTCTTTGCTATGTCTCATGCCTTTCAAAGGCCTTGTGAAAGAGATGCTGCAGTGCAGCATAACTCAGGGATTTAAAATAAAACAAAAAGTTTCCCAAACAGAAAAAAAAAAAAAAAAAAAAAAA
>VZRX01001531.1:55874-82903 GCA_013398075.1 Notiomystis cincta
AAAGAAAAAGAAAGAAAAAAAAAGAGAAAAAAGTAACAGAACAAAGCCTATCCATGAATTATATTAGATGAAAAAACTATGCATCAATAGAAATACAGAAAAACACTGTGTTTCTTCAGTTATATCCCCATGCTTTTTTTTTTTCTGTATATAGTAGTCTGAGATCAAATCAAAACTGGAGTGAAAAATATGGTACATTAAAGACAAACAACTCTGCAGTGGATAGGGCCTTTGGCAGGACTTAGCTCTGTGCATTAAGGAGGGAGAGAAATGCAGAGGCCACACAATATGTAAGTACCAAAAAACCCCACTCATGCCAATTTGAGGGTGTCAATGATCCCTGCAAATTGCACAGACCCTGTGTAGGCAGAACATCCCCGTAAGAAGCCCTAAGCACTCATCCTTACAACATAGTGCTTATTTCTCATTGTTGCTTGTGCAAGAAAAGCAAGTGTCAAATCTGCACACACACTATTTTTTTTCTGCTACAGCCACACACAAAGAGAAGTTGCACAGCACACAGGAACGAATTACATTCCATACTGGGCTGGGCATGCTAAGGATATGGCCCACTGACATAGCAGGGGTTTCTTAATATGAGGAAAATTAGATCCAAATGCTTTAACTATGATAAAATTTCTTGACAAATGCTACGTGAAACATCAATTCAGATTACATATATTTTGCTTACAGAGAAAAAAATACAATTTTACTCTTAAAATATTTAACATCCAGAAATTAATATATGTCCAAAGACTATCTTGGATTGCTACAAGTGTTAAACTGCTGTATATTGAATTAATTAACTTCAAGCCCAGTAGTATAACTGGTATGCTAGAGTAATTGTTGGTGTTTTTCATATTATAAACCAGTTATTAGTATAACAGATTTATATGGTCCTACAGGCCTGAAAGAAGTGTGGAATGAGGAAGGGAACCCATGAAGACTAAACTTCTATTCAGGAAAAATATTCAGAATAATTTTCTAAGTCATGACTATCATGAAACAATATTTGTTGAATCTTGTTTCCTGATATAAATCCTAGTAAGAAAATACACCTATAGGAGAGCAAAGACAACCCATTAGGAAAAAAAAAAAGACCACAAAGTCAAAATAAAATCAAAAACCTTACAGCCTCAGAACTGAAGTAACAATGCAAAATGAAAAGATAATATAAAGATTATTGGAGACTGGCAAATTTATTATTATTATTATTACTTCCAATAGTTTATAAAGCATTGCATACTTTGAAATAAAAACACAAGGATCTCTAACCAGAACTATTATGAGAGAACTCCATGGGTCTCACTCTTTTGATTGTGTGTGCAACTCTCTTTAATAGTAATGAATCTTGTCTTTTGCATCTTGGGGGAAGAATAATTGTTCACTTAGTCAAATATTTTCCAAGATTTCTCTGAACTTCATTACTTTATTGATTTGCAACGTGTGAATTTCCTCTGTGGTCAGGACAATAAATAACCATTGCAAACCATTGACAGTGAACTATCCCACGATTATTAATAACTCTGTTTTAGTGGGATTTATGTATTTGTTTCCTTTAACTGAACTATGTTTTTGTAAGTCTCTGGTGGCCTGAAATTATGGAAATGTTCACTTTGATACTGCCTCAGCCTACAGAGTTTTGAAAATACATATCATAGCCTAATCATTTTCAAAAAAGACATTTTCCAGTCTTAATTAGTTCTATATTGTATCCAAATATTCTCAGTAGAGGTGGAAGATTTTTTTTTCCACAATACTAATACAAAAAACAAACCTAGGCAACAGATTAGAGAAACTTCCTTCATGTGAAATGAAAATACCCTTAACAGGCTGACAAAAATTCTGTCACAGGAGGTCAAGAAGTCATTTATTTACTGTGAAGGTGGATTCATTCTGAGATCCAAACTATCTACACTACACTGCAGTAACAAAATATCCCCATTTTTTTTCTGCAGTTGCTATCAAAGAAGGATACACTATTTTTCTTGTCTTCCAAATACAAAGACAATCATGAAAGAAGTTCAAAATGCTTCAAGAAGCAAATGTAGCATGGTACCGTATTTTAAAGATATCTCTGAAACAGTATTGTTGGACTCAGTGATATTTTGTAATGTTCATATATTTTTTATTGAATTAAGCAGCTTTGAAGCTTATCAGGCACTGCCCAACAAAATATTTAGTCAAAAAAAAAATTACGAACTTTTTAAACTTTGAGCTAGTAGCTCAATATTCTATACAACGAAAATTGCAAAATATTTCATAGTTTTAATTCTCAAGCCAACTCTTGCTGGCTCCCTGTACATTAAAAAAACAAAACAAAACAAAACAACCAAACACAAAAATTATTAACAAAAAATAATCACCAGGAAAAATATCTGTAGGCAAAAGAAATTGAAAAAAAAAAGAAGACAAAAACCCAAGAAAAACAAGCTTAATCTGTAGATATGCTTGAAAGAAGACTACAGCCTAAAGAAAATTCAGTATTGCATAGCATAGTCTAAGAATTCAGCTTTCAGCGAACAGAAAAGGAAAAAACGAAGCAGTTTGGTATTGACAGTTTCCATCAATGATAGTTAGTCATCCAGTACTATGTACATTATTATACACTGTATGCCATTGAAAATCCTGTTTTCTTCAGTCTTAAATATATTCTTAAAACAGGATTTTTAATCATCTAAACAAAACTCTTCCTGGCACTTTGCTATTACAATTACTCTGAACAACATATTGTAACTGAAGTCCTTTTAAAGTGTCCCTTAGAAATGAAAGTGCCACTCTGCTACATATCATTCACCAGAAACCAAAATATAATCACAATGCTGTATGTCTGGATCCACTGAGTGCAGCAACACCATTCCAAGTCAGACTGTGACCACGAAATTCCAATAACTGAATGACACAGACCTCTTATACCTTGTGTCTGGAGAATCCAATATTCTAGCTGGTAAAGCTTCAGAAGTGGTCGTAAACAAGCACCATGCTTAAAGGCCTCTATGTCCCTGCAGGGAGATCAGGTTTGGATTTTTCTCTTGTGTTTTTCTTTTATAATTACAAAAAAAAAAAAAAGCACTTCAGATTACAAACATACATTCACAGTATAACACTGTGATCTCTCCCACTGCAGTTGTGAAGGAAATCTCTAGTCCCATCTGAAGACAGATAGCTTTGATACTGCAAATTCTTGAGTAAAGCTGAAAGGAGCCTTTTCTCTCCAGAGGCCTCAATGTTGCCAAATCATTTCTTTAAAAAAAAAAACAACAAACAGCCCAGAGTATTAAGATCTTCATCGCCTCTGCTGTGCATATACTGGGTAGGCTAGTGTGACATTGAGAGAGTCATTGTGCTGCACCAGTGACGTGTGTTGGTAATGTAGCACCAGTTCTTTGAGCGAGTTGTACAAGTTATATGGCTCTGCAAATCCATACCCAGTAGGTGTTTTGTTTATCACACAGTGCTTTACTTCGCCATCCACCCTAAAAAAAGAAACAAAAACAACCAGTTTTCAGTTTGTGAGTACAGTAAAATTAAGATAGAAAATAAGGTATTAGCAATACATCTTAAGATGCTAGTCAGTACATAGAATTCCTCTGTTCTGTGGTGGGATAATGGTAAAAACCTAGGTTTAGTCCAAATTCATGAAGTCATCTTAGCTTAGGTAGGCAGGAGATAGGCAGGACTTAGCAGATGCACAGAAGGGAGTGCACACATGTTTTGGTTTCCCTTCTGAAGGAAGCTCCTCTGTGCGAGTGGCACAGGTTGGAGCTGTGCAAGAAATGGAGCAGCAATAAGAATGGCCTCAGGATTCTTTGACCTGCTTCTACTTCCAAGCCTAAAGGTCCAAGAGGAATTGTGCATATGCAAGTGTCTATCTGGCCCCAGCTGCAGGTAGGCCCCTTTCCTGTTGGTTACATCATTCACAAGTTAGGGTACATACACAACAGAGCAGGCATAGCAGCCTTGTTTGCTGCTCTCTCGAACAAGGAATGTTCCATCTCGTTTTCCCCGCAGCAGGTTTTCAGCTTGGCTTCTATTGATATTTCCCACATTCCATGTTCTCTCATCATGATGGGGCAAGTCCTCATCATCTTCTACCATAGAGTATTGGCTGTCAAAAAGAAAAAATGCGTTTGTGAAACAGAACAAAATCCACTAATTAAGTAGTCTTTATTCCATATTACAGTGGTTAGAAGGATGCCTCCTTGGTAAAACTAGGGATTTAAACCAAGTAATACTGTATCATTTAAATCACTTGATGAAAGTGAAATATAAGGTCTGTTTCTTGTTTCTTTGAAGACCACTCACATAAATTTTAGGAAGAATATGAAAAGATGATGTGTAATTTTTCAGCAGATGCTGTGAGCACTTCAGTACTTCTGCCATTGCTCACTGTTTTGATAAATAGCAAGCCCAACAAAATCAGTACCCTCTGAGTCAGCTTCATTTCCAAAGATCAGAACACTTGGTCAGCAGTGAAAAATCATGCAATGTATCAACTGCAGCTGCTGCTTGGAGAACCTCCGAGCAGATGCACAGGGAGACAGATTAATTATTTATAGGGGAATGGCTTTGTGAAAAGGTGCAATAGTAGAGTGCTTTCCCTCTCTCTCATTCTCTCTCTCTCCTTATAAGCAGATTATGAGGATAGCATGCAATATATGCTTGTCTACTAAATCAGCCCCAGCTATAAAGCTGATTCAGAGTTACAGAGAACCCTCTGAGCTAAAGCCCATCATGAAAAAAGAAGCATCTGGTTCAGCTGTGTGGATATCACTTCGGAATTCTGCAGTTCCAGAGCTCCCAAATCCCACAACAGCCTGCACTGGTTGGTCCTGCCCCTTCTGCTCAGCTTGTAATCAGTCTGTGTTAGGCTAATGCATTCATTCTCTCTCTGTAATAGCCTTTTAATTAGTTTTCCTTGGTCTAAGAAAAGATGACTTCTCACTCATCCATGATTCTGTCTTTCTGAAGGTTCTCAAAGTAGTCTATAGAAATCAGCAATTGCACACAGAATTCAATTTTTCATAAAGAGAGAGGGTTCTTTTGTTTCAAATAATACTCTCTCTGGGTCCCTTATCCCATCACTCTTTTGACCTGCATGACATTCGCACACATTCAGTAGTGGCTCTCTTTTCAACCAGCATCTAGAGAAAGCAATTCTTGTTTTTCATCCTGCTTATTATATTGGGGGATTTTTTTTCTGCAGTATAACTTCAGAAAAAAAGCCATGTTCTAAAAGTTTAATTTTTCAGCAGTTACCAGGCTTGCCAGCAAGAAGTATCAGAGTGAGAGAAAATGAACATTTTCTTTACAGTTTCACTTACTATTTTGATGCTACACTAAACTCAGAGAGTGGCATTGTTCCTTGTCTATTGTTTAAGTGGTAGGAACACTAGTGGGAACGGGTGCCCATATTATACAATCTCAGTTCTGAGTTGTGCTAAGACTGAGAAAACAACATGGCTTTAAAATGTGAATGTCATTTTTATCTCCTGCTTCTACCACAGCGATAAGCACAATTTCCAGGATAACAGTAGGAGACTCAATAAGCCAAGCCAAATTAAAATACATGTGGACAAGGCCAGAATGCAAATTCACTAGAGTCATTGTCAGTCTGCTGCTTTCATTGTATATTCAACCAGCCAGCATAAAAGGGATGCACAAGAAACTACATAGGCAGAAAATGTTGATACAAATACTGCTGAGACAATTTTGATTTTTCTATTTCTTCATTTTTCACTGTTTCAATGCTTCAGATACTATTTTATGTCTTGCTTATGTTTAAATTTGGTCTATGTTTACACCCAAGGACTTTTTCCTTTACAGCCCAAGTACTTTTTCCCGTTTTTCCCAGGAATGAAATAAAACGTATTCATCAGCCTAGCCCCTGTCAAAACCTACAGTAAACTAAACTGTTTGAAATGACAGAATATTACTCTGCCATTTTCCAGAAAAATAGACCACAAAACCAGAGAAGGATACTTCTCAGCACATACAAATTTATCATCTCCAATAGCAATGTGACACAGTGATGTGGGTACCACTATACTAGACAACATCATGGTACCCACAGCTGAGATTTGGAAAAAGCCTGCTCATGCCTAAGAGACCTGCTGAACAATTTATCCATCTGTATGACATCTCTCTAAGATACTAACACCTTATGAACTTAATTTTGCTGGTAAGAAAAAAGACACAGGTTACAATTCAGTGCTTTGCTACACTAATTTGATTATGCACTTCCCTGAAAAAAGGAGGATAGTAGAGAGTGAGACAGCATCCTTTCTAATACTTGGATTATGTAGGTTGTCACATCTTAACAATGTGCATCATTACTGAAGGCCTAGGCTTGACATTTCCTCTGTGTGGTTCAAGACTTAAATATGCTTTATATCACTTTTGTATTTAGGTGATTTGAAACACCAGAAATATCCAGATCTTCCAATACTTACTCTTCTGCATTTTCATTTCCAAGCCATTCATTTAGCTTCTTTTGCCGAACGCCTTTCTGAGTCAGCCACCTGGACAATAATTGCAAATAAAATTAATTTTTAGTCAGAAAAGTTGGATACCATTAAAAAACCAAGCAACTTAAAATTTGTTAATTCATGATACTCACATCAAGTACTGATCTCTTGTCTTCCTCAGCTGGATGAGGTCTGGCTTAATGCTGTTCATACGCTTGTCTATCTCTCTATATTCAGCTGCTTGCTTCTTTAAGTCTTCTTCTAATCTGCGCCTGCTGTCCACAATTTCACTGATCCGAGACTTCAGTTTTTCATAGTTGTGCATGATTCTAGATGGAACAACGTGGTAGGTTACATTCTGGTTTCTTATTCATAACTTTATAACCTGCTATTTAGAGGTGTAGACATTTAAGAGAACAGATTATTTCTCTAGATATAGTTATACATTTTGCCAATTCACATCTACCTTACTTGAGGCTTCTTTGATTACAACTGAACAATTTCAAGCTTATCTTGCTTCGATTTTAGGCAGATCTATACTTGGCATTGTTTGTTTTTTCAAAAATCATACAATTTGATATGCAAAATCAAATACTGACCTTTGTATTTCTTTTTCATTTCCTTCCCGTTTAAATTTTTCAATGTATTCCTTACTGTATCTTTCTTGTGTTTGGCACTGCTCTTCAAATATTTTTATTGTTTCATTAAATGCCTCAATGGCTGTTCTTTTCATTTGAATTTCCTGAAAATAAAATGATTGTTATTATGGTTGTCATCAGACAAAGATTTATAGGCTATCACAGAAACACCTCAGTATACTGTAGAAAAATATCCTTTCAATATTCCTTTACCAAAATGTATTCTGTCTGCTGAGCCTCATGGCCTGTGCAAAAGGTTACCATAAGATTTCCATGATGAGGTTTAAAAAAAGAATGAGTTACAGTCTTTGCTTTGCATAAATAAATTGATGCTTAGGACCTTATGGCAGTGCACTTTGCCCTTTGTACAAACTTAAGTCCTTAGAGGCACACCTGGGTTTCTGAAATAAAGGTGGCCTTGACAGGTCTCAGGAGGTTATCTAGTTAATCCTCCTGCTCCTACATACCTAGCTGATAGACAAGTCTGAAGTCATTAGTTCAAGTTGCCAGCAATTCTCCAATTTTCTTCAATTCCTTTTAGGCATATTTCCTGCACACTTTAAGAAGCAGTCTTGATTCTGGGTTTGTAAAACTGCACTAATTCAGTGCCACTTCAAGGCATGGCTAATAGTTGATTAAGCTGAAAAAAGGACAGAGGCAGCTTTTCATTCCTGCATTGTGTCTACACACATCATCTCTTTATGCTGCGTAGGTAAACCAGAGCCTTCAAAATCTCATAATAAAATACAGTGCTTCCCTGCAATGTGCCTTGAAAACCATAACTCAGCTTGATGAGGTTAGTATGAAGAAGTGCTGGTTAATCAAGACAGTTATGTACTTGCTTTGGATAGAGCTGTCAGACTTGGCACAGGATGGTTTAGTTTACAGGTGGTGGCTGTTCAAACATGAGTAAGCAATTGCAGTATTCCGAGCAAGCACATCAGGGCAACACAGTGGTGGTTGAAGAGTGGAGTAGGAAGATGACAGTATGAATTCACAATAATATTCTTTGAAATCCACAAAGTCTTCCACTCTCCCTTTGGTTCAAATCTAGCTCACCTGAGATGTTCTTGTGTAGTCTTCATAGAGTCTGTCATATTCTCTGCTTTTTTCTTGGAACTGGGTATTGTATTCATGTAATTTCTTTCCTACTGCTTCAATGCTGTCCTCTTTTACAACTTGATCCTGGAATGATGAGCAGAAAGAAAGATATTCTGTAAGGAGACAATTACATTGCACAGATTTTCTGGACAAAACTGCTTAATAATGGTTAGATAATTACATGGAAATGTGATTCCTCTTTCACCAATATGGAGATATACTAAATGCATAATATGCAAATGAGAAATTAATGACAAAAAGGAGTTTTGCATCCCAAGTGTTTAGCTTTATAGTGAAAATTACATATTTTGCCACTGAGCAGGAGAATTATTATGATGGTTATTTCTTAACAGTGTATCTGCTGTATTTAAAGTTTTAAATATTTACATTCAAAGCATGGAGTTGGTTTTAAACAAAAATATCAAGTTTTGTACCCACTTGATTTTTTCAAGCATTAGCAGAGTTGAAGTTCTTCATGTTCTGCAAGTAAGTTCTGCAATAATTTCTCTGTATTTAAGTGAAACACAAAGAAAATAAACTAAATTACCTGCTGGTACTTAGATACTGGATAGAGTAATTTTACATCCAGTTTAGGATTGTACTGGGCTAGAGATTCATTCCGGTAGTGGTTTATTAGCTCGACCACAGAGTTGAACGTTAATGGGTCAGAAAAGCCGTATTTTCCATCTCGGTGAAAAATTTTGATTAATTTGTTGTTTCCTCCTTTCCTGCAAAAAAAGTATATTGAAAAGTTAGGCATGCTTCAAGTACTATTTCCGAAAGGAATACATTATTGCATTTTACTATCAAGTGTTACAGATCCATTGTAACTAGTCTTACCTCAGTGTAAGTGTGTAGTCCCCATGCATTTTGGTTGAAGCATCTCGTACCAAAAAGGTACCATCAGCTGTGTCTCGAAGCTTCTCATTTACCTCTTCTCTAAAATGAAAGCAAAAGTAACCAATCATTTCAATTAGTTCTCACACACTTTTTCTTCCACAGTGCTCTAAATTCAAATTCAAATGTTTTGAAATGAGTGTGTTTTAGAAGCCTTCTATGTTTCCATATTAATACAACTATTTAATATCTTATTTAAAACTGTTAGAGAACAAGTGGGATAAAAAATGGCATACTCTGTGCTCTCACTATCGGACAAAATTATTATTCATGCAAAGCTCTTTCTGCTTGTTCATACAAGCCTGTGCAATTGGATCAGCCAGTGCTGGTCTAATATACCTATATATAGTACAGATAAAAATGTTGCTAATATATGGCACTTGTTAGTCTGACTTGCTGACTGTTGTGCCTACAGCTGAGGTTCTGAATGAAAGACAAGAAGAAAATTCTTTCTTAGTGCTATCTTTTTATGCTAGCATTTCATATAATTGTCCTAAAGTAACAGAACAATCATTTTGCATACCCCATTCTAACTGACTGCCAATAACTTTTTAGTCATGTTTGGAATAAAAGCAACTGTAATATGTTTGTGGTGGAAACTATCATAAAATTGCTCTTACAACTGTGAATTTTCTACACTCAAAGCATAATACATATACACAGAATAACACAGCAAGAATAGCATAAAGCCAAAATAAGAAATACATGTCTTGAGGTAATTTACCTTGAGATATCCCCCCAGTACCATTCAGCGTCTTGTAATGACATGTTGTTATTCATGCTATTGTTAGTTACGGTATTAGGTTTCGGTGGCTTAGGAGGCAGTGCTGCAAATGAAAGGGGGAAGAAAAGTTGTAACTCACTGAAAACATGACCATATATTCCTTGAAATTACATATTATTACATAAATTTTATATTTCTATGAGTGTGTTAAAAAAAAGAACTGGTTACCAAATAGACTTGTCCATCATTAACAGTCTTTAAAAGAACAGGAATCATGAAATTTGAAAACAAAATTATTCAAAATAAAGTTGTACTGTTTCAAAAAACGATGTTATCTTGCAATAACATATTTTAAGCAAAATATAACACCATATTCAACTCCTGCTCCTGTGAAGAAAGCATCTGAGGAAAAAAAAATCTGAAGTTTGCTTTTACCTTCTTTCACCATCTTTGGGTGAACATAAGTAAAAAAACATGCCACTTTTTTGTCATCCTCCTATGTAATCATCTTAAATAATTTTGCTGTTTTCTTACCTAGAAGCTGAGTAATAAAAGATGCAAGCCCACAGCAATACAGTACATTTGAAGAAGAATTGGGGTTTTGTGATTCTCAGCATTCTGTGCAATGATTTGCAAAAAACGCGAAAAAACAAACCCAACAGTTTAAGAAACCCATCTGTGACCCAAATATCCCTTGTGTTAATCTTAGTATTCTACAGAATAAATTGTGTTCCAAATGCCAGGACTGATTAAAAAAACACACCCCCCCCTTTTTTTTTCAATGTCAAAGCTGCATATGTATACCAGTGGGTGCCAGAGAAGATACTGCAGCACTGACTTAGTAACGAGGGGGACTACACTGGAATCAGGATTAAATATCAACTCAGCTCTTTCAGTTCTCAAGTAAGTACATCATTCCTATCCTGTATATTATGACCAGGCTCAAAAGACAATGTTTTTAAAGTTGCAAGGAATATCAGGATAGCATAATACTTTCATTTCATATGAAAAAAATGATGCTATAACAGGCATTCAAATGCTAGATTTTAAAAATGTTTTTTCCTTAAACAATCCAAGCCAATGATTTGTAATCACTGTTTCAGGAAATATGAGTGTTACTATAGCATCTCCTTTTAGGCACAATGTGGAACAGAGAGAGCAAAAATAGTAATGAAAGAAATACAATTTTTTATGATATAATAGCATAACTAGAACTATATCTGACATAATAAAATCAAAACAGAAACAGGTCAATTCAGTAAAAATTCAATTAAGTAAGCAAACAGGTATTTTAATATGTTAAGATTCTAATTATTATAACCATGCACTAATCCACAATTTTATTCTAATTTATGAAAAAAGGAAAACTGTATGTATCAACAACAAAGTAAAGAAATCCTACATATCCAGTAAGAATTTTTTAGCAGCTATTGTAAAGATCAAAATTAATTAAGTCTTCTATAATAAGACTGCAGTTTTACCTGGTGGATCCATTTCTATGTAAAACATCAAGTCTGTGCCACAATTTATATCTGTCTTAGGATATTCTATATCCAGTTCTTCCATATTCCAAACAGTATTGTACATTTGTATGAGTTTCACTGAGTAAGCTCAGATACAAGAAAAGAGTCAGGCTGTCTTTGTAATGGTGTCTTGGAATTCATTTTAAAACCTATAAGGGGCTGCACTGTAGCCTATTACATCATAATCCTCAGCCAATCATGTCAAAATAATGTCATCAAACCACTCCTGCTTCCTCATTTTGTTCTACATTAATCTTAAAACAATTTCACTTTCCTGAAGAATCTACATTTAGCAGAATTGCAATATAAAGCTGGTATTACACACAAAAGGAGCAAGTGGGCTCTCCTTGCCTGTGTTCCTGGCTCATTTTCCTGACTTTGCAGCATGGTACAGTCCAATCCTGGCAGGATGACAAAAGGCTGATATGCTGCAGCACGTAGCTCTTACACACAGGCGCACACAACACACTCACACGCAGGGCAGCTCCCTTCAGAAGCAGGTCGGTCACATCTCAGGTGCATTCTCCTGCTTGAATGCTTGAAGTTTGCCATTCAAAAGATTTAAAAGGATTCTAGATCCACTGCACATACTGGAGATGCATTAGAGAAGAGCGTGACTGTGTGTGTATATCCATTACTCATTCATTTTACGCAAACACACACAGAGATGTATATATCCACAAAATGAAATATGGATTATGTTTTTAAACTCTGCATAATTTCTACTATTTTTATGGGCACATAGGTCTGATAGAGTTTCTACTATTCTATAAAATGTGCTTACTGCAGAGATGTCTTCCTCTTTTACCATTATGTAATAAAACACAATTTGAATCAATCTAGATTAATTAATTTTGAAATCCAAACCCCTATTGTAATCTTTCATTCAGCAGATTCACTCAAACCATAGAAGAAAATCAAAACTGAGCAAGATCTTGAAAAGTGGTTTTGCTGAACATAAAAAAAAAGCTGTGAGGATACAATAAGATATAGTCTGCCTTTTCACACAGTTTCTCTACCCTATTCTCATTGATATATTTATCAAGATAATTGTTTTTAAGAGCAAGAGTCCCTTGTCCATGTCTCCTTTGCCCCTTAACTTTGTGTCAGCAGCATCCTGCAACCATTTAAAAATATTCCATCTTAACTCCCCCCATCACTGACTGTAACACTTTCTGACCTCTTGGAAGAAACATGGACAGAATAGGCTATTAACTTCAGAGTAGAATGGTATGTAAAGAAATATGAATGCTTTATATACACTATAATCTATGGGGGGAGAAAACTAGAGACCAAAAATAACTACAACAAAGACTAGCTGTAGCAACTATCTGTGCCTGACACCATAAGAAATTCTGGAGCAGCTGAAACGTGCTCAATCCCACGAATACTCATTAAAAAAATTAACACAATTTATATGCTTTCCAGATATTTTGCCCCTGCCCTCCTCCCTCACGCCCTCACTTTCTGTACCCCTGAGCAGGTTACCGCTTTCAGACAAGCATCAACATACAAGAGCATGTCTGGAGTACCAACACATACAAAAAGATGCATGCTAGTTTGCTTTATACTTTAAGAAGCTTCATTTTGAAGTAGACTTTCCCCTTCCTGTTGAGGTAGACATGCTCCAAAGATTCTTTCCATTTCCAAAATGAAATAAGATACTTAAAATCGCCCAGACATAAGTCTAAACACTGAACTTAGAAGTTTAGCCCACCTGCTACTCGAACAGTTAACTTGCCAAGGTAATTATTTAAATTAAGTTACAAAGATTTCTGACAAAACCTGCTGCTTTTTAGGTCTCTCATGTGGGATCAGTAATTTTTTTAATTCCATTGAATAAAGACTTTCAGGAAAAATTACTTCCCCAGAGTTTCAATGATGGACAAACTTAGGACTGAACAAACTTGTACAATCAGGTTAGTGCTCAGCTCAGACTAGCCTAGCCTGCAGGCAAGAAAAGACAGGAAGCAGATAGGCTATTACCCATTTAGTATATAACCTGGAGAGGTACTGAAGTACTTGACTTAAATTCATGTATCTTAAGACTATTAAAGCTCTACCTGGTAATCAGTTACAGAACAATACTTCCACGAGATGATGAAAAAACCACAGAAATTCAAAATCACTTACTTTGTAAATTATGCATAGCAAAAGATCGCCCTTGTAAAACAGTCGAAAATACAGTCCAATATTGGTTTCCTCTTGCAAAAATTTTGCTTAAAAATAAACCCTAAAACCTCCATTTACTAGGAAGCTTCTCTGAAGCAATGAAGAAAAAGAGCTTGCTCTGCTTTCCAACCAATGTTCCATAAAAAACCCCTAAAAGAGTTGTAACTTGCAGTGAGAAAATCCAAGCCTTCTCTCTCAACTGCTTAAATCTCTGTGCTGTGCAGAAGGTATCCACTTACTCTGGTTCATCATTAAAAAGCGAACCTGACTTCAGTACTGAGAAAAAAAAAAAAAAAAAAAAAAACCACCACCCTCAGTAGCTTGCACGTCTTCCTCCGATAAAAATCTCAGTTTCATGATTAACTTGGGTAGGTTCAAATATTTGCTGAGCCAGGGATTTCAGCTGGGGGATGGGAGCCAGATTCAAAGTAAAAGTTGTCATCAGCTAACAAGTGGCCAATGCAGGGCTAACTTTCTCATTTTAGCTAAGCAAATGAGAAGACCATTGTAAGAGGCCTTAAAATAGTCCCTATCACTGGCTGCTGCATGCAGTATTGAAGATGAAAAAAGCACCATGAACAGCCAAATACAGGAAATGGCTAACTGCAGAAAAAAATAGAATAGAAATTTTCTTTGAAAAGAGCTGCATCTCTAGAAGCAGCCCTGTGCAAGCAAAATAGCCTGCTGGCAAGCACAGCATCACCTCCTACATGCACATGCTGGATCACAAATACAGGTGCTGCTTCAAGACCCTTAGTCTGAGGCTTTGAGACTTTTTATCAATTTCCTACAAACTAAAAGTATCAGAAAAAACACCTGTCTGTATCCATGGTGTTTTCCAGTATATCAGGATTGTTCATTTCTTGGGCAGGCAGGTGCGAAAAGGAACTGTACAGAGAAGGAGAAGCTTAGGTTAAATCTATTTTTTTTGCTTTAGTGTTTGGTAGAGACTGAACTTGCTAAAGGAACAGAGCAGGAGCTGAAGAGCCTACTTCCCTCTGCCTACAGAGGTTATCTTCTTTGCCAGCAAAACTTCTACAAGGAAATAAATTCAAAGTAAAAGGAAAAGCAGACACATTTAAGAGAAGGTGAGAAGGGCATTAATATTTTCCTCCCACTTCTTGCAAACATTGAGAATTTCTAGTAAAAACACTGAGAATTTCTTTGAGATCTGCTTGTTGCTCCTTAAGGCAGTCAAATAATATCGAAAAGTTTTTACCTCCTTAATACTTCGCATACCAAAATCCTCCTATGCTGTGAAACATCACTTGCACCTACCTAATAATGAAATCCCAAATATCTGCAGTACATTTTTCATGTTTTGCACTTGATTGCTTAGCTTCACCTATAAAAATCCTTTGCTTCTCTAGTTTTAGCCTCTGCCTACTTGAACAATTGTCAGTTGTAAATATAATTTAAAGCAGCAGAGTCATAAAGGTACAGCCTACTTCAAGTGGAGATGGAAACCTGTGTTTCTGAACTAATTCAGCTTCAGACTGTATTGGTATACTTTGCTGTTAAAATTGCAGAAGGGGGTGGGAACATTTCTTGGTTTGTAGGGCCACAATACAGATGTATATAATCAAAGGAGGAAAGACAACCCAAACTTGGTTCACTGAACTTTTTTATCAATTAAAAAAGCACAGATACCCACACAGACATAATGAGTTCCTCATTATCCTGCAGGACAGAATCAAGTGTCTTGTCAAAAAAGATACACACACTCGTATTTTCAAATACTGCCTTGTCTTATCTTTTTATTTAAATTTCGAAATCTTGAATGGTGCCCATTTAACCTGCAGCCTACTATTATTCCTTGCAGTCATATTCATAGTGTTCTTCTATTAACATTGCACATTTTTCTCTAAAAAATGATGTCTGAAGCAGGAAAAGAACTGATCAGGTTTGACATACTTGCACATGTTTTACACATATATATACAAATACCTGCACACAGACATAACAATCTGTAAAAAATGCTAGTAATGTCGTATATATTGTTTCACTTTTACCAATACTTGCAATTAGGTATTGAGAAACATAAAGAACTGGCTTGTGTCAAAACTTAAACCAAGGATACAGCATTCCGAAGTAGTGTGGTTAGCCAAGCATTGTGCTTTCCGTTAGGTCAGGGATAAGGCCCGACTTTTATTAGCTTAGAAGGGGAGCCCTCTGCTGGGAAGGACACGGATGCACACGGTCCGCCCCTGCCGCGGGCACGGCGTCCGCTGTCCCGGGCACTCGGCATGCTCCAA
Source organism: Notiomystis cincta (assembly GCA_013398075.1). Classification (NCBI taxonomy): domain Eukaryota; kingdom Metazoa; phylum Chordata; class Aves; order Passeriformes; family Notiomystidae; genus Notiomystis; species Notiomystis cincta. The sequence continues at coordinate 71,652 of VZRX01001531.1, forward strand.
ACCACGCTCGGCGCCCCTGGCAGTCCGGCCAAGACATGATCCAGGTAAGTTCTGACAACGGACAGCGTTCCTACACGTTTTCTTATGTCCCCAGGACACTACCGACAGGACTCTGGTCTCAGGCTGACACCTGTAGCAACCCCGGGTAAGCCTGAGTCGAATTCCACCAGGAACTGGATCAGCCTTTACATTGCCCTGCTCTAGCTGCTATGCTGCCACTCTAGCAAATATTTTGTGTAGCTAAAAGCAAAGTGTCTGTACTTTGGTGATGCTGCCAGGACTTTCACTTCTACACCAAAAACTGAGCAGTTACATATAAGGCAGCCTTATTACCTCACTCATTCTTACCTACTGTGCTCTGAGTAATAAAACCTGCTTTTTCAGGCTGCAGTATTTCACAGTCTGAGCTGTTATTTACAGTGTTACGTACAAGCCTGGGAAACAGGGATAAACTAGGATAGACAGCCTAGCCAAAGCAGCTCAGCTCTAGCTAGTGCACAGGCTATTAGAAGCTTTGATTCATTGATACAAGGCAGCTCTTTCCTTTCCTGTAGCCATTTCTCTGCTCTTCACCAGCAAAGCTACCATCCCCTTGCTCTCTTACCACATCCCACTTCCTCTTTGCCTGCCTAAGACAGACCTTATTCTCACACATCCCAGCTCCAGAAAGGGCCCCTATCTCCCTAAACTCCCCACCCAAAATCATCCCCCAACTTTCTCTGTGTGGCCTGCCTTAGCAGCTACATGTGCTAAACAGACCCTTTTACTCTGAGCACCTCCTGCCCCATGGGCAGCTTTGGGATCTGCATCCGGAGCAGGCCACCTCCAGACAGAAAAAACAACAACCTTTAAGATCCTTGACAATTAACTGAAAAACTACCCCAGACTTCTACACCTATAAACATAGCCTAATATAGCCTATTTTCCACTATTTACCTTCACAAGTCTGTATGATGTGTGAAATTCTGTGAGGCACAAGCAGCACTATTTGCTAAAATCTGTTACAATTAAGATATTTTCTTCTAATAGTGCTGTTTTGAACAGCACATTTAGAGACTTGTACTTTGTTTCTAACTGTACTCTAATTTAAAGTCTGTGCAGCTGTACATCAAACTGGGACGTTCAGAAGGGATGCAAAAGTCACCTACTTTGCCTACCAATACCATCTTTTGTGTCTCCTATGACAAACTTAAAGAATGAGACAAGAATCAGAAAATTGATCTATTTTTTTCTAGACTTATTTCTCCTGCAACATTACTTTGTCTTCATTTGTTACACAAAAATCTACAATTCTATGGATGGGTATTGTTAACTTCAGTTACTTTTGTGTAGGACTAAGCACTAGTTTAATCCACAAACTAGAATCTGTAGTTTGCTGATGAACACCATGTTCATAAATGATAAAATGATAAAAAACCCAATCCAACTGTTTTGCGGTAAATCAAGTAATGGTCTAGGAGTAACTCTTCTTTTTGTGTTACGGCATCCAAGAAACATAACTCTAGCTAAAGGATGTCCAACTGAAGATGCCTAATTTAAGATACTAATTTTAAAATACATTAAGATGTAAGGTCCAGCTGCTTACTTGCTATTGTTTTCAGGTGAGAAGTATAATTAGTGGGTGATGTGGTAAGGAAAAAACCCACAGCTGTGCAAAGATCTACTTGCTTTTCAGATCAGTTATCTCTAACACTACATATGATGTATTTATGTACTGCGTACGACACCACTAGAACTTCATGCACAGCTTGTTTTAGACAGAATGTTCTCCTCTTAACAGAAAGAATTAAGAAGGGAGGAAGCCGTCACTCCAGCCTGTGAAAAAGAGAAGAAACCTGGCAGCACTAGCTTCCCTGTTATCACTTAGTTGTCATGACGTTATTTTCAGTAAGTAAAATTCCTTCTGCTTAAGACCTTTTGAATTCTCCACAAGAAAAATTCTATTAAAGATTGTAATTTTCAGAATACTTACATGACAAACAAGGTATGTTTTACTGGGATGTTCTTTTTATTACAGTGTATCTAAACAGTCTTTATGGAAAATAAAGCCACTAAAAGCAATAATCTTAAGGATGACAATGCTGAAAACCACATCTTACAGTGTTTTTTATAGTTCTATCTATAGTTTATCATGAGAATGATAAAAACAGACCACTTGAGATGTTCAGGCCACTGAATGATATTGGTGTGGAACTGGACTCATGGCCTAATCCTGCAAACTTACAGAACATTCTATAATGATTCGACTTTTGAAAATAATTCAAACTCTTTACAGGCCTGAGAGCAGAGACTAGCTAACCAGACACTACAAAGCCTGAAAATTTGAATCTGAGGGTTTTTTCCAGCATATTAGTACTCGTGCAAATTTTCTACTAAAAAACATTCTACTAGACGTGATGGACTTTGAAATTCACAGGGAAGGAGTTCTATTTTTGTAACAGATCATATGAAAAATCCTGGTAGGACTGTCAAAGTAAACTACTGCATCACGTTATATTAATTAATGCAGAAGTAATATTAAAACCAATCATATGTTCAATTATATTTATTAATGTAATGTCAAATCATATAAATCTGATGGATACAGTGGCATTTCTAGCAGCACCCTAATGACACTTTCAAAATTACTAGATTCCTCGTCCTCATTAGTAGTTCTAACATCAACACCTTTCACTTTTATACTTTCCTCATATGAAGCAACTTGGACAGATATGCAACCAAGTGACCTTTTAAATGCAACTTATAAAATTCTTGCATTGAAACTGAAGAAACTGTTGACCCTACCTTTGTAATCTCCCAACCAGTGCCTCTAGACATACATATTTACATACTCCAAAGCATTTGCAAACATGTAACTATAAAAAATGCGCTTAGCATTAGACTATTAGAATCTGTTTTTCTTTTGAAGTCTTGCAACATGTGACAAAGAAAATAATTCTTTAACAATTAGCAGCTATTTGCTGATTCTTAGTAAAATACTGTCAGTTTGGACACTCCTAGTTGTTACAAAGCATTAGGCAGAAAAATACACAGTGGTTCTGGAAGTGTCTGCTTAACTACTTTACCAAAATTGAACAAAACTAAATAACAAGCTGAACACAGATGTACATAAAATGTTTCCTAACTAACAGAACTGGCAAGATTAGAAAAGCCTTTCAAACAGAGCATTAGGAACAAAAATTTTAGCCATTTTAAATTAATCTTCATTAGCTGATGAACAGGATTATACAATGTGAATTTGAAATACAGGAAATTAAGCACTTGTCTGCTGTGTTGTACCTCTTGAGATTTTAAGTAACCCTACAAATCCTGCTGCCATGAACTTTATTTTGTGCTTTGACTACGGAAGTGGGAAAGGTACAGGATGTCCAATGTTCTTTTCACCCTTTCTTTTGTTAGCATATTCCTTGTTAATAAGCTGTGAAAGGAATTGCTTTCAGCTAATATGTAAAGTTCCCTGCAATAATAATTTCCTTTACACATAGTTAGCAACTATGCCTTGCTTCTATCAAATACTTGATTCAAACCTAGGGATTTTGCCTAAAGTAGAGGTGTGCTTTACTATTTGTTGACTTAATTAGATGTTAACTTACAGAAGCAAACAAGTAGGATCTAACTTTCCTGGATGGGCTCTTAACATTTTTCACATTATTTATTGATATTGATAAATAAATATTTTGAGTGTCTGGATTGAAAAATACATATATGTAAATAATGTCTCCATAGTGTATAGCAAATCTAAGAAAATTTGCCTGGGAGTAAATTGAGAGTTCACTAGAACCTCAAGAATTAGCCCCCCCTCCACTGTATGATATGCATGTATGGTATGTCTTAAAAAACTCACAAAATCCTATCTGCTGTTTACTGAAAGAGAACAAAAGTCCTAAGGCTGTACAAACTATTGCACTAAAATGATTTTAATGAAAAGGACTATTTCTCATAAAACAAACATTGCACACCACTATAAAACATATACTTCTACTTAGCTCTCTAATTGTGCACTTTTGCTTTGCATTAAGTTTGATTTAAAGACAAAACCAGTAAGCATTTACTGTCCTTAAGTTGAATTCTAATATTTAACAGAACATAAAAGTTTTTAAACTAAAAATATTTTTTACCTGGTACAGGCTGTCTCTCATTCCATTCACTTGTGATTAAAACCTCTAGGATTTTTATGTGATGTTCTATATTGTCAGAGCTGTAAGAGATTGATTAGACAGTAAGAATTAGGAGAAATACAAAAGTTTACTTTAAATTATTAAAAAAAATTGAAATAATTTCCTTACAAGCCCGTATATCAGAAACATGGTCAGAACATTATTTAATTAATCTTATTTTCTATATAACAAATTCATATTTATAGTACAAAATATGTTAAAAATTACCCACATACCTTGCTATCTGGAATTTGAAAAGCAGAGGGCTGAAAATTTCAGCCAGAGACCTTGCATTCAAGAGATTTTTGCTGGAGGCTTGACAAACTCTGAGGAAATGTTTGAGCAAATACTGGAGTGTGAGCCAATACTGGGGAGGTATATTTGGAGATCTGATCAGTTTCTTCAGCAACTGAGCATATTCCTCTGAGCTCTGCACTTCTGCAAGCAAACAGATAAATGGTTCTTGAAACTAGCACAGGAACATTCAAGTAAAATGAAACTATATGTGACTCCTTTAGCAACACCAATCTTTTAGAGCTAAAAGATTTCTTTCTTCTTTTAAAAGAAGTTAAATGCTCAAGGAAGAGCAAAGAACAAGTATTTAGAAGTCAAATGGAAAGAGACATGCATTTTGGTAAAAACCACAATGTGTTCAGAGTGTACTGGTAGAAGTCTGTCTTGTGTTTAGCGTCACACATGATTGGGTAATTCTGAGATGCACTAGATAAGTCTCACAGGTGCTGTTCTAACTTTGAAGGTTACCAGTAACAATATCCTGTCCTGAGATATATAACAGAATACTTGGACCATGTGCTGAAAGCCTATAAGCTGTTTGAAATGACCACTGTAGATGATGAATCTCACATGCATGTATTTCTCACTTCATAATCTGCAACCCCAATGTAACACAGCACTACATGACCTCTAATACATTTACTTTGTCAGCACTGATAAAAAGTTAAAAATTAGCTTTCTGTATACAGGTATGTCCTTGATTTTTTTCCCCCAGTTCTTCTATAGTATTTCTAGTTACTAAAATAAAGAGAACTGTGTTACCCCTTATATTTTACAATATGTTTACCTAAATAAGTAACTGAATAATGCAGAATAATGCCTAGATCTGAACTGAAACAGTTTTCATCGAAAGGAGTGAAAGTATATTCATGGCTTCTGAGGTGCTGCCAGGTTGTGTAGAATCTTTGCTGTTCTGTGGGTGACAGCTGGACCACCAGATATTCAGAATTCTAATAAAAGCATTTTGTTTGATATTTGAAATAATGTGATAATCATACCTTGAGCTACAGAAATCATATCACTGTAAACAGCTGCTGGAATGATGGGATTCGGCAGGTCCAGGATATACCTCTTGAGAGCATCTGACAAAGTGTGAACATCAATTGTCTCTAGATCTAATGAAGAGGCATCTAAAGGGAAAGAGCAACATACTTTTTAGACTTCAGAAACTGGAAAAAGTATACAAGCTCATAATAAGCCAAAATTGTTAACTTACATCTGGGGAAAGTTTTCATGGGGAAAAATTCATAAGAATGTAAGACACCAAGAAACATCTTTGAGATGAAGAACACACAGAGTTTAACACCATGCCCAGTCCCTTGACATCTGATGAACCAAATCGTTTCCATAGCTGTGTGTAGCCTTCTGTCACATGCAGCTCAGGGCTGAACTCATAGTAACAGTAGTGACTTGCTGCATCTTGGCAATGTTTTGGAACATCAGAATATTTTTAACAAGTCTCTGTTTCATGTGTAAATATTTTGTGTAAGAAGTAAGTACTAATCAAAGGTTTGGTCAAATGTAGGGAGCTACAGGGAGCTACTTCTATTATGACTGAAAGTTTGATTAACATCTTGGGGATCCAAGCCTGCAAATATTTATGTAAGTAAGTCGAAACAAATATACACGTGCAGAACTGTGTGCGTGGTGTTTTATGCAGCTGTTGGGATTTATCTTGTAAAACTTGATACCCTTCCAGGATCATTATGACTTGGGATAAGGTTTGGGAGAGTCACATAAAGGACTACTTGTCAGTGTTGGAGCAAGGAATATCAGCAGCAAAAATAAAAATGGGAACATACAGAAATCCTTATTAGTGAAAGTAAGGTTAGGGTTCATCCTATAACGTGAAACTCTGGCACAGTAAAGTCCTAAGTGAATACAAAAAGATTCGTATTTTCTACAAGAATTTAGAGGCCTTAAGGCTGATCAACCTTCTATCTAGCAAGGTGCCTGCTAAAATAACTATTGAATCTGTTTGTCCAGTGTAAACAAGGCAACAGGGAGGTAGAGGAATCAGATAAATGGTGTGTCTACTAATGCAGTGAAATAAGGCAGCCAAGACAGGGTAGTGGGAAACTTAGTGCTCCTCCACCTCCTTTGTTTTCCCCAGCGAGAAGCTTGCAGTATGAGCTCAAATCTTATCAGACACCAAAGAATTTGCATAAGAGAAAAGGCATAATGAATGTCTCAGATGATATAAAACTTGTGGTGTGGGAATGATTTCTACAAGAGCAATTATGTGTCAGAAAATCCAACCACAAATTCTTAAAAAATAGCTTTTATTAGTTTTGTTGCTCACTGACTTTTTTTATTCCATAAGCCAAGTTAAATCATGCTTCTTCAGTGTTGACCATTTCTCTGAAGTATGTCCCAAATTACTATAATGAATATATGAGTAAGAATATACTTACTCTGCAACACTCTGGGTGTAATATTATAAACAGATCTGAACTCTTCCATCTGCTGAACTGACAAGATGTAAGTCAGCTTTGATTTTGGAGCTAGATAGTATTGTGTTGATGCTAACAGACAGTTATCCAGTTAAAAAATGAGGAGTATTTACACCACTAGCAGAACAGCACACTAATGCAAATTCACAACTTTGAGACCAAAGCTGACTTTGCCCTCCAAATTAGCATTCTGCTAATTCAAAGAGAACAGGCAGAGGAAATGAGATGTCTCTATCCCTGCACCTTTATACTCACTGCACCAGCTCTGGCCTGGAAGATCCTAATCCTATCTTAAAGACAAGTCAAAGTCTCAGAAAGAGACACTTACAAAAGGGAAAAGTTGTGTTTCTGTTATTCAAACCTCACTACATTTTAAGCAAGAATACATGTAAACCATGAGTTTTTCATCTCAAGAGTTAGATGAACCTTTCATAAAAGTATATTTCAGTTTAGAGACGTAAGAAAGGATTCAGATAAATTAAGAGATACAATCATTTTCTGTGGAAGACAGAAAATCTGGATTTATTTGGACTGAAAAACATAAATACAACACTAAAAATGTGACTGCTATCATGAGGCTGCTAGCACCACATGCCCATCTTCTCTCCCTGCTTGCATAAATACACTTCACTCCTACCACAATCAGCATAGGACAGGATGTTCTTTTGTTTTGAAAAAACAGACAACTCCAAGTATCATTTCTTATTCATTTTGTTAATGTTTGCAATTATTAAAAACGAGGAGACTAAATCACTGTGTGAGTTTGCTTTCTTTGTCCCTTTAGTAACAAGGCATGTAACCATTTTCATTTTCTACCCCTTGTATTTTTGCACACTTTTAGGCAAACGAAAGCTCACACCACACATTGCGCTCCAGCTTGCCAAGTTGTGGTCAAACTCTCCTCCTACTCTCATACTGAAACAGTGCTGTCATGCCAATATATTTTGGCCTGAAGTAGAAATTAAGCATACCAAAAAAAAAGGAGGAAATATATTTCAGGAAACTTGAAATGTATCTGGTATTAGTAGTAGTAGTGTAGTTGCATTTTACTGTCTGAGAGCTCAGCTTACAATATTAATTCAATTGCCTCTTCCACTTCAGTATCACTCTGTAGAAGGTAGATAATGGGCTGCTATTGACACCCCACCTACTGGACCAAAAAAATGCACCACAGAACAGTATGTAAATAACTGACCATTTGTTTACAAAATAATAACCTGCAGACATTCAGGAATAATGTATCTTTACCTTGATTCTGAACAAAACATCTTATTTTTCTCTGTACAGCTAGACTGTCAGTCTTTGAACAAGCAAGATGACAAGAGATTAAAATAAATATTCTTAGAAAAAAAAATGCAGTGGAGTCATGGAAAAAGACAACTTGTAAAAATGAAAAATACTTTTTGTATCAACTGTAAAAGTTAGAAAACTTTTATACTTATATATGTCTTTTTAAGAGTATATTATTCAGAAGCAGCACCTATGAGTGGGAATGGTCTGACCACAAAATCTGTCTAGTGTGTTAAGGAAGAGACCTGTACTTACCACATTCAAAAATTTGTCTTAATTCCACTGGGCTGCTTGAGCCTTGTGCTCCATACAAAGTTGGGCACTCCAGACCTTCAAAACAAATCAATGGGACATGATCAGGACGACATTAATATTTTGGTGACTGTTGCCCTGAGACAACATATTTCTGTTTTCTTCAATAAGTACTTACAGTATAAATTAGCAACATTCTTCACCCACCAGACTACAGAATGTGAGTGCCTTTCAAGGCTCTAAAGCACCTCTTTGTGCACTCAAGCTGCTGTGTCTGCAGAAAGATGGCCAAGGAAAAGCAGAGATGCCAGTACTCCCATATATTCTGTACAACTGTCCACTGGCCAACTGTTGAAGGCCAGGACTAGGAAATAGATTCACACTGGTGTCAGAGAAAATATCTATATATATCACATAAATTGTCTAATAATTCACCTAAATTACTACAAAAGACATCAATAAAGTGTTCTCACATGAAAGTTACTGTTTACAACTTTCCTACTCCAGTGAAAATAGAGAAGACACAAGCAAAGAGACCATATGCAGGGATGTAGAGCACTGACAATTTAACACTATCAGTGGTGTCTCCTACAAGCAGCAGTTCCTTATGCAAACTGCCGCTAAATACTGACCCTTCGCCTTGATATCAGCAAGCTCCTACTCTTTCAGGAAAGGCTTACACTCTTCTAAGGTGCCAGAGGAGTATGTTAGAACCTATGTCCCCAAGGACAGGAGCCTGATTCTCATCAGAATACTACTTCTGCTCTTGTTACCCACCTTAAGGCCCCAAAATGAGCAGGACTCACTGAGCTGCTCCTTACCTCACCAGGACTATGAAGGCAACATCAGAGGAGGTGCCACGAAGACAGAAACAGGGCAAAAGAAGTATGATATAGTAAAAGAAAGAGGAAAGCCTCAAAAGGATGGAGAGACATCAGCACAGGAAAGCAGGTGAGGGGAAAAAAACCATAAAAGCAACACCGTCTGGCTCATTGTAGAGCAGCAATAAAGAACTGGCTCCTGAAGAATAAAACCAGTTCTTAAACCTTTTCATATGTTTTTTTTAACCTGCTTTGGGGCAAAACATACTTTTTTCCCTATGTGGCTGTGTATCCAACTCAGTGTTATGCTGGCATTTCCATAACCAACTAAAGATGCTTACTGGTTAGAAAAAACAAAACAATACCAAATCCTTCTTCCTTACCTTCCAATAATACTTATAGTAGTTCTTAAATGCCATTTGAGGTAAGCTTTGGTTTTTTGCTCCTACAGTCCAAATAGCCGCTAATAAGCTGAAACCAGTGCAATAAACCTTAAAGGAGATTATTTTGGATGTTAAGTAACGTGATGCATTATCAGCTCTAGAAAAAGGACGTGCCAACTCTGGATTCAATTCTGCAGTCTTTATTCACATAAGCAATAAAAAACTTTGGTAGATTATTCTTTAGCCTACCTTTCTTTTCAATTGTCTCTACTATCTTGACAAGAATCGGTGGAGCAACATCAGGAGGTGCGAACTGCTCTGTAAGGTCTGGAAGTGAAAAAGCTGTAAAAAAAAAGAAAAAAGATAAGCCAAGCTGCAGATAAATGCAATTACTTTTATGAAAATCATGACATATAATCCAACCAGCTAATTCTTAATCACAGAACAAACATCCCACTTGTCAGGGCTATATGAGAAAACTCCATACTTAATCAAAAATGGAATAAAAATTATGACAATTTCATTTTTTACAGCATTTTCTTTCAGAGACCTCAGTCCTAGATTTATTCTCCATATTGTCTAGGAAAAGAAAACACAATAAAAGTTTGCAGTCTATGGATGTTCAGAAATACAATGCAAGTAAGGAAAGAAAGAATTCTTTTGGTCTGAGACATTTACATACACTGTGCACCAAGTGAAGGAGCTAAACACAAAATTGTCTGGGAGTGCCTGATCCCCTGGGTAAAACAGACTTAAGATGGCCTGAAACACCAGTACAAACAAGTCTTTCACAGAGTATTTCACAAGTTCAGTAACTTCTGTGCATTTCAATTTTCAAGCATCATACAATTAACAGTATAGTTTATTTGAAGCAAGAATTTTCTTTTCTCCATGGACTGGTTAGGAATAAATAGCAGTATTCACTTTGCAGATTCAAACAAAATTGCACACTTTATACAAAGTCAGTTTTCACACAATCTAGTTTCTTCATGGAGAGAATATACTCTATAAAGAAATGTTCTGGCTCTGTGAGGAAAGCTCTATCTCTAAATATACATTTTTTGTCAAAGAATAATTCAAAAGTTTTAGAGTGGTCTTGATTAATACTTGGAAACAGGGATGTTTACATGAAGATATTAAACTACTGCCAGAAACATCTGGCACAGTTTGATGGATTATGATTGATAAACAAAAATTAATCACTGAAGTAAAAATTGCCAGTTGCCTAAGCAATGGTGATCTCTGCTCAATTAAACCCACCACTGACAAACAGAGAGCAATTCTTAAACACACACACATATATGCCTGCATGGATAGGTATAAATACATATATGCACAACCCCACCTCTATTTTCAGAAGATGAAACAAAATGATGATGCTAACTAAGTAGAAGAAAAAAAAAAACAACAGAAAATTATGAACAGAGAGTTTTTAAAGAAAACCTTTGAGATAGCCAATAAAATTAAAATTTAAACTGAGAAGGAGAAAGTAGACAATTGTGGCTGGTAATTAACCCTATTTTGTATTACATAACTTCATGAAAATGCAAACAATTTTGCTGCGGCTTAACCCCAACCAGCAATTAAGTCCCACACAACTGC
>VZRX01001531.1:86555-114512 GCA_013398075.1 Notiomystis cincta
GAAAACTGTCTTCTAGGTCTAGTAGTGGGTCTCCAGATACTCAGGAAGCTTCTGATGACTTGATAAAAGCTGGATTTTCCACTAGCTCTATTTTTACATTGCCGCAGTAAGAACCAATGAGATGAACCACAAATCAAGAGTTCTCTCCAATCTGCAATCTCTTCCTTCTCCCTGTTACAGACAGGACTGAACATCTCTAAGGCAATGGCAATGTGTGGTGGATGAGAGCATATCTTACACTCAAGGGTTGCCAGCACAGCTACAAAGTGCAAGATGAAACCAGCACACAGCTGCACCTTTTGGAAGGGTTCTCAGTAAAAAGATATAGAGTTAGTACCTGGCAATGACAAGTGGAAATTTAAAGTGGCAATTTGGCTTCAGACGCTTCAGAAACATACCTTTTATTACTGCTAGAAGAATGAAATTGAAAAATATATTTAATAAAACCCCTTAAAATGTACAGTACATACCATGAAAGGGCGTTTAATTTCTAAATATGGACAGGAACTAACTCTACTTGAATTTGAGTTAAGATTACTCCATGAATGTTCTTATTTTTTCAGAAATGGCATTAAAATTTGTGCACATATATTTTTGCTTTTGATGACAACACAGCTATCTACTATTTGAGAGCTCAGGTCTTAAGATGATCATAATACTTATGGTGCATGTGGATATACTCTTTACACATGCAATTGTATCCACTAACATAATGATTTTCTACAAATTTACACATGTCCTTGTTTGAAAGTCATACAATAATTCCAGACATCAAAGGTTTTACCAGTATTTAAGTCAGCCTATATTAAACATAAGGATATTAATTAGTGCAGAAGAAGAAATGCAAAGTGGTAAGCATCATGGTCAAGCAAGTTGTGATAATGCTCCAACATGATTAACCAACCAACTGTAAAGAAATGATGGCTGCTCAAGCACCTAAAATACTTCTGCCAGTGGCACCCTCAGTATAATGCATTATCAGCTGTGGACAATGGAGGGTTTCCAACATAGTTCAACACCCATGCTTGCTATTGAAAATTCTGGGAAACAAAGGAGCTTACTTTCTTGATTGAAATACTATTATTTCAGCAGTTATGTACTCTAGCAGGTATGGGAAATGGAATTCAAACAATGTTCCACTATTATCCTATCTTCCTTAAAACAGAATCTGAATTTCAATAAGGATCCATAATAACTGAATTCAACTGTTTATCAGTATACAATGCTGAATTCCAGCGAAGGTGCCTTGGTAGTGAGGGCAGTTTGGCAGTTCTGCAGGGCCTTTCAGGCCCTGGTATGTATTGAGCTGTCCCCTGTACTCCTCCAGGGTGCTGGCTGCTAGTGACTCCCATATCAGAGACAGCAGAGTTTGAGGAGATTGTGCTGCAACCCACCAAAAGCCATGCCTGTGGAAGCACAAGTTCAGACCCTGGAATAATGGGAAGCACTAGGAGGTACTGCCACACAGATGATGGCACAGCCTGAAGCTTCTCATGGCCCTGTGGTGGCAGCTGGCACAGGGCTGAGCCTCAGCCATCGCAGCTCTCTCAGCACCTGCTGTAATCAGCTGGCAAAGAAAAGGCCGCGTGAGCCTCACAACACACCAGAGCAGAAGGACCCTTACTGACACAAAATACTTAACTCTTAGTGAGAGGGAATTCTGTGATCCACTGTATGTTTCTTAACAGTCTTAAAAAGTAGCGAGTTCCTGCAAAAAGTTTCAGTACAACAGTATGAAAGACTGAAAAAAACCCTTTAACTCTGGAGAAATTTTCCATAGAGATCTGTACTTTGGGTTCAGTTTCTGACCAACACAGAAGATAAGTCTGGAATTACAATTAAATACCAAAGAGCAACTCACTCTGAGATTTGAAGACCGCAACCTTGCCTTGACATTTGCATTTTCAGATAACCTAATGGTATTTATCAAAAGAACAATGTTCATAACTGCCCAACTATCACTAGTGAAAGGTTTTCACTGGGCAAAGATGAAAGACAAAAAGGTGAGACTGAAGAGAAAGTCAATGTCAGTCTGTGTCTCAGATAAATCAAGGACTGCAATAGATAGTAAATTCAGCTGCAACTGTTTGCAGAGAGTATCTCTTCTTAGCTCCTACTGAGATGATTTGGCTATAATTAAATGCTACTAGATGCTGAAAGCACCATTTAAAGTGTCAGGAGGAAGAGCTGTTCAGGACTCAACCACCTTTTCCAGTACTGGTTTCATTAGAAAGATTTTAAAACACAACATCATTCATGGAAAAAGATGAAAGAGAGCTTCCATGAATTTGATACATCATTACAAGTGGCTTGATAAGTGTGCCAACTATTACTTGTCTCTTACTTTTGTGAGATGTCATCAGTCAAGCAGGCTGCAGACTCAGAATATCACAGAAGCCTTGGCAGTAGAGAAGACTAGATCCAGGAGAACTGAAGACAAGTGAAGAGTATTGCAGCACTAGAACAAGAAATGGTCAGGCCCACCAACACTATGAGCCTTTGGGCTCAGAAGAAGTCCATTTATATGGAGGCAGAAAAATGTCTGAGACTCAGGATTTATTAGATATGAATGATCCCAGAGCTATGAAAAGGAATAGGGAAACAATGCCTGTTGGTGACTTTAAATGACTGGGGTACAATTGAAAAGCTGAATGAAAATATCACCACTTTATAATCCTTGAATATTGTGTACCCAGCACAGTCTGCTTCTTCCACTGGCCAACAAGTGTCGAGTCTGAACTGGAGGACAAAGTGGCAACTTGAGTTAGATGTTCTCTGTTAACAGAAAACTGAAGATTTTGGCCAAAAAATACAGATCTGTACTGAGAAAATAGTTTATCACTATTGTGATTCCTGTCATTCCTCTTTCTACTCTGTCTTCAGTGGAGGAACACCTGAAAAAAGCAGAACAGAATAAAGCCTTTCTAGGGCATCTCAATGGCAACATTTAATCCTCATGGCTAAACAGTATTCTGGCAATACAATTTTAGACTTCAAATATCTTTGTTAAGCATTCATACTTCTGCTGTGATCCTACATCAGTAACACTGAGTGACAACTTATCTGAGGGGCTTATTCCGAAAGGATGACAATAGCACTTCTCAGGAACCTGATCTACTTACTTGTCAGTCCCAGTTTACTGCCCAAAACAAATCCAAAATCTCCAGATTCCTCCATGTATGGTAGGCAGTAACAACATAGCCTGTACACTTGAAAAGGGGATCTCAAACCAACTTTTAGAGAAAAATGTACAAAACTTGTCATCATATTGTGGCACAGTATAAGGGAGTCATTTTTTCAAAAGGACAAATGCATGTATGTTAAGATTGGGCCATTTATGGTCCAAGCCACTAAATCAAAGATGGTCAGAATAAAAACTGAAGTACAGCATTTCTGTACTTCTTTTTATCCTAGCTACATATAGTATGTCAAAAAAACAGTTACCTGCATAAATCAATGCTGTAACTGAGACCAATAAAATACTTCTCCTAGATACTTCCCAGGGTTATCAGCACACATGCAAGCAATGCCCTGGTTGATAACGTATCATGTGCATGGTGACTATGCAGAGAATTTTGGGGGGCCAGGAGAACTAATTCCTCTCTTCATCCCAGTTTATGAAGTTGTGCCAGCTGCACTCCCAGGGCTAAAAAGAACAAGGGGCAACTATGTGAAAAGGGGTGAAACAAGACCTGGTAAATACAGATTAGTACAAGAAAACAATCTGTAAAGAATACATGGAAGGATTAGGCAGAAAAAAGCTCTTATTTGATATTGAAAGTATTACTTCATAAGATACAAATTCTCTGAAAGAAATACAGGATCTTTTTAACCCTTCTCTGTCACAAAAATGAATATTTGTCTTAGAGTTGCTGCATTAATCAACTAAGAATTCCTCTAAGACAAAGCAAAATGAAAGGAGGGAGAGAAAGAACAAAGAGATTGTGTCTGGCTTGAGGAAAGTTTAGTTGCAGAGATAAGCAGAAAAACAAAACCACAAAGCAACATAGTATAGAGAACTATATTCCTTTATAACTGTTTAATACTTTCAATAGTGGCTGATAATCATGTTTCACACTTATTAATTTAATATTTCATAAAGCCCTGTTTCTATCATCAGTTGAAAGGGAAGTGATAATGTCTGTACTGGGAAGGAATTCTGTACATAATATTCTATCAGATTAAACCTCAGTAACTTTATGAATTATGAGCTGTCAGACACTTTTCTCATCTGCTACAGAACATACTTCTTAGAAATAGAAGCTATAATTAAGACAACAGATGTTCTTTGTTGGCTTCATCTGAAGCATGGATAATTTTTAAAAAGCAGCCCATAGTTAAGACAGTATTCTGCTTCCCTCTATGGGTGAGCTTTTGCAATACTCTTTTTCCAAACAGAATTGAATTTAAGGTTTGAAATGGCTGCAACTATTTACAACTATTATTAACATGATTAGAAAACATGGGCAGTACTATTCTGAGGAAAAAAATATTAACTAAGTAAAATATTCTGGCATGAAATACACTGCATTATAATGCATACATAATGCATACATGGTTTTGCAAAAGAAATTCCCACCCCCAAAAGCAAGGAAGAGATGGGAAAACCACCTGCTTATTCAACTCTTCTTGCGAGGATCTGTGAGATAAACAGAAAAAATAAAATAAGAAACAAACAAGAATGTACTAAAAGATGTCTTTCTGCTTCTAAGTAGAGGGGGCACTAAAAAAGCTGAGAACAGAGTGTGGGTCAGGATAGACATAGTTGGAGCTCAAACCCAAGCAGGCCTGCATAGGACTTTGACACTGCAGGCTTCCAAGAGAGGTACATCTCACCTCCCTCATGTGGTCTGGAGCATTGGCACAGCTTGAGGCTTCCCATGCTTTTGTCAGGTGTGGCAGACTGGTAGGTAATTCTTTCTTACCCTTCACTCTCAGGGATCACCCCAAGCCCTGTGTGACGTGCAGAAGCACAGCAGTAGTATTCTCATATTCCCTATGAGCACCACTTTAAATGGAAGGACAGGTTAATGTCTCTAAATAGAACAAGCCAGCATGGACTTCAGAGCGTGATTCCAATGACAGAGAAAAAAATATTTTAATAAGCCAACACCTGTTTTCTGTGTCTTGTTGACATCTGCAGGTTCCCTGCCAGCAGTTTTCAGTCAGAGAGATATTAGCAGATGAGAGGTAAACTGTGATGTAGGTACCAAGTTCCTGCATCACCACATACAAAGAGATGGTGACAGAGATGACAGAAAGAAAGGAACAGAACAGGGTCAACGAAGTAGCTGGACCAATAAAGTGCAAAACTGCCTTCTTCATGAAACGAGGCTTGTTATATTCCCTCCTCCTCCTTCAGGATTGCTCCTTCCAGGACGAGAAAAGAGCTGAGATCTGCAAGAATTTGAGTAACTTGGCCTGCTCAGTTCTCCTCAGAGACACTAACTGACAATTTCAGCTCCTGGCAGTGGTTTGACATGAAACCATACATGCTATCAAGAAGGGAAATATATAACACCGAGTGATCAAGTGTAGTGTGGATAGTGGTGGCATGAGGACAAACAGCACATTCCACGGGCAGCTGTATCTTGTGACTTACTTATCAAGTTCCTAGTGCTTCAGTGTTATTATTGCCATTAAACATCCAGATTTTAGTAGTGGTACATAAAAGTCCTTATTAGACAAAATTTTGATAGTTCTCTAAACAAAACCTCCCTTACTGGTATAATGATTAAGCATTCCCTTAGAACTGTTGCCAGCTGCCTTCCCACAAACTACCTCATCTTTCCCAAGGATATTTATGCCATGATTTCTATTAACTTCTGCACTCTAGACTTTTTTTTAAATAAGGCAACAATGAAACTTCACTAAAACATAACTTATTTTAAAGTGACTAGATGTAAGTTAATACATTTACATGGTACTTTTGCTACAGTCACTTTATAAGGAATCAGCAGCGAAGCTCCCTATGATGCCTGATATACTACACAGACACATGAACAAAACTATATTGTAAGAGTATCAAGACCACCACCAAGGTCAAGCACTCAAAACTTAAGACCACAAAGAACTAAGGTTGCATGTGCAATTTCAGTTCATGCTTTTGTCTCTTTTCATATACATAGAATTTTTCCCATGAAATTACACTGCCCATTTCAGTGCACAAAGACCAGAGCTCTCAAGGGATAAAACTGAGCTGAAGAACTGAGTAATTTAGTACCTGGAATATTATCGAGATTGTACAAAGACACATGGTCATGAAGTAGGCTTATATGCTTCTGTTTATTTTCCTCTTTGAACCTGAATTTTCTATTATCTCATCTCAAAACAGTTTCCTGTGTAAAAGTACTTTGGTCCACAATTTGTTCTTTAATTCTTCCTAGCAAGTGGGAGAGAAAATACCTATTTGGTTTTTCCTGGAAACATTTGGCACATAGGAGAGAGGCAGTTGTCTGTCTTTTAAGGGAAGGAATGCTGAGGTCCATCTCAAGAGGCACTTGAAAATTTTGGTTCTGGCCAATCAGTGGAAAGTAATTGTGAGATGATTTCAGTGACCTCTATCACATAAAACTTCATAGATAGAGCAAGTTCATGTGATGGAACCATTTTTATTTAAAAAGTAGTAACACATATTTTCTTCCGAGTAGTCTGGTGCTATTCTGCAAAGATTACTAACCTCAATTTCCTTTTTGCATATACATGATGGTTAGAAAGGGTGCTCCAGAGCACCTGCTCTTTGTAACCAAGACAGGACTGTGGATGAACCTTCACTGTGAGATACCAGGGTCGCTGGACCACTGTTCAGAATGACCTGTGCCATCTCTAAAGGATCCTTGTTCCTTATTGCTGTTTCCTTTTTTCTGGTAACAAAGTTTCTTATGCCAGGCCATCATGGGTCTATGGTAGCATCTCAGCTCGAGAAGCACATGTAAAGCATTCTCATTTTATTCAATAACCATAATACATAAAAATTCCGGGCAGTATGTTTGTTTTGCTCTGAAAGAATGCTTTGTTTTGTTACCTTTTTGCTGTAGAGAAACTAATGGGAGAAGAATGCCAACAAATCCCTGTCAAACTACCCACAGGCAAGAAATCTAGAAGAAAAGAATAGGCTCCTCACAACTGCAAGAGAAAGATAATGTGTATTACTATGCTTGAGAAGTCAAGTTGTTTAGATCTGGAAGATTTACATAAAAGAACTGGCAGAAGCTGCTGACAGATAAAAGTCAACACTGCTCCTTCATCTTTTGGGAGTTATGGGAAACATTTGTAAGTACACAGAAAGTTAAAAATAATGAGTGTATAGCAGTCATCCAGAAAAAAAAATGCAAACAATGGCAACAGCTCTCCAGCACCACGACTTTTATTCAAAAAACTAATGCATTTCAAATCAAATCAAACATGTTTCCTCCTCTAAATAAAAAAGAAAAAAGCAAAAGCTTAGAGCTGTAGCTGTAGCAACAGAATACAGCAATGCTGAAAGACAGTCTTTTAAGAAAGTAAAACTGGGTTAATCCTTACAGCCATTAAACCATGGAGTGATCTGACATAGACACAGAAACAACATTATTATGAAAATTCTGGACTGAATCTACAGAGAGGTAATCCCACCATCCTCTTTACCTTCAGATGAAGAAGAAAACTCTAAGGCTGTATATAATAAGATTTTTTGATCCATATCATACTCCTTTCGAGATTTCTCTGCATAGCAATATCGGTGTTATTTTCTTATTCCAATATATTTCACACTACCAAGATCCTAAACAAAAAGGATGTCATGCAATATCAAGTGCATGTATTTAATGCATGACCTTAAAGATCTCTACTTTACAAATCATTGTTTGTTCACACTCCACTGCTAAAGCAGCTTTAATTCAGACTTTAGCATTCAAGGTGATGACTGAATTTCATGAACCTTTACAAAGCCATGAGACTGTCAACTGGTTAACTAACTCTTACTGGCAAAAGACCTTAATTTGTGTACCGACCAGCACACTGTGTTATGAAATTCATATAGTGCAAAATCTGTTTGTAGGAAGTGTACGAAAAAACTGAAAATAACAACCAAGATGGTGCTCCTGAAAAACTTGCTGTGTTTTTACATCACCATCTGCAAGCCAAAGATTGACTAAAGTCAAGGTAAGAAGGTATGGAGCAAAACTTCAGTCTGCAGTTGCAAAGAGACCAAAAGCCAGAGACAAAGCCTCTCTAAGAAAACCCATACACTTCAAATCTAATAAATCCTTCTGCAAGAAAACCTTTTGCAACACACAGTGTTTGTGTGTCTTGTGGTCTAAACCAAAGAAATTGTCTATCTTGAAAACAGCAGTGTGCTGTAAAGGAGTGAGACTGAGCTGAATAGAATGAAATAACTAAAAGAAGTATTTTGTAAGTGAAAGGTGTAAGCTACAGAAGGGCAAAACTGAAACATAAATCTGGTTAAGAACCGACAACATGTTCCCTATCATCTTTAGCTCAGGTGAATCAAATAAAACCAGCTCTTTCATGGAACAAATGAGGGAGGCAGAAGCTCTTTTTAAGTCCTCAACAAAGACCCAAGAGAGGAGCAAGAAGCACTCTGATCTGTTGCTTCCATTTCTTACTTCTGCTACCCAGCAGCTGCCCTACACTGACCTACCCCAGCACAGCAGAATGTGCTGTAGACATTCTCCAACTTCCTTGTAGGAAATTCATGGGAAACAGGATCAATGCTATCTCTGAACTTAGAGGACTACTAGGTGTATACATGAGAATGACAAGAAATACTAACACCTTGAATATTTAAGTGCTGCTAGTGTACAGATCTCCTAGAGGTCACACACATAAAACATTCAAACCAGTTTTTCCACCATCCTGCTCCTGCCCAGAAAGTTAGCTGGTCTTCTAACCCATATATATCTGAAAATACAGTGGCAATATCTATCTATACATCTATCTCAATTTCCACATAGGTACAGAGCTTAAAGCAACAATCACTCAGTTGACTTGGAATGTTGCTTATAGGATGCAATAAAGGTGTAAAAATACATTCCTGACTTGCACAAGATTTGATCAAACATGTGAAAAGGCCTTCTAGCTATGACTCACTAAGAAATGGGTGGAGGATTGAGAGACTGAAAGGCTGCTGGCTGACTGGAGTAAACCTTCTTCCTCACTGGCCAGCAAGGACTGAGAATTGACTACTCTGTCAAAGTGCCAGGTATATCCTGGTTGTTTTCCTGCTGTCCTACTGGGCGTGGGGTGGTGCTGGGGTTGGGGGAAGAGAGAGAGAAGAAAGAAAGGAAGTCTTACATTTACGGTCTTTTCGTTACTGTGCTCCAGAGGAATCCCTTGGTCATCTTGCCAGAAGAAAGAACCAGTTACCTTCATTTGGCTCTAGTAGAAGGGAACACCTTTTCCTCATTTAATTTGCCGTTTCAAATTTATTTATTTATTTATTTATTTATTTATTTATTTATATATTTCTTTATTTATTTAAATGTCAGCCATGCCAAAAGGAAAAAGGGTATCTCACTTGACTCCCAGATGGAAAACCATTCCAAAAGAATCAGTTCCCTGTTGAGGACAGGAGAAAGAGGAATATATTAATTTTAAACTGACCTGATTTTTCTAAAAGGCATATGACNATTTATTTAAATGTCAGCCATGCCAAAAGGAAAAAGGGGATCTCACTTGACTCCCAGATGGAAAACCATTCCAAAAGAATCAGTTCCCTGTTGAGGACAGGAGAAAGAGGAATATATTAATTTTAAACTGACCTGATTTTTCTAAAAGGCATATGACTCCTTGTTTTTAAGCATAGTTCACATGAACTGCTTGCATGAAGCTGGAAAAACTTGTCTCCTAATTAGCTCAGATGTGGCAACTTCAGAGAACTTTACTGAGGATTTTACGAGATAAAGCTCCTCAAAAATGGCAGATGCAGCAGACAGATGGTCTAACTCACCTAAGCTCTGCTATGCTACCACAGGTATCTATTTGTTGCAGGACCTGCTACCTCTCAAAGGATTGTAGTCCCTCATGGTAAATGTGCCACTAGTAGCCTCTAAAATAATTTAGACATATCACTATGAGCAATCATCTAAACTCTGGCCTTATTTAAAGGGAAATTCCCTTTTATTTTTGTTTTTTGGTGGTTTGGGTTTTTTCAAATAGCATATTTCTTCATCTCTCAGGGGAGCTAGCCCTTCTGCTTCTCTTTTTCTTGTTTCACTACATCAGCTTGCTTTTTCACCTGCCAGCTTCCCATATTTCAAACCTTGCTCTCAAATCGAGAAGCCTTAGGAGACAGAGCAAGGTAGCTGGTTATTCTGTAATGGCATTCAGCTAGGAATGAACAATGAAAGGACCAAGTGAATATGCTAATCTGTGTTGCCTGAGGTTGAGAAGGAAGACTTCAAGAAAGTGCAAGGCCACAGGTGTAGACTTCTCTAGATACACATACTTGACGTTTTGTCTGCGGATTCCAAAACCTTGCAGGATAGTTTTGTTCCAAACTTCTATGTATAGAAGTTGGGGTTTTATTTTTTTTCCCCCAGAATAGCTACAAATTACATATCACAAAATTAAATGCAAAAATTTAACATATACTGGGAGTCAATAGTGTAGTCTTGCATCATGCTAATAAAGACAAGAACAAATTTTTAGAGCCTATTATAGTGTCCACCTATGCCACAGACTGATAGTGCTCTGTAAACATCCAAAACAAGCCTTTTTCTAAAATTTGAGTCAGAAAATAAGCATGGATTAAAGATTTCTGACAAGCTGCAAATAGGTAACCAAAAAATACTTAGCATGATAGAAAACACAGTATTTTCCAGAACATTAATTTGATACTGAAATAAGAGAATTTCATGCTTTTACTTCTGCATGGCTATCAGCTCGAGCCCAACAGAACAAATTGGAACCATATTCAAGTCTATTTTTTCCTGCTGGCTTTATAGCTTGCCCATGCTTTCTGCACATTACATGTTCCATCTCTTTTGCTCTCAGCATTTGGACTCTCTCCTTCAGGCATTCTCTAATCCTGCCAGCCAAAGAGCTTTGCTTTTAGTAAGCAGATCTGCCAACTTAAACATCAGTCTCCTAAGGCAATCAAATAATGAAACACACATGTATGTACTTGCACATAATCTGTCAAATACCTCTCTAGCCCACTACAAATGATTTTTGCAATTCGGGGTTTTCATAGGAGCATGCATTCGTGCATAGTTTTCAAAGATCAAATGCCATGATTCTCCAGAACTCTGTGTCTTGTTTATACACTCCAACCCAATGACCCTGCAATTTCCATATTAACATCTAAAGATAGGAAAAATGAAAAACTCAGAAACACAAAAGTTGTGCAGAAAACTTCATATGGAGTAAGTATATGCTTCAATTTCTCCAATTTGGCAGTGAGGTCTCACGCAAGACAGCACAGATTCCTCCATGGCAGAGCAGTCTTTCCGTGTTCTAGTGTGTCTGGAAAGTTAATGAATAACCACTCCAGGTGTCAAGCGTATTTTTCATACCTCCCTATTACTCATCTATCATCCACATTTTATGTCTTGACTTCCACTTTCTAAACTAGTGTTTCCTGAAAGAGGAATCTAACGTATAATGCTAGCAATATCCAGGAAAAACTTTGACCTTTGTCATGCTAGGATGAAATTGCACTGCCACACCTCTTGATTAAGTAAGGTTGCAGTTTACTACATGGCAAAATAAAGATGGGAGCAAAAGTGTCTTTCAAGGCAGCAAGTTATTGACTAGTATTAGAAAAACAAAAATCAAGTTTCAAGAATGGTAATTTGCTGTGTAATGTCACCATCTGCAAAAATTCCTGTATTGTGAATCACAACTATGATACAGCAAAAAAATCCCTCAAAACTAATAGGGATGCACCATAAAAACCTAAAGCAAGAGCTAAATAAAACACGTGTCACTGAAACATTCTATTGTGAGACATGCTTTACATGTACAACAAAGTACTGAGAAGTTGAAACTCTGGATTTGCAAAATCATGAAACAAGTAAGCTAAAACTAAATTATGTTACCATATATGTTGAATCTTTGCACTCATATTTTAGTAATTCTTTTGGTTTTGATGCTTATATTTGGATTCCAGTTGGTGCAGGAAGAGGTGTGCCAGGAAGATTTGTTCTTCAAGGAATTATTTTGGATATCTAGTACACAGTAACTGAAGCCAGCCACAGAGTGAGAAAATGGTACTCACTCCTTGGGACACATAAAGACTTACAGAGTCAAACCTAATGCATTTCTCCTTCCTGGTTTAAGTTATCTCAATGAAACATAACTGCTAGATTTCTTATATATTAAGAGCTGTTAAGAGTTACTCCCCAAGTTCACCTTTTTGAAGTGAAATCCATATGACCCTCCTATGACAATGAGATTAACCTTAAACTATCTTAAAGCAGTAGGTTGGTTTGTTTGGGTTTTTTAAATTGTCTGTTTCATTTACCTCACTCATTACAGGAACCTTTGCTCACAACAGTGTCTGAAAGATGAATTAGTATTTGTCATTATGAAGTTCTACGAAACACTTATTAGTCATATAATTGGAAAGTGCAGAAGTATCAATGAAAAAACCTGCTTCCAGAGAAGGCTGAAGGCTGTGAAGAACAGGTGGCTTAAGACCACAAAATGATCAACCTGAATGAAACTATTTTAATTCAGTGAAGACCTTGCAAAAAGCAAAGCAAGAATAAGTGGGAAAAAGGGTCAGACAACTATATCACTAAAAAATTGTATCAGATGGCGTACACTAAAAGAAGTTGTACTTATATGTATAAACACAAGTTTTAGATACCTTGAAACCTTAATGTTCTCCTACTGTAGTGTGCAGTTCATTTTCTATGTACACATACATCAAGGTGATAAAACTCTTTTTATTCTAAAGATAATAATTTGTTACAATAGCAGAATATACAAATAAAACACTCACCATATCACTTATTCAATTATAAGAAACCCCTATTACTGTCACATTAGTTACCCAAACAGGCAGCCCTAAGGAAGAAATCAGCCCTGCCAAAGTGTCTAGCAGCCCAGAGGAAATTTTTAACATGTATCAGTGAAGAGTTCTGAAAATATTGGAAGAAAATAACCTGGTGAAACTAATCTCTATACTGTCATCATCAAATACAAACAGATGTAGTAGTTTCCCAAATGAAAACATTTTACTACTAATTTCATGATTCTTACCATGTAATGGACATTAAAGGGATAAACAGCTAAGTAATCTACACTAAATATGTACTAAAGGAAGCAGTTTGGACTAATTAGTAACAGGCTTTAAATTTATCTAGAAGTTATGAGCTCGAAACAGGAATTTCAGGGTGAAATTACATGCCTTGCACTAGCCCAGGACCTTAGAAGAGATGCTCACAACAGAGTTTCCGTATTCAAAATTCATGAAAGGACAGTCAGGCTCTGTTCTTACATCAGTGTTTATGGTGTAGTATTTCATACACATTCGTATTCTATGCTATCTGGTACACTGGAATCTCTTCCAAAAAGAGCTAAGATTTGCGCTCCAAACCCTAAAGACACTGGGAATTTTGCTTAACAGAACTAAGAGTCAGAACCATGGGATTTTTCCCAATGCTGCTAAACCTTGACTATAGGTCTGATCCTGTTCCTTCTGAAGTCAAGATGAGTTTTGCCACCAATTTAAGGGAAAGTAGAATAGTAACCTGTTGCTTCTTGTATGAACAAATCCTTGAAGTAAATGTATAGTATTTTCAAAAACATTAGTACTTTAAAATAATTTTATTTTTAGTTTGCATCCAAAAAGATTTTTGCATCTAAACAGATGCAAACTCTGTTTAGAAGAGAGCAATTCACATTAACAAGCATGGGCATGTTCTATCCAAACTACTAGACAAGTTACCACTGTATTTGATTGACTGGCTATTTAGTTCAACTACACATTGAGAAGGAAAAAAAAAAAAAACACCCACAAAAACTCCCCAACAAAACAACCATTCTCATCTAATTACTGTGTCATAATAAAACCCTACATATTTGTCTTAGAGGAAACATCTGGAGAAAAAGCATAACAGTTGGTAACTGTCTTCCCCTTTTTTTGCTAAACTGTTCATGCAACTCAAAGTCCTGCATCCTAAATCACTCTGGAAGGCACCAGCAGCCCACTAGCTTTTTCAGTGAAGTTTTAATATAAAAAATAGATGAGACTTTCAACTTGCTAAGAAGCAAGATTTGATGCTAGTTGCTCTGTAGTAAACATTGTTCAACCAGTGGTTTAATATTATCCCCCCAAACTGTCCTGATAATAATGGAATTGTGAAAATCTCCTATTTCATGTAGGGGCTGCAGTTTACACAGGCTACCAGAAAATTGTCAGCACTAATGTTAGGTCCAAGAGGAAGTCAGAATAACATGAAAGTCACGGGGAATGCACGCTAATCTTTCAACCAACAGCAATGAATTATAAATACAGCAAAGAGAATTCAAACATTCAGCACTCTGCCCTTAAGAACCCCTTACTCAATGAATAGAGGTCCTATTTTCTGTTATTTCAGAAGAAATTTTTTGCTACTTACTGTTTAGAATGTGTTCCTTAAAATTCTATCTATTGTCCAGGCCAAATTACAAGGATGACTAGAAGAAGTTTTACACCCAGAACTTGCACTGGAGCAAAAGGCCTCCCTAAATCTTATTCTTATTAAGAAAATTGCTTATTTAGGCTACTGACTAACTACATTATTCTGGCTTCAGAACAATTGAGTAAATTTGAACTGGCCAGCATATATTCTAAATTGTACTTAAACATCTGTACAGATTTTACTCTAAAGTACCTAAAATAAGCCTTCACAGAAGAGCCATGTACCAGGAGAGACCGAAAGGCCAAGGGAACAGATAACACCATGCTGCACCTTATGGTGTCCTGGCACCTCTCAGCTCTTTGCAGACCACATCAGGGCAGATGCCTCTCATACATGTGCCAGTCAACTAGGAGCAAAGCAGGAAAGGATGGAGGGTTTTGCCATGGTCTCTGTTGCTCCTCACCTGTGCCAAGCAGCTGTGTCTCGGCAAGGAGATAATTCAAGAATAAGGTCAAAACCACAACAGACATTTTCCTGTCTCCATCCAAGTGCAGCACATGAAAAATTGCAATGAAATTTGCATGAAAAAATAGCACTAGAGGACTGGAATGTGTGTGATCACGGTGTTGGACACCATGTGCAAATAGGAAAAAGAATGAACATTTTTCCTCTGAACTGCTGATTTCTGGAACGTTCCTGGATAGAGAGATAATGAAATCAGATACAGCTGTGCAGCCTTATTTACCATGATGCATAATTAGTGGTTTCTTACATTAATACCCTAATTTAAGTGCTTTCATCTACCTCCAGCAAAAAAAAGCTGAGGAAGATGACTAGAAAATAAAAAAGTAACCTCACAAACAAAGAGGCTTCTCTTTGAGAGAGACTGCCAGAGAAGCCGTAACATGCTTTGAAACATTGATTTGCAGTGTATCATTCAAAAGTTTCTTTGCCAAGAATAGTCTTCAGTGCTTATCTGCTATCTACCAGTGCTATCCAAGCAGGATGAAGGGATCTTGGAAGAAATAGGTTTAAATAGGCACTTAAGTTTTCTCTCCTAACCCCAACAAATAGATTCCAGTTATATCTGTAAACAAGACATACACACCCAGGGCAGCCATGCCTCCTGCAAGGTTGTCGTGGTAACTCTATCCAGGCAAAAATCAGCACATAGGTGCATTCCCTCCCAGACTACAGATCTCAAGTTGCGCTACTCTTCCTTCCTTCCTTCCTTCCCAAGTGGTGAGCGAGAGGCTGTGGAACCAGAGTGTTCACACACGCTGCATCCAACCAATACAACCTCACAGGGGAGAAAGAGCAAGGTAGAGACCACTTGAATTACACCAATCTAATGTGCTTGAGTGCAATAGTTTGGCTTTTTGCTACTACCTTTACAACTTTAAGTGTACATGTGTTTTACAAGGAAGCATCAAAATGTTCAAGGAAAGCAGAGTTAACTTTGGTTTTCTAAAACAAACAAACACACTAAAAAGAAAAAAAAAAGGGCAAGAAAACCCACAGAGAAAAATCAACCCTATCTATTTTACTGAAAACATACAATAGCTGCTCAAAATGTTCTGGAATCTGAATGGACTCAAAGTAACTGCCATTCCTGCAAGAGGTCTCCCTTCTGCAGGAGCATCTTCCTGTCCCAGATGCCACCAAGTGATTTGCTAGCGCAGACGGAAACTGGCATGTTCAGATCTACCAAAGGCAGACCTCACTTCTTAACCTCAATATCCACAATCTTCAGTGAAAAAATTATCTCATATACTGACCTCTGGGAAATGTTCTAAGATAGTAAATGATGAGGAGCATACACAAATAGATCTAGTGGATTGTATGATAAAATTGTCTGACAGCTAACTGAACTGTTAAAAATCTTTTTCACTTATGTCATAGTTTACAAAGTAGTCTCAAAATATAATTTTAAAGTATAGAAAGCTTATGCAATCACATCTTTCCCTGGCTCAGGGAAGTAGTGTGTTTTTGAAAATTGCCTTGAGGATCTTGATACCTGAAAAGCCATCAGCTTAAATATAATTTTTAATGGTGTCTTACATGCAAACTATTTTATAAAGTGGGTCAACATGTGAAAATAGGGAACAAGATTTGGGGGCTATTCTTGTGGACTGCTGCATACAGTATTTATGAAAGACTGAACAGCAGTCAAGTTAGTACAAAAGGTTACACCTGCTAACAGTTTTTAAAAAGATTTCAGGCAATGTCAAAGGATGCGGGCATTTCTACAACACAGTGGCAAAAAAGAAAACAAATAAAAACCAAAACCTCAACAAAAATCTACACAAATGCCTTCTACTAATGAAACCATCCCAAAATAGAATTGCATTTTAGACATGTATTTTGCTGAGAGTATGAACAAAAGTTAGCAACTATCAACCAGAGTTACTACCTTTTTTTTAAGCCAGAAATTCTCTCTAAGTTCTGCCAAGTACTTAGATTCTCACCAAAGTATTCTCAGGACTTAATATCCTGCTCCAGTTAAAATAAGCATGTCTTTGGTATCGTGTAATTCCCTTTGTCATTCTTAGCTACGAAAATAAAGAAGTTCTTTGTATTCTAGGCTTCAGATTGATTTCATGGATGCTCATCAGAGAGAGCAGCTTTGGAGTAAGACGCAGATGTGAAACAGTGCACAGCCAGCTGCAGTTACAGACCTGTGTTCTTTCACACAAGAAAATCTGGATGCATATATGGCATCACACAAGTATTTAAGTGGGCACGGTTATTTGCCCAGGGTGTTGAATGATCCATTCTTGGCAAACATTTAGTACCATGTATTGCTGAAACTCATAAACTGATGTTATCACATGCAAGCCTAAGTCAGAGCTATTTGCTAACCAGGGAAGGTTTTTTTTCAGATGTTCCTGGATCACAGCTACAAGACCAGACCAAAGTGATTCCAATGAGAGGTGCAGGCTAATTCACCTTTGCCATGCTTTACATCTGCCCCAGCTTTCATGTCAGCACAAGGCAGATAAAGTCAGTATAACAGAAGGCTAAGGAAAGGTAAGCAAAGTCACTCAACATAGTGCTGCTGTTGTAAACATAGAAAGGCATATTAAAATCAGTACGATACAGAACAGACAAATATTTGTTGCAGCATCAAAATAGGAGTGTCTTATTCTTTCAGCTTCTTAATACGAAATGTGCAACAGAAGATATTATTTTTTAAATTAATTACATTGATACAGTCAGGGAAAAAAGATTCATTTCAGCCACACAAGCCTTTTCAGTCCAAGGTCACCTTTGAGGATTAAAAGGGGGTTCTGTGTGCTCCAAGTGATATATTTTTTTACAGGAGTATCTATTGTTCACGTAAAGTATTATTTTAAAAAGCTATCTCTTTCACTTTAATTTTTATCCAGTAAGGATTAAAACACAGCATGGAAGATTCTGGGTTTAAAGGTCCTTCTTCCTTCTTGCTTCCTTCCTCCTGTACCAGCAGGTGGGGCCACACATCAACCATGAACTCGCCCAGGCCCTCTATCCACCCACAGTTTGTACTCGTACTTGCAAAGCCTATCCCTGTGCTTCCTGTGGTGCTTACAAAGGCTTTTTTAGTTACTATCAACCCTGATATTATCACTGTGAAAAAAATGCTCTGTCTCACTTCACTGGAGCTTGCAAAAATCTTTGCAATCATCAGTGATAAAGCAGGTGGCAAGAACTCTTTCAGATGCATGCACTTCTCTGGCAGCTAGAAATTTGCCTAGAAATGTGATCGCGAGTGGCGTGGCTTTATGGCAGGAACTTACCCCATTTCTCAGTGCAAGTCAAACTCAACTGGTGTGAAAATTCATGACTGCAGGCAGTTCTGACAACTGCAGCAGGGCAAAGGTTTATATTCAAACTGGTTCTAAAAAGAATTCAAGTACTCTGGCTTGAATGGTAAATATATTTACCATTTGTATTTGTCATGAGATAGTGACTCATCACTTCATCCCATAATTTCCTTTTTCCATTTGCCTAAATCAGGCAAGATGACTGTTTTCTTCCCAATGGAGGCTCCAGGTTCGCTGCATTTCACTCATTCTTATGTCCCTCAATACACAAATGTAAATAATTTTCACAAATGGATTGCTACACTGGCTTTATAGCAAAATTAAAGAAAAAAATCCTACAACATTCAGTTAAACCATGCACAAGCGGTTTTATGCCCTCTGTCAGTTTGGATCTCTGTCAGATATTGCATAACCTGGTTGGTGAAAGGAAAGAGTTTCCAAACGTTCCATGTCATTATCTTTGTGTAACTTGCTGATCTCTATCTGTTCTAGGAGAAGAGTGAAAAAAGTTTGGACTTTTTCTTTAAAAAAAGAAATCTGTTTTATAGCTTCACCACAAGAAGGAAGAGCTTCAGATTATTTTTAGGCTCAAAATCAGCTGAAATAGTACAAAGTGTCAACATAAACAACCCTTTTAAGTTGCACAGGAAGTTGCAGGAAGCGCCAAAACATCAAAACAGACAAATTATTCGTATAAAGTTCTGGTCTGCCCTTCTGCAATCTGATCTTCATTTCAAAGTGAGAATTTAGCATTCCAAATTAAATCTGAAAGTATTTCAGTCCATCAAATCAAAGCTTTATGCTCCTAAGTCTGCTTAAGATCAGCCTTTACAGACAAGGTAAGGAAATGGTACTGTATGAATCAACTCTGAATGCATGCAGCCGTATCGGATGAGCTGAATCCATGTTTGCAAAACGTATCTGGACTTCATACAACTTAGGCGCTTTTCATTTGCAAGGAGTTGAGGAAAACTGGGATAAGTGACAGGAACCAGCCTGATGTAGCTTCAATTAATTAAAAAAAAAAATCATTCCAAGAGAAAAAAACCAGTCATGTAAAATATTTACTGCTTCACATAAAAGTAACACGTCTAATGGGTGGAATAAAGATGACCCTATGCTACATCTCCACTGTTGCACAGAGCTCAACTCTCCCAGCAGCAGCCAGGCACCTTTGCCTGGTGGGAAAAAAAGATCTGGCACTTTGGGCCACTTGGAACCTCACAACAGTGAGAGGAATTACATCTGCCTTGCCATAGCTCTGACATGCCTCAGGGCTGAGACTGGAAGGTGCTAGAGACTTCTTGGGGCTTTTGTTTCTCCTTTATTTTCATATCCTTTCAGATGCAATTAAAAAGAAAGCCCCACAAAATCAGACTAAATCTAGTTCTTTACTGACAAAGATAAGGGGAAGACAGGCAAAATGCAACCGTCCTAAAATTTCAGCCAAGGATTGCAAATTCTTGTCTTAACCAATGGTTCCAGAAACTTAAATAAGTCATGAATAAAACAGAAATATGGGGAAAGATTTAAGTGTTTTAATGGAATTTAGGACCACCAGCAAGGGGGTTTTTGTTTTCAGATTGGCTTTTAACATTTAGGAAACTCTCTAAGTAAGACTGAGTGCATAAGACCTGGGCCTGATGAGCAGCTCTGCCCATGTCACCAGCCTCACTGACTTCAAAGTCTGTTCAGATGTCTATGATTATTTGTGTATGAGTAACACCCCATTGTGAATACTGGCAGCATTGTGCTTAAACATTGCAAATTAAATCTAATACGAAACAAACTGGACATTGATGAGCAAGTGATCAGGCTTAATAAAGCCAGGGGAATAAAACATTCTGAGTAATTAATTAAGTATTAAAGAGTATGTTAAAAAGTGTTATCTTCGAGAAATAAACCTAAGCATATGGCAAAATTAAAGGAACTCCTTTGACTGTGCATATATATTCTTTGAAATCTCAAGTTTCTTATATTCTTATTCAACAGATATGCAGGGGTACATACAGAAGAGACTTTCTACAGAATTAAAACAATACACAGATTAAAAATAACTGAGGTATGTTGAAGAAGCCTTAAGTTACAGTTCCCCATTAATTTGTCATTTTAATCCACAGTACTTCCAATTCATCAGGTAGAGAAAATGTAAACTTGACTGCATTTGGTCAGGCAAGTTTCACACTACACATTAATTTATTTTAAATACACTCTAAGGCTGTAGAGAGAAGTATCATCCAGGGAAGAATCTTTTGGCCTACTGCCCATTACATTGGCTGCTGGACAATGTTAAATGCGCTACTGCCTGCCCCAAATAACGTACACAAAAATAGTGAAGCCGCCTGGAAGTCAAACATATATTGATACATTGTTCTTTAGCTGAACTATATTTCTGCCATCACCTCTGGTTTTACTCTAATTTTTGTAGCATTCTGCTAACTTACAAATTTCACCTTGATTTTGATTTTTATAATACTCTTTCAGTATAACATTTCCAAAGTTATTTCTAAGATTCAAAGCACTCTCTGCCTTAAATATCTTCAGAAAAAAGATCTGTAAAGAGACTACTTATAATTACTTTTCCTAATTTCTTTTAAGAAAGCATACTTTATTCTAACAATAATTAAGCCTGAAGTTCAAATTTCTATTCAGAAGGGTCTAATCCCTGGTCTTTGGGCATTATGGAGGTGTCTAGCCTCTTATATGAAGCTTAAAATCTTTAATTCAAAAGCAGCTATGGGAACTATTTTTTTTTTTTTTAAATTTTTTTTTGATCAGAAGAAAACAAGGTTGGACTGCAAGCTGATTCTTAAACATTTTAGAGCACAGCAGGATTATGTGTGCAGACTTTGAGATGAAGATTCCCAGTTAAATCAGAACATTTTCTTGTTTCCAATTCCCACAGTTCTATGGTATTAAAAATAAACACATTGAGCATAAACAGTACTTTGTCTAAAGGCAATAAACCTCAAATAGGAAGTTACATATAAGCAGAGCCCCCCAAATCTTACAAATACAGTCCTGTGTCAGGCTTGGAAACAAGATTAACACCAGGACTTCCCAGCACAGTGCTGTGGCCACCTCACAGCATGGAGCCGTGAACAGGAGCATCAAGCAAGCCTGAGTGCAGCAACCAAAGAAGTTACAAAATGCTACTTTTTCAACCAATAAACATCAAAGCCGGGATGCTGGTTGCTTCACCACAAGCACGCACATGTAAAGAATGGGATTTTCTTTCCATTCTCTTCTGCTCAAAACGACCTGTCAGCATTGAGGTGTCTATCCAAAAAGCCACGTTTATTCTGCAGGTACATAGGATGGTGACAACTATCTCCACAGGTACCCACCTGTGTCAGTGTTACTAAACAGCACACATTAATATCCAATACAAGGAGTGATCAAAGATGTAATAGTTTTTCTTTCCAAAGGAAATACCTCATTTTCAGAACTACACTAATGAATGAGAGAACACGAGGCTCTAATGACTAGCAGTTAAGAGTTCAAGGACTTCAGAGATAATGACAGTATAACTTAGAATGCCACTACACCCTCGTGTGCCCTCAACTTCATCCTACCAATGATTGCAGACCTGCAAGCAACACTTGCCACAGTGCTTCAGAACACTGCTTATAAACCAAGGCAGATTCACTCTTAATATTAAGTCCCCACCAACCCAAAAATGCTTCTGTCAGGTTAACTTGGCTACCACATACATTTTTGTATATTTCTGCCTTTATCTTTGCTGGTGAGCACCACAGCTGAATATAAACTTATAATATGCACAGAGGATACCAACGGATACCAAAATTTTGCAAGTGATGCTGCAAACATTTCTGTGTAGGCAGTGTGATGATATTATTCATTGCTATGGTGTCACTGTGAAAATCATGATCACATACTACATACTCTTATTTCCTACAGTCAGAAACCCAGGGAATTTATGAAGTATTAGAAGTTGAAGAAATATAAGCCACTCTATACTTCTCCAATAGGCTGTAAAGTCTATTCTAAAATGTACTTGGCTTACTGATCTGCAGAACCCAACTATCTCAACGTCAGTAGGTAAAGAGAAAAAAATCACTTGGAGGAAGGGTTTTTTGTTTCTTTTGGTTTTTTACCCCAAAGCTTTCCAATTATAAAAGAGAAGACTTGTTTCTTTGTTTCTTCTCTTAACAGAAGAGTTCTGATAAATTTCTGAGCTCTGCCTAACACACTATTGCAAATACAGATTAGAAAGATATTTCCTTTGTTTAATCTTTTTTTATATAAGGCTGTTTTTTAATGCTGCATGCCGCAACCTCCAAAAATTATCAATCTGAACTTCTCTTTATTGTAGTTTCATTGTTCATTTTTAAACATTCATTCTTACCTTTAATGCCACAGGTAAAACCACCCCATGACCAGAATGTATTTTTTGCTGCTAGCAAGAGATCTGTGGTAAGAGCACACTTTTATTTAGAATGCATAGTATTGGACTCACTGAGAACTTTCTCAGTAGTGAGTTTGATAAACCAAAAAAGGAAACACTTTGATCAGTTTCTTAGAAACCTAAAATAAATGTTAACCAGCTCGTTTTCCACTCAAGTTTTTACAGTGGAGAACTATAAACATCCTTTCCAACCTGTGAGATGTACCCCACAGTAAGTTGCTGGTCCCTGTGCCTGAGACAAAGCACATGAAACTATACAGTGTGTGAGCTAAGTATTACAATGTAGGAATAATTTTTAATTGACTGACATGAGCTGTACACTAAAAAAGCTGACCAGCAGGTGCTATATACATGAACAGACACTCAGACAAGACTGTGGAACAAAACCACCTGAAACCATAAACCTTCTGAATACTGACCTTGTTGCTCACTCTCTGATTCAGCTTTTGCAGGACTTGGTGCTACTGGAAGAGGCCGAGGAGGACGAGGCTTTGGAGTGGGGGGAGATATTTTTTTTCTTCCAATGTACTCTACATAAGTTCCTGGGAAATCTCCCCTCTCCCCTGTTGTTTCATTAAAGCCATTCAACCAACCAATTTCCTCAGGCTTTGCTTCTTCCCCTTCACTGAATCCAAGTGCTAGTAGGGTACCTTTATTCACAGTTAATATATCTCCTAAGTGCAAGTCAATGTCTTCTTCTCGCTCTTTCTTGTAGTCATATAAAGCTCGGTATTGATATCCCTCAGCACTCATCTTGGCAAATGATTTAACATTCAAAAGTTTCAAACAGTTTCAAAATGCAATTGTCCAGTTATAGTTTTATGTACAAAGAAATTCAAGATGTATTAAATGGGCTGACAAAAATGTCTCTTAAGTAATAAAATCCAACACAGAATGAAAAAACACCAGTCTGCCTTTTCACTGATGTTTTTACCAATGTATTTATTCTTAGTCACTGTCTGTTGCAGGAGTTAAGTGTTCCACTTCTTCTGTGTCTAGCAATATTCTTCCAATTCTTTTCCTGGGCTTGCCGGCACTTCTGCGTCTCCATACACAAGTTCAGCCGACTCTTTAGCCAGTCATGCTTTCTTCAGATGTATTTGACACAGACTGCCCACGTACCTTAAATATTCTGCCACCAAACTCTGCACACATGCTTTTCCTGGAAAGAGAAGAGAAATCTGATGAAATCATTTCACATTCTCTTGATGATTGTGAACTTGGTATTCTACCTATGACTTAAGCTTTCTGCAACCCTGGCAAAGACTGTCTCACATAAGAATCCTATGTAACAATAAAATCAAGCAAGAACACAAAAAATATCTCTAGCTAATGTTTGCACTTTCATAAAGGAGGTATGTCAAATTACTTGAACCAGATTTGTACCCCTGCAGTACAAGGCATGCTCCCTTTTCTGTGACTTACGGCTACTGAAAAGTCTCAGGGTGAGAGGGCTAAGCCCTGGAGCTATCCCTCTACTGCAGTATCTAACTTGGCAGCACGACTTTATATATTGTCTCCCTGAAGCCAGACAGCCACACCCCTTCTCCACAAAAGGCCTGCCAAGACAGAGGAGGAGCTTACTGTAATTAGCATTGACCACTGGGGTGTTCAGTCTCCTCCTATTTATGACAAGGGTGAGGGTGGGCAACAATCCCCATCCTAAAGCCTGCATTTCAAAAACGTTTTAGAGGATCGTGTCTTCTCATGAACTGTAGAAGAACCAAAGACTCAGAACAGCTTTTACTTGATGACTACCATATTTCCCCTTTTTCTTTTTTAAAGAGGGGCTTTACTGCTCCCCCCATCTTCCAGATGTTTTTTAATGTGTTTATGGTATAATACTAGAAAAACAATCAGCAACTGAAACAGGCACACCCAGACCACCTAAGCAGCCCTACCAGGAGTAAAGTATCAGGGTGTATGCTTAAATTACATTAAAGGCAAGAGAACACAGGCCTGAACTTTTGGCTCAAGGTTGCCCAGCCATAAAGTAAAAGAAAAAATATGACTAAACCCCAAATCTATTTAGAGAACAGTTGCTTGAAGACATATAGAACAGTGAAAGCTTTCTAAACATTATTTCAACTGTTACACATTTTCATCTACTTGAAAAGACAAGCCAAATCATAATTTGAAATGCTATACTGGAAACCAGAAAGTGCAAAGCTGCATTAAAACTCCTAAACTACATCTGAATAAAAGACTTGAGAGAGCTGTATAATACCAGCAGGTAAAATATTGACTGTGTACTATGTACTTAGTGTACAGAAAGCCCCTTTTTTTGTGAAACACTCCCTTTTTGCATTGTAAAGAGACACCAGTAGACATGGCTGGAACAGGGAACATCTGATAGCTCCTTTCCACACTATTTTTTCTAATGTCTCAGTCATCAAGTCCTTTGAAATATGACTAACTGACAAGCTAAGAAGTCTTTATAAGAATGCATATGGGCTTTCTATGCCAGTGAATGAACCTGATATCTAATTTGTATGTGGCTCCTCTTCAGTCCATCAGGTCCCTGCAGCACGTTGCACAACCTCTCTCGTGACACAACATAGAAGAAAATCTTGTTAAGTTCTTGAAGAACTTCCTTATCATCCCTTGCAAACAGTTTTTGTTGTAGGAAAAATTATCTGAGCCTGAATTAGACTTCCTATTTCAAAAAGCTTGCATGCAAGTATTTATTTTAACAACTTGCAAATCTATCCACGTGTATTAGGCACCCTGCTCCCACCAAAGTTTTAATTAGAAATTTCTGGCACTTGTGAAAAGCCAAACTATGCTGCCTACCTGATTGTACCAAATATCACAGACATTGCAATTAACATGAATAGTTTCACTGATATTTGATTTTGCCTCTTTACCAGAGAAAAGTCTAACTGGGGAAAAAGTACAAGTATCAATGAATCAACTAAAAAGCAGAGATACCTTTACAAAAGCATGGATTTCTCCTGTTTCATGTAGCAAGAAAAAAAAAATGCACTTACACAGTTTTGATCCAAGTTCTGGGATTAATACAAATGTTTCCAATCAAAACCAACTATGCACACAGCAAAGCCTGCTAGAAAATTACCACTTTGACTACTTTAAATACTCTGAAATATTTATTTTCTTTTTAAGGAAGGTTCAACAAGTGCTCTGCTACAACTACTTATTTAACTCCTACTGCCTATGGGCATTTTGGCAGTCAACGAAGTCTTCTAAACACTGCATAATTCAACTGACTTGACCTATTCCTCTGATCTTTTATTATCAAATGTATCATAGAAACTTTATGGCCATATATTTTAAATGAGTACTTGTGTCTCTTATGCATCTTTTGGAAATACAGAACTGGAAATGTTGTAGTAGCAAAAAACTTCTTATGACAATTTAAAAGCATATTTTAAAAACACAAAACATGCATCAGATCAGAAAACCTCAATGAAGTTATGGTAGCAAAGTTTCCTCAGACCCAGTTTCCCTGGGGCTCAGAGCTGCAGTACCTGTTCCTACTCTCTTATCAGCACCACCCTCAGTTCAGAGTCCCCAACATCCGACCTCCTGATCTGTGGTTCATGTACCTGGAGACACTCCAGTGAGTCAGCCATTCCGAACTCCTTGGATTTATGCCTTTTTCTATTGTTACTTTGTGTCAGGTTCAGGGATGAACTAAGACTCAAGAGTGAGAGAATCTTGCAGATAGACCTAACATAGGGACAAACACCAGTTTTCCACATCTGCTCAGTAAAACCATAGAGTAACCAAAAAGCCCTCTTAGAGTGCTCTGCTAAGATCCTGTATAAAAGAATTCCCTTTATTCCAATTGAAGTTACACGGCCTCTACACTCAGGCATTTTGACTCAAACTGACTTAAACTGACTGGTTCTAAAGTAAATAGCTTGGACACCATCTTAAATAGTTTAAAACAAACAAATCAAACACTTCAGAAGAAGAAATGCTGTTATATTTGAGATGATGTATTACTGGATTTCCATTTGGCTGGTCAGATGGAAAAGGAGGAAGAAGTATTGTAAGAGAATCAATGTTCATTTGTTTCTTATTTACTGTCTAAAAGCTTGATCCCACTAAAAGATTCCTGAGTTCAGGCAGAATTCCGGTCTCTCAGCAGAATGATTTATGTTGAGCATTTCAGTAGTGACAAAATTTAAAACTCAACAGAAAAACTCAAGACATTCCTACAAATTTAGGTCGAAAAGGAGAGTGACATGAAGTCTTCCTCTTCACCCTCCCCTTGTTCCCCTGTTAAAAATGACATCTGGCTCCCACTTCACTGGTACCCAAGTGTTTCCTCCCACACAAGCTATCATTCCTTTGGTGCAGGAGAATACAAACTTCTACACATATTGCATATGCAGGCAGAGTGACACCACAGGGGTGTGCTGGTTACTGGTATAGCATCCCTAATACAAGATGCAAGGATTTTCTTCACCTTTATATCAACAAGTTCAATAACCATATCTTCTTGTACTGTGTGCAATCTCTCTAACACTAATTCCAAAAATCCCTAGTAATATAGTGCCTAATACAAGCTTCCCTTCCACTGCAGGATAAGCTTGGTAGATAGAAGAGCTGACTAACATACTTGGGGAGACACTGAAATAATGAGAATAGAGGGGTAAGTGGGGAAATGTGCTTGGAGACCGACTCTTCTCCCCACTAGGTGTCTACACACCTGTGACTCAAACTGCAGCTTTCTCTGAAGTGGAGACGATCAAGTTAAGTACCACATTAGAACACTATTTTCTGCAAGAAAGTGAGGCCCCTGATGTATCACGAAGCTTTACACAGCTTCCAATCTGAAATAATTATTTCGA
Source organism: Notiomystis cincta (assembly GCA_013398075.1). Taxonomy (NCBI): domain Eukaryota; kingdom Metazoa; phylum Chordata; class Aves; order Passeriformes; family Notiomystidae; genus Notiomystis; species Notiomystis cincta. Next base: position 114,184 of record VZRX01001531.1, read on the forward strand.
ATCTGTGGAGATTCTATCACAAGACTTTGAACGAGTCCAGATACATACACATTGAATAAGTACTATGAGCACTGTACAGCACATCCCATTCTGAAATATCTCAAAGACCTTATAAAGGCTGCAAACAATGGACGAAGGCAGGTAAGCATCAAAAACACTTCGGTAGAATAACTAAATTAATAACGATAATTTAAAAACTTAGGAAAGCAGTACAGTCGGAACTTCCGTCCCGCTGAAGAGGTCGGCAGGTTAACCACTCGGGAGCCCTGCATGCAGTCCCCGCCGCAGAGCAGCCGCGCTCCAGGGCCGGTGCTCGGGGGTTGCAGCCG